>VYXC01005372.1:208883-231968 GCA_013397175.1 Platysteira castanea
GGCAGGCGGGGGGGCTGGGGGGGAAGTCCCGGCCAGCGGCGGGGAGGGGACGGAGGAGACAAAGCCACGCAGACAAAGGGAGGGGAGAGCCACGCTTTGTGTGGCTGCAGGCCAGGCGAGCCCGGCAGCGCTCGGCGTTCCCGCACTGGAGACGGGAGGTGCCTCGCCCCTGGCCAGAGGGGCGCCCCGCGCTCACCAGCGGCCCCCCGGACTGCGCGCCCCGCCAAATCCGCCGGGGGGAGGTAGAGTTTGGCAAAGGGGAACGGGAGTTTGCTTCAGGCGCTGCGTGGAGTCGGACGGGGCCCTGGGGCGGGGGTCGGCCGGGGGAAGGCGCTGGAAGCAGCACGGTCTGGGGCGCCGCGGAGCTCCAGCGCCGGAATTCCGTAGCACGCACCCAGGAACGGGGCCTGTGCCCCGCAGCCACGCTCGGAGCGCACCCTCGGTGGTGATTTAACTTTCTCCTGATGGCCCCAGTGGAATGTGGGTCTACCTGCACTGCGCTGTCAGAGGCGGGTTCCTTGCTCCAGGGATTCTTGTTGCACACTTCAGAATCCCAGTTCTGAGCACGTCGCGCTTGCACACCCCACACGAGAAACTTGGAAACCAACCTACTGGTCTCTGCCAGACCTGTGTCCAGATAAAGACAGCAAAACGGAGGCAGGAAGGCACATACATATTACTCACTTCCCCAGAGCTAGCTCAGCCACAAGTTGAGCAGTGCCTGCTGCCCCTGAGCCCGGTTGAATACTTCCAGCATATCTCCAGTGCTTTAAAAACACTTGAACCTGTGCAGTGGAGCAAGCACAGACAGTTACAGGGTTAGTTCACTGTCAACAAATGCTCACATGCTAGTGTTCAAGTATGTGAAACATACAGCTGGTATTCGGTGATACAAGAAAAAAAAAATATCTCCAAGTATTCGATGCAGTAAGACTTCATTAAAAGCTGGACCACTCCACACATTTGTCTGAAATAGCAACAAATATAAGGCAGCTGTACACTATCAAATAGTCCAGCTAATTTATAATTCAAAAATTTGATAAAGTAATTTTTACTCTAACTTTCCCCCACCTTTAAAAAAATGAAACTTCCTGAAAAAAATTAGTGAAACAAAAGCTAACTTTATTAGTGCAAACCTCAGTGGTATTTTTAAACATATCCTTTATAAAAATACACATTCTTTTTTCCCTTCAAAAGTTAATAACGTTTTCCAAGAACTGGAATAGCTGTCAGCTGGGCAATGAAAGTAATATTCTCAAAAACAAGTCTGGGGAGCATTTTTCCACATTTCCAATTTTTCCAATTTTGGAGGATTTCCACCAAAGCATGTTGCTTTCAGATGCTTACAGAAGGTGTTTGAGTGTTATGTTTATAGTACAGATGTGGTCCAGAGTATTATCTAAATTTCATAAATGCATTTGGTTCTCTGGAACTAATGAAAACAGTGAAAAATCACAGAATCATTAGGGTTGGAAGGGTAACCTGTGGAGATTATCTGGTCCAACCCCCTGCTAAGGCAGGGTCACCTACAGCAGGTGACACAGGAACCAGGTGGGTTTTGAATGTCTTCAGAGAGGGAGATCCATGAC
Source organism: Platysteira castanea (assembly GCA_013397175.1). Taxonomy (NCBI): domain Eukaryota; kingdom Metazoa; phylum Chordata; class Aves; order Passeriformes; genus Platysteira; species Platysteira castanea. Next base: position 210,473 of record VYXC01005372.1, read on the forward strand.
CTCTCTGGGCATCCTGTTCCAGTTCTCTGCCATGCTCAGTGTAAGGAAATTCTTTCCCACGTTGAGGTGGAACTTTTTGTGTTTCATTACGATTCTCAGTCAGTCGATCTGACTAGCTGTAGGTGGCAAACTCCTGAGAAAGTAACTCCTGCTTTCAGGCCCATTTTTGGAGGAAAACTTTTATGCAGTTAACCTTTTCATCCATAAAATGGAAGCAAAAACAATAAAAATACTAGGACTAATGCAGTGAACAGATTTGCACCCTTATTTAAAATAACAGCTGACCCAGAGTCAGAGTTGCAGTTATTTGATCCTTTGAAATTTTACATAGAAAGCAGGAAGCACAGAGTCTGACACACAGTTCCTCCAAATATAGCTCCATTATTAGCTCTAATATCAAAACCNTGAAAACAGTGAAAAATCACAGAATCATTAGGGTTGGAAGGGTAACCTGTGGAGATTATCTGGTCCAACCCCCTGCTAAGGCAGGGTCACCTACAGCAGGTGACACAGGAACCAGGTGGGTTTTGAATGTCTTCAGAGAGGGAGATCCATGACCTCTCTGGGCATCCTGTTCCAGTTCTCTGCCATGCTCAGTGTAAGGAAATTCTTTCCCACGTTGAGGTGGAACTTTTTGTGTTTCATTACGATTCTCAGTCAGTCGATCTGACTAGCTGTAGGTGGCAAACTCCTGAGAAAGTAACTCCTGCTTTCAGGCCCATTTTTGGAGGAAAACTTTTATGCAGTTAACCTTTTCATCCATAAAATGGAAGCAAAAACAATAAAAATACTAGGACTAATGCAGTGAACAGATTTGCACCCTTATTTAAAATAACAGCTGACCCAGAGTCAGAGTTGCAGTTATTTGATCCTTTGAAATTTTACATAGAAAGCAGGAAGCACAGAGTCTGACACACAGTTCCTCCAAATATAGCTCCATTATTAGCTCTGATATCAAAACCAAAAGTGGCATGCCCAGGAAAACTCTGAGATTAGTTCAATTGGGTAGAGCATCGTGCTAATGAGACCAAAGTCATGGGCTGGACCTCTGCATGGGCTATTCACTTAAGAGTTGGACTCAGTGATCCTTGTGGGAGTCTTCCAACTCAGAATATTCTGTAATAAGATCCATGAGATCAGTGGGTTTTTTTCTTTTTAATCATGAAGAACATTGATTGAAAAAATACTCTTGTGAAGAACATTTGCAGGCACTTACCTGGTGACTTAGATTTACATGACAAACTTCTCTGCACGTGCCTGAAAGTTTTGACTGCTTCTCACCATAATGAAAGTTGTGTTGTTTCCTAAATTTTCCTGGTAAATGAAAACCCCACCTGCTTCTGTTCCAGTTGTAACCATTGTAGAACCACACTGAAGCCACAGCTGGACTTCTGTGCCTCCCAGCACACCCATGATAAAACCAGTGATTACAACAAGATCAACTACAGAGTAGCAGAGATAAATCAGTGAAAAATAAATTTAATTTGACTAGAAGACTAAGAGACTATTTTTTGCTTTGGAACTACTTATATACAGTAAATAATCATATCCTAAACAAAGAACAAAAATCTAGGAAACTCAACAGGAATCTTACCTTCAGTTTCTATGATGCCTTGCCTTTCCAAAGTGCGTACTCGTCGGAAATTTAGGTTTGTCTGTAGAATTCGCTGTACTTGAGCTATGAAACACGCCAGCTATAGCACTAGAGGGGTGGATCACTCTGGTCATGCAGCAAATATCATCACTTGTAATAATGAAACAAGCCCCTTATGCTGTGTCTGCCACAGCAGAATTCTGAAATGAACAAGCCACTCTTGGGGTTTCTCAGCAACCTGCTTTTCAAGCCGTTCCCAGCCCTTAGCCTTGTTGGTAAGGCTGCCAAGTTATAAATATATCTACTTATTATAAAGATACTTAACTTCAGGAGAGGATTGCAGTCTGCATTTTATTTGATGCAATGCACAGCGGGCTAGTGGGCTATTTGCCGTGCAAGATCCTTGGTAAAATAAAGCTATTTGGGGAAATACCTGTTTAATTAAAAGTTTGTTCAATTTCTTCATTCTATCAGTCAAGTTCTGTCTTAAAAGATAGGTTGCATTATGAAATGCAAGGCCTGTGTCTATTAAGAAAAAAATGCAAGTCAGAAATTAATGAAAAGGAGATGAATCACATATATGAAATTTTCTTCAGAAAAAGTATTTTCATATATGACTATCTCAGTCTTTAATATGCAGATTTGAGAGTCTTTCCATTCTATAAAAAGTAGCTTATGATCTAAAACTGTCGCATGACTTCAGCAAAGAAACTTGACTAATGTAACTAATGGTAATATTTTATTTTTACATTCTTTCCAGTTATATCCTTTGTGCACATTCAAACTTTTTCAAAACTAGGCAGTGTAGTACTTTTTAAAATCAAGGTTAATCCCCCTTATATTTAAACTGTTTTTAAAGTTTTAACTTCGACCCTGCTATCTCTTTAAACATTCCACTTCTTCCAACTAAGTCAGGAAAACAAAAGGAGAAAAAAAAGCATTTGCAAATCCAGTATGATTCACAGCACCAGAAGCAATGGGCACAAACTGAAACACTCTGAACATCAGAAAACACTTTTTCACTGTGAGTGACCAGGCACTGGCATCAGTTGCCCAGGGAGGCTGTAGAGTCTCCATCCTCCAAGACATTCAGAACCTGTCTTGACATGGACCCAAGCAACTAGCTTTAGGTTGCCCTGCTGGAGCAGACATAGATTCTGTGATACAGTTCATTACCCTGGAGCTTTATAAATCCAGTTCTATCCATGANAACCCAAGTAACTAAATTTTAACTAATTTTTAAGTCTTCTAGTTCTGCAAGATGGAAGAGGTGTCTGATCCTACAGACCTGACACAATGCGTTTCAAGGCTTTTGAGGTTGAAAACACCTGCATTCTGCTAAATATTTGCCCAGATAGTTGCAGGCAAAGGACAAGCCTTGCAATGAGGAAGAATGAGGCTCTGCCAGGAATTCTTTTGGTGTTAAATTCTGTGTATAGACTGAAGATCTCTTTTGTTTTATGTCTGTGCTATAGCAACACAGCCAGTGAAAGAAAGGGTATCGAACTGTTCATTTCGGTAATGTATCTGTGTTTTAAGTCCTTTTTTTCAATACCAATCACTGTTTTTTCCTCTTCCCAGTCAACATCACCCCAAACACACAGGTACATGCACTCCCAAACAAAACACTTCAGACCTGACTTCGTAAGAAAGAGGCACAAGAGAAGCAGCACAAGGTAGTTCAATTCACATTCTGTTAATACCTTTAGGTTTTTTCTAACGTTAGTTAGAAGATTTTAACAGTTGTTTATCAGCTGAGGGTTCAGAGCAATCACTATAGAATTCAATGTATTTGCAGTATGCTGTAGGCTAATGTGTAAGTATTAAAAGAGGAGTGGAGGAGGAGAGCACTCTATTTTTGCATGCTCAGAAGACAGTGAAGTTGCTTCCACGTGCACTGTGGAAATGCCAACTGAAAGCCATCCCAAACTGACTATTGTCACTCAGAAAATAGGCCCAGCCTTGCAACAAAGAACTACAAATGCCATTTGCTTACTGGCAAAAAAGCAGTACTAAGTTATTCAGAACCTTTACCTTCAGCACAGACAAGAGACAGATGAGGAAATCTAATGCAGGCCTGCAAGTCAGAAGTGGCATGGGGAAAACTAGAGAAAAACTGCTCACTCATTCTACCAGCATAAGAACTAGGAAACATTAAATCAAACAGGCAGATAGCCAAGCAAAAACCACTACTTTTACACACATGCAGCTAAAGCTGGGGAATTCACTGGCACATGAACATGTAGGTATTTCCATAAATCCTCAAAGTAACTAATTAATGCAAGAATCACCCATCTAAAATTGTTAAATGAAGAGATAGAGAGATCACCTCAATTTAAATTTTGCAACAAATAAGTGGAGGAATTGCATAAACTGAGGGAGCATACCAGAACATACTATCTTATCTATGCTTGCCTTATCTTTATATTTTTCCGTTAGCCAATACCCACTACTGGAAACTGAATATTGGTCTCAGCTCTTCAGTCTAACAATTCAAATACCTTGTCATTGCAGCAAGCACAACATGCAATCACTAATCTGTCCTTTCTTCCCAAATCCTTTCCACTCCCTGGAAAAGTATACATGCAAATGTTCCTCTTCCTCCAGATTCCCTCTATTCACATACTCCTCTTTCCATTATAGACCTATAAATCACAAGCTTCCTATACGAACAGCCCACAAGTTTATCAGGGGTGAGGAAACTATGAAAAAAGGCTTCCCAATCTGACAAAAAAATAGTGCTTTACTATTGCTGTGTATACAAGGGTGAGAGTTAGGATACAACTGCTGCCTTTTCCATTCCTGTTATCCTAAGCATCTGATGCTTTAAAGCTCTTAGAGGAATGCTACCATTAGGTCAGTGCCTGGCAAAGCTCCACGGAAAGAGGAGACAAGATATTCAGCAAAGAAGTAACAGGAGAGTTACCACATATACTGCCTTATTTTCATCAAATTAGCATGAAAGGTTGGAGAAAGAAGTTTCCTCTGTGTCCTAGTGTATTCTGCCATATGAGGAGGACTCATGCAAGAGAACTGGAGAGATCATTCCTTATCAGCATCCATCTTTAAAACATCTCCGCATCATCTCAGGACAGTAGTGCTGTCCTGTCCACTTGCGCAGTGCGAGGTAGCCAAGTGCTGAAGCTGCAACTCACTGAATACAGCCACAAATGAAAGTGTCAATAGAAAACCTACTGCTGTCGTTAGACCTTCCTTCTCACCAGACACTCATCCAGCCTGGCCCTTACATCCCTCTACTGCCTAGCAGCCATAAGGATTCCAGTACTTGGCACCCTTGTAAAAGCCAGCTGAAGGAAAGAGACCCTTGGGATCTACTTAACCCCACATAAGTTACTTACCGCATTAAGCCCATCTCTGAAGGCAGACAGCATGTCAGTGGGTCACAGAATGTTCTTCTCCAGCTCTGGGCATCTTTCCCAGGAGTGGAGAGCACAGCACACCACAGACGCAATGGCCACAGCCACACAGCAGATGGGACAGGCCATCGGCTGTTCTCTAGCTGTAAGGCAAATAGGGAGAGTACAGCTAGCATTCCCGCAGCTAAGCACTCATCCACCTTAACTTCTAAACTATGCCCAAATACTAAACTGCTGCCCAGGCTTTAGCTGTCTGCATTAGCTGTTAGCATTAACCCTTCCTGGCTTAGACGGTCAGTTGCCAGAAACTGGGCTCATGTCCCAGACCTTTTTAGTTGGCTAGTAATTACATGGCTGATTACTCAGGAAAGTGTCTGATGCAGCAGTTGCAATACCCAGCTTTCAGGTCAAGTGTTCCAGGCTACTTAATGTGTAACCAAAGAACCTAAAAATCCTTTCAAGCACGGGTGAGCCCAAATAACCTTGTGTCTTCAAGGTCCGTTTAAGAATAGAACAATCTCACACACACACATTTATGACCCTTGCCAGGTGCAAGGCAGAAGTGACTACCAAAATGCAGCGTTCCTGCAGATTCCAAGAGCAGACAATACAACCTTTTGTATACAAATGGTGTTTTATTTTTTTTAAGATACCTGGAGAGTGCTGCCCTAAGGGAATTATCATTTACAGCACAAACATCAGACCAGAGCACAGGGATGAACTCTTATATATCAGTACCTCAGGCTGTGCTTGCTGCTTTTCAATAATCTTCTTTTGGAAGATCTACTCTCTACTACATGGGCCTTGAGTGATACCTTAATTAGATCTTAACCTAAAATAGAGCTTCAGCACATGTGTGTAAGTTTTCCCTTTCCAACTTATGCAGCATTAACCAGGGATCTCTTCACTGTTTTGCACAGGGCAGTGCAGGAGATAACATAACCTGTTCTCAAACCTGAACAAATTTGTAATGTAATATGGTACAACTAATGCAGCTGTATTGTGTTGCTAGAAACATAAGTTTAGTTCTTTACAGAAGCAAAGTTTTAATTTTACACAGCAACTGGTAACTAGAAAAAATAAATTGCTATTCTGTGATCTGCAGGGGACAGATAAAGAACATTATACTTTTAATCTGCTTTTTAAATTTTTTTTCAATTAGCTTTGAGCCTGTAAAAACACAGAAGGTTGTTTTTTTCTTTTTTAAAGCTTAGATCTTAAAAGTAGCAGCAAGTAAGAACGTTTACAGGGAAGTTTCATTTTGAAAACTTGATGCTATTAGGGTCAATTAAAAAAAAAAAAATCTTGGTTTATGACTAGTTAAATACCAGGCTGATAAATCTGTAAACTTGTTTATTGGTACCACGTTTAAATTAACCAAAACACTTCTAATAGCTCTTGTGTTCTTGAGTTATGTACCAACAGAGAGCAGTATTTGGAGGCACATATTGAGCAGCAAGGAGTCAATGCAACTGTGTGAGAATATTCATTTTTACTGCCAATACATCAATTTTTAGTTTACAGCAGAATCAATAGCTATCTGAGCATGTTCATAAAAAAAAAGTTAAAATCACTGATGACAGTTAACTGCAGAAGTTTTTGAATTCTTTCATACCCTTCCAGGCCAGGTGTTTCTAGATCTTACTGCCACATACACAGCAATAACTTATGTGTCTCACAATAAAAATGATAAAATAATTCTTACCTAAGAGATCTTCTTATGTACACGAAAAGGCAAAGGTTTGTAATTTAGTGCCAACTTTCATATTAATCCCTTTAAATATCTATTAAAAATTCAGTCCTGGTTAGTAAATTTGATGCATGAAAACCATTAAAAATTTCAGATCAGCAGTATTGATACAGACCTGCTGCAGCCAAAAGAGGCAGTGAGAAATGTGCAGAACAATGTTTTTTAGACTGAAAATATTTCAGACTCCTCCAGTCTCAGTGCACAATGGAAAAAAATTAGAACCAGAACTAAGAAGGGAGGGCTATTAAAGTCGAAACTTTAGTAAGCGATGCACAAAACCCCCAACCGAAACCAAAATAAAAAACAACACGAAGAACTCCAAACATGAGACATTCCCAGCTTAAAAGTTCACCTGCTTTCTGTAACTCAGCCAAGGTGACACAAATGGATTCTTCCACCCTTAGGCTGATGATAATAGCACTAGTAACACATTAGCTTTCTCTCTCAGCATCTGACACCCTAACTGCTAGTCGTATTTCTTAGCAAGCAGTGAGTCTACGCACCCCAACAAAGACTAAGTTCATATTAAGGTTAAATCCCAGCAAACAGGGAGACTATCTCAGCCAACCACAGAAAGCAAATACTTCATAACTTGCTGTTGCTTGGCCCAAGACAGTAATAACAGAGACAATATTTTCTAATTTATTTATCTTAATCACCAAAGTTGAGCAGTAGGATTAGACTGTATATGAAATCAAGACAGCCCAGGAATTTTCTAAAACCTCATTATCATACTTCTTTTGGAAGCTTTAGGAGAAGCTCAGAATGTTTTGCTTCCAGGGCCAGATGCCAATTCTGCTGATAGTTCTTTTTGCTGCTGCTATAGAAAAGGCTGTCATCTTCACAGACGTTAATTTCTGCTTTTTAATGAATTTGAGGTGCCTGTTTCCCAGCCAAAATTCAAAATAATCAAGGAGAGAAGAGCAAGTTCAACAGAGCCCATTTCTGCAGAATTGAGATATTTCCAGAAACTGCTTATGGCTTTTTTGAGAATACTATACAAAGTACAGTTTAGTTTTAGCCCTGTTACATTAATAGTGAGTAGGAAAGATTTTTATTTTAAATAATATTCACCATCCACTTTTTTTTTTTGGTAACTCCTACTTTATAACCTGAAACTTTCCAGCAGAGAGCTCAGTATGAACACAGAAGCAGATAAAGAAATATTTCCCTTCCATATCTGAAACAACCTGAAGCCCAGCTAGCTGTCCTTGCTGATAGATATACAGTTTGCCTCATAAGCGACTCTTATTTGCAGGCTCTGTCTCTGATTTCTGAGGAGCAAATCACAGCTGTCAAATCACATCAATTACAGGACCTGGTCTTGTTTTTAAAACTCATCACATATTTCAATTTCATTATTATATCCTTGGGTCCCGGAAATCTTTCTTTTTTTCCCTTTACAGAAGTTTCATATACTCTTACAGCCCTTCTGTAATAATACTGAATGCTTATATAGTAGTCTTATGGAGTTTTGTCGTTTTGCCATGGTTCTTGGGATGTTTAATACATAACTCTTAGAAGGAAAGCAACACAGGACTAGTAGAGAAGAGGAAGAATCGTATCTTTAAGAGATTGGGAGAAAACTGAGTGCAACATAAAAGTTTTGGATACCAAGGTCCCAATCTTGGCCCAGAGAAAGAAATCTTATGCTGGGAGGTAAAGCAGATTACCTGTGGACGCTTGAGCTTTCTATAAAAGATGTAACTTCAGGAAAGACCAAACATGCATACTCCTTTTGTCATTTAAAATGCATTTTACTAGTTGAGAATCAACAATACTTCAGGATTTCCAGGTCACACCTCAGTGAAGAAATCACAACTAGAAAACCCCAAGTAGGCCCTACAAAAAAACAACAGGTAAGACCAAGAGAGATAGAACACCTCCAGGAGTACTACCTCAGAATAACGGAATTCCTTTTTCTTCTCTTACAGGTAGGTGAGGATACAAAAGTTTCATTATAGCAAACCATCCTCATCACTGTCAAGTTTCTTCAACCAAAAACTGAAGCTAAGTAGCTATTTCCTTTGAAATTTAGTGCTGTCAGGCAATAGCCATCAGGAAGTCAGTCAATGGTCCTTACACCACTACAGGTCTCTTGACATCTGTAGCTCCTAGCAAATCGCATTTGCTCGTATTTGTATGGTAAAAGCTTTGAATTTTCCCGTATCCACCATGGTTCATAAAGGGACTGCACTTTTATAGAAAATATATCAAGCAGTTGCTACAGTTGTTCAGTGTTACTTTTTCAATTATAAAACTAGAAACTACACAATACTCTAAGGAGAAAGTACTTGTACAATTTCCAGTCATCTTCTCATAGCATTTAAAAACACAGCAAAACACCTTGCAGTCAATCCCCACCGGAGAATCACCATACTAAGATCTCTTTACATGGAAAAAAAGGCTTCCAGCACCCTTACAACCTGTATGTCGAACTAGCAGAAACTATAATGAACAACTTTGCACTAGCAACAGAAATTAAGTTGAAGTACATGTAAATGAAGAGAAGCCAATTCAGACAACTGTAAAGAGTACTACTTCAGAAACATTTTCAAAAGCTTAGACACTCTTCCCTGCAATGTGATACTGTTTATTTAAAATTACTATTTCAAGATGTTTTAGAGGTAACTCCTGTTCCTGCCGTTAAACTTTTTATATTATGTGGTTTTTAATCTGTGAAACAGGAAGAGGGGAAGGAGCACTAATTCCGACAAACCAAACTTCTCTTTCTGTTTGCAGTAGCAAATAGGCAGTTAAACAAATTTTATGTAATCCAACTACTTTCAGAAAATGCTTATTCTAATATAGTCCAGGGAATGAATAATCATACCCTGAACTGTTTCAGTTAGGAAGTCAAAATGACATTAAGAACTGCCACTCACCATGTTTCAATATTGTACTTTTCTGGTGGAGTTCATGAAACAAAAGACAGCAATTTTGCTTGTATTTTCTGCTGCAGAAACTGATCTAACTACTATACATAGCTAACACACGATCATGGTTTCAGCTGGGTTAGTTTTCTTCTTAGTGGCTGGTACAGTGCTGTGGTTTGAATTCAGTATGAGAATAGTGTTGTTAACACTTTGCTGTTGGGGTAGCACTACTTAGCAACAACCAAGTCTCTGCCAGTGAGGAGGGGCTCAAGAAGCCGTGAGGGAGCAAGGCCAGGACAGCTGAACCAAACTGGCCAAGGGGATATTCTACACTACCATGTCATGCTCAGTATATAAACTGGGGGAAGCTGGCCAGGAGGCATGAATCATCGCTCCAGCTGGGCATGTTAGGAGGTCACGAGCAATTGTATCATGTATCATCACTTACCTCTCTTGGGGTTTCTCTTTGTTGTCTTTCTTTATGGTATAAATATTGTTTAATTTCAATTCTGTTCTTATTTCAACCCATGGCTTTTATCTTTCTTCATATTCTCCTCTCCATCCTACCAGGGCAGGTAGGATGTGGTACTTAGTTACTGGCTGGGGTTAAGCCTCAAGACACACAAAAGAGTTTAAGTCTCAAATGTTTTTCTCAGGACCCTAGTGTTGTAGTACTCCTCTCTGACTGAAAGAAACCAAGGTAAGCCTAGGGCAAATTATCTCCTATTTTGTCAAAGTAAGATGAAACACACAGATTTGACAATAGCTGTATATTCTTCTTCAATGATCTTAAGACAATTTAAAAATACCTTTACTTTTCACAGCTTACCAATTTCCAAGTAAGGCCTAAGGATTTGTTTTATTACAGTCCATTCATCTCTACTTTCTTTCCACATAAAAAAGAACTGAACTTCATTTTGGGACAGATATTAATCATTCTTCATCTGCCACTATAAAGCTAGTACCATTGTTGCTGGGAGAGTGTTCCTTCAGTTATGGAGAACTCCAGGGAAAAAGGCAGTGTTTATTGGTCTGGTGAGAAGCCTGAAGTGTAGCTCAGGGCTAAGAGCACACATCAATACTTCAAATTTTCACCCCCAACACAGCTCAATTTAGCAGCAAACCTGGACTAGCACTGAGGTCTTCACTGAACTTCACTTACCACTGTTTTCAGTAGCATGAGAATGGAAAGTGATGTCAGCTTCAAAGAGGGAATAAAAAAAAAAAAGCTTTTACTTCAGCCCCCTCCCAATCCTCCCCTCCCTACACTTAACATACCCAGTACTTTATCTATTGTACAGCCCACATATCATTCTTGTTTCAAATATTTTTGAATGGACATAGGTCATAATTGCCAAGTAGCACTCAAATACAAACAAAAATCTCAGGAAATTCCCAAGAAAACTGCTGGAAAGGCTCTCTATACTTCTCCTGTTCTTTATACTGGTCATCCTCAGACAGAATACTGAACGAGGCAGACTTTGTCCCACTCAATACAGCCATTCTTCTGAGCATCAAACACCACTTTGTCCTCTGGAGCCTGCAGGAAGTTTGAGACAATGGCAGAGAAGTACTGTCTTCATAGCCCTGATAGCTCAACTGGACTATCAACTAAAAAGCCACATGATGTTTGAAAGGAAACAGAATTCATTATTTTAATTGTACTTTTCCAGTTTATATCCTCCGAGGGAAAGACAAGGGCAGACAAGAAAAATGCTTGTAATACCGGTTGTAACACCAAAAAGTAGAGAATGCAGATCATCAGACATACATGTACATAGTATATGAAGCTTCCATGGGTACTCCACCCATCCAAAATTACCATTTTTCTAGTAAATTCATTCAGACTTCAAATTGTAGCTCAAACTTTGTCCTCTGGGACAAAGAGAGGGGCTGTGAAGAAAAACTACCAAAGTTAGGGCCAAACACTCTTCAATATAGAGAATAGTCTTCCTTGGGGAAAGTCAAACACTTGTTTACTCTGCTGTGTCCATGTTTGAATGTCCTATGGAATGCTTTCTTTACCAACTGATATTTCATTTCAATGCTGGTTTTTAATTAGCAAAACACATACCCCAAACTTTGTATGGCAGATTTATCCGGTTAAGAGCTTTCCTCTCTACATGGCAGGAACCCCAACACCAGCACACAATGTAGCTGCAGCCACACACAGCCTCCTCTGCAGGATGGCAGCCTGACAGCACTGCTTACATTGAAATTCCTGTTCACTGGAATCTGTTACTTCAAGCAGGTGTCACACCAGCACTGGCACTCACATAGCAGTGTGGGTGCTGTGGGCTAGATAACCACTGCTAGCTTAGTATCACTCTTTATCATAGATCACAGCCTTCACCAGTAAGACAAGTTCTTCAACAAAACAAAACCTCCCACTTTATCAAGGACCTCATTACTTCAATACCAGCAAAGCATTAGCACAGAGCTACTCTTGAATCTTCCTTGCAGTTACAAGGTACTCCTCTAGCTTATGAGCCCAACACTCATATAATTACTAAGGCTCTGCTCTTTTTGCCCAGTTACTAACACTGATAAATGGCAACATTCCAGAACAGTTTGTCTAACCACTGATTTCTTGGCCTACAGCCCAACAGCCATGTGACACTTCTAAGCTCACCACTAATGATGGTTAATGCAAGACTTCACTGGACTAAAGCAGCAAAGTGCTTTCACGCTGTTTACTGCACAATCTTAAAGCTTTAAATCTAACAATCTGTTTTGTAACCCTGAAGTTTAACTAAGTGCTTTTGCAGAGAGAAATCTCATGCCACGTGTTCCAAATGTGTCGCACAGTAACTCTTCACAACTACATCTCCGTACCTTGTTTTAAAAATCGCTCAAAAAAACCAGAACTAAATCCACAACTGATCTGAAAACCTATTAACCCCCTCCCACAAGGCAAAAAAGCCGGTTTCCATCTTAAAAATTGGTTTTAAAAATTACCTTCCTACATAATTTTCACTGGTCTTATAAACCAAAATCTCTGGAACATGTCATGGTTAAAACATTTCTTCATTTTTGTAAATGCTAGACTCCCTAAACTACTAATACACTTTTTTTTTAATTGGCTACCAATTTTCTGTAGCTCTAAAGTACAGGATCATTCCTAGACAAAGTTCTGCAGCTCAATATTCAATATGCCTTACCATTGGCCCCATCTCCCCTTTATATATGCTGAAGCCAATCTTTTCCATGATTGAACACACTTTGAAACAGGCCTCTGTCACAGATATACAGTAACTTTATTCCCTGGCACCCTTTATCTATTGCTGCCAATCCTACCTCCAAGATCATCCCCAACGATGTTTCACAACATACAGAACAAGATTGTCATTAAGTACCTTGGGTACCCAAAGTGCCACCCACAATGCTGAAACATTAGTCTTCTACTTCATCCCCAACATCACAAGATAAACTCACTTTCACCAAGTTTACTGCATATACACATGGCATTCCTTTTAAAGGCTTTAACACCTTGTATTAACATCAGCCCAAAAGATTAAAGATGGTACCTTTATTCCCCAAAACACATGCCACTTTTCTGACACTGGAATGAAGTCATATATAGATCCCTTTGGATATCTAACAAAGTACTTACCAAATATTGCTGCTCTATTAACCACCTCTCTGCTCTATGACACCTTAACATCCAGAAAAGACCAACCTAGCTAGGACTGACAACTTTTGGACTTACCATCCAAGCAGCTCCACTAGATGGTGTTAACAGCACCCAAACTTTTCACAGAACCACAGTGGGCAGAAGACTGAGACTGATCTCACCTTCCCACTTCTTCAGTACATTATCAGTAGTTTTTGTCCTGGAGTCACTCAAGCACAACATGGAGCATTATGTGCCCAGTACATGCTGCACCAGTCAGCACGAGGAGGCCACATTGCCTATATAGCTCTTCAGAAGTACAAGCAGTCAGTAACACCATGGTGTGATCCACACCTGATGTGCAACAGCCATGACTTTAACATCCTTATCTTTATTCAAAAGCATGTAAAAACATGGCACATGGAAATACGTAATACTCTCAGTAACCTTAGTTAACAGAAATAAATCCTATTGAAAACAATGAAAAGAAAGCTGTTTTTTAGTGAATTTCTGCAGATCTTGATATTTAACAGACTGATTTACCATTCCTTGCTGAAAAGCAGCAGCCAAAGTAGGTAGCCTCTACTTATTATTAAGCAAACCACAGGACATGCTCAATGAGCCAATGCACTCCTGAAGTTAAGTCAGATGCTTAGCATCCACTTTAGTAGTCTGATGGATACTTACTTTTGACATTTCCAATGCTTTACGTACTGCTCCTGGTAGTGTTTTGTACTTTGTAATACTGTTTTGACAGAAAATTGGACTTTACATGGAATTTCTCATTGACAAACAGGGACAACCCCATGAGCCGTGGGAGTGTTTTATGTTTTTCCGACTATTTCAAAATTATTCAGTAATAGTATGCCTATCGATTTCCAGTTTCGCCACTCTTCTGTTTCTGCCCTTATAAAGTATTCCTGACGATAAGGCTTGACAGTCATGCTTCTAGGCCAATTTCATTTTATGTACACTATGAGTTGTCTTTAAATTTACTTGGTGACCAATTTATGATCATTCCTCTGTGGAAGTCAGTTTGCTGAATACAGCAAATATGCTGCTACTGTGATACCGCACCCAGGTTCTCATGTATGTAACTCTCTTTTCCCACTACCAACCTGTTTTCCCCACAGAGCAAGCAATTACTGTTGCCAGCGCATTCCTCAAAAGGCAGTTCTCCACTGTTGTGGTACTTCTCCTGTGGTACAGTCTTCTGCTGAAGTGGCAGTCCATAAATGCCCAACTCCTCACTCCCTCATTAGATACAGTGACGCAAGCTGCACACATTGTCTTTTTCTTTGCTTTCACCCTGTTTTACAGGGCTCACCTGTGAGCTCCACTCTTGAGTTAGCACAGATCTTCAGTATCTGCAAGACTGTGCACCATATGGTATTTTAAAAAGGTAAATAATCAAGGGGTTTTCCATGCACTGAAGCTCAGCACTCCTTTCCATAATATTACTGCTACACTTCCTAGAGAAGACAGTTAAGTATTTTGGAAAGACAGCACTTTAAATATGCAGAGACAATAATTTTGGTCTACATGCAGTTTCTGAAAACATTATCTATTAAAGAAAATTGCAGCTGTTTCAGCAGGCTTTTAAAAGCATGGCATCCCACTCCAAGCCACAATATCTCTTCCGGTGTTACACCTCCTTCTGGTTACATCATCCACATTTGTCAGGCAATTCTGACAAAGTGTTCCAATTCATCACTGAAAAAGGAGAACAAGATCTAGGTAAAATGGTTCATTCAGGGGAGATTTCAATTTGCAAGTAAGCACACAATAGTTTGTATTAAGATGTTGCTATTTCTGAGGAAAAAAAAACAAAACAAAAACCCCAAACCAAAACAAAAACTTAACCTACAAAGACAGTTTAATGCTTTTCACAAAGTTTAAATCAAATTGTTTGGTCTCATCTCAGATTCCGGATCCGTATGAAGTTTCTCAGCAAGGAGTTCAGGTTCGGGATAGGTTCATCACAGATGAGACAAAAGCAGTACAGAAACAAAAAAATTAGTAGGGTTTCTGATTAGATTAGATTTTTTTATTACAATCTCTAATACTTTGTCATACATCAATAATAACGTACAATTATTTAAAATTTTTCACATAGGTTTGAAAGCTAACCAAGGTTAGGCACAGCTATCAGCACACACTGGGCCTCTGAGAACAAGTGTTTTTTAAATGCCAACTATGACTGAACATATCAAGTGATCAATTATGTTCATAACTGTCATAATGCAAAAAAACCTGAACTGTAAGCACAGTTACTTTAGACTTACAATGAGATGTTTAGAAGCTTTTCAGGTACATACCTGAGTAAGCCAGAAGCATGTGTTCCTGTTTTTTCCATAAAAAACATGTTCCTGTAAAGAAGACATTAGTTCAGAGTTTTCTTTCATCACTCAAAATACAACTTGCCATCTATTTAGCCTACTGTACAGACCAAACTGCATTATTTAACACATGCTGCATTAGTATCAGCACACTGCAAGTTCTGTGCAACTTTAATTAGAAGTGTAGTCACGTCACAGTAAGATTTGTTTTGCTTCTCTTGCCCAGCTATTGCTCAGCCTGGGTATGAACTATGATAGGAGGGGTGAATTACCCTTGATTATCAGGATATCTGCTACTGGCAATCTGCCTATCAGGATCAAAAGTAATATTTATTGGAATTCATACCTTCTATTCAGAAGCAGCATTCAAGCATCTCTGCAAAGACATAAAATGCACTGGTTAGTTAACACTAACAAGCTTTTCTACTCCCAAATTTTCTCTAGGTCAGTCACTGCTGCACAAGAAGTTTCACTCATACGTTTGAACTTCACATACTGGGACAAAACCTGTTTTTAAAAAGAAAGTACTGGTAGCTAACAAAGTATTTGAAGGTACTTTTCTTGAATAAGGAGTGGAATAAATTTATAGATGGATAGTAACACAGGAAAATTAGAAGTTCTAACACTCTACATTTTAACTTTTTAACTAAAACCAGCCTGTGGATATATCCAAGCACCAGAGCAATAAAGTGAATTTCACTGAAAAATATTAAGTTTAGATACTCAGGTGGGAAGGAAGTTCTTGGAGAAACCACTGCTAATATTCTTAAAGCACAGCAGGTATTCATCAGCAGTCTTTTAGCCTGCTTAAAGTATGTTATGCCAGGCCTTGTAAAGTTTATCTCTGGAGATGAAACAGGTTTATTTAGAATTCACCATCAAATTCCACCTTTGTCATTAACATGACTTCTCCTAAATGCTCACACCTGAGTGAATCCCTAATGAACTGCCGTAAGAAGATCAACCCGCAAACATCATCACTAGCTTTCAAACACCTGCAACACTTCCTGACCATACCTGGCTAATGCCTGTTATTTACCCACTATAAGGCAGAATACATCAAGTCTAACACTTCTCCCTCTCTGCTCTTTAAAGATGTGAGCCTCTGCAATGGTACACATTGGTGTCAACATGGACTTGAGGTGGGTTTAAATAATGCACCCACATTCTTATTCACAGCCTGGTGCATACTGGCACCTCACTTGTACAGAGCAACAGCATTTAACCAACACCAATTTGGGACGATTTATGATTGAAAGATTAAGTGGTTTCATCGCAGTAGCCAGAGCCTTATGAAGTGTCTCATCAATGTGTCAGGTTTGGCCATTTCAGCACGATTCACCAGTATTCACAAGTATCAGTGACTGGGAACTGTAACACCACTCATACATTCACATATTCCACAAAACAAGCTTTGTGTCTTTCGTCATCAACGTACTGAAAACGGAATACATTAGAATCAACAAAAATTTTCTGCTGTTTAATCAATAAATATTACCTCTGTTGTATTTCCTGTTGTGAGGAAATCTTTCGTCAGGACATGTCACATTCCCATTACTATAAACTGTTCACGCCATTTTAGAAATTTGAGTAAAATTCTGAATTATAACAAGTTCAGGCATAATATAACTCAAGTCAGTAAGAACAACCAAATTTTACTTTCATTACAACTGGTTGTAAGCATTTGAGTCAAATTAAAATGAATACAGATTCTAGAGTTATTTCTTTCCTTGAAGAAAGAGAGTATTAACTATACCTTAAAAAAATGAATACATGTTTTTATTCAGAAACTGGAACATTTGGTTTTTTACATTAATAAGCCTCTACATGTCCTGTTTTCTTTGACTAAACACTGTTTCATACTTATTTCCCAATAAAGTGCAATATCACAATTAAAATCCACACTGATACAATCTTTAGATTTAGTATGAACACTTAAGACAGGCATTTTACCAGCTCCTCCAACACAAAAACTATTCCCAATTCCCCCAGCCCACACAGTTCCAGACCATGCCAAACATGCCCAAAATATACTCATACCTTAATTTTAAAGCTAAGGACTCAATTAGTTTGATCATATCCATATTTGGCTAATATTTATCTTTAATTTATCCCCACCAATCACTCAAAACATACACAGCTGTCAGGAAAATCCACTTGCGTGTACCAAGTATTCTTCTAGTTGTGATGATCCTTCCATGAAGGGCTAAAATTAGAAACAAGCAAAAATTGTCTTATAATCTAGAAAACATCTCTTGCTGTCGTCTAGCATCATCTCTCATGTTACTATGTCAGAAACATGATCAGCAAGCACTAAAGTTGACATGTTCATACAACAATTTATAATAGTCTTCTGGAACAGCCTACAATACCTGACAAGGTGAAATTTTGTAAGCAAAAAAAATCCAACTAAGAACTGACCTACGGGCTCACCTTAACTCAAAGAGCACCTAACTCAAAAATTATCAAATAATTACGTATCAGATTGATAGCAGTTATGAAAATGCAATCTAGTTTTTCCTTTTTGTCCTACTCAGTAGCCATACAAAGATGACAACTCTCTAGCACTTCCCATACTTTTGACAGACAAAAATACAGAAACCAAGTCATGAAACTGAAATATTTATTGACTTGGTCAAAAATAGGCATGCAGTGTTACTTCTAGAGCAACATTAAAAATTCCAGAGCTGTTACCTTAACGTACAATGTACATGACACCGCTGAAAACCTCCTCTCCATCATACCTAAAAAGAAACATGGACAGTCTTACAACTTGAAATCAGATTTGTATCACCAGGACAGTACATTACACACATTATGAGGCAATAATCAACATGCTCTCTAGAAGCAGCATGTTAAGTTCTAAATCACAAGCTTGCAGGAGAAAAGCAGCAAGAACTGCAGTTTTAAGCTACAAAGGAGTTGCGAGTTACACCCACTTGAAACCCCATATTAAAAGCATTAGCAGTAACTGCATGTACCCACTGTTAAACCTCAATCTGCAGATTTTTTTTAATGAAAAATCATCATGTCAAGGTTTTAATCACTTTTAAAAACCAGTTTAGGTTGGTTTCGAGAATTGTTTTAGCCATATAGCAATTATCAAAATCCACCAACTCAAGCATCTTAAGAAATGCATGACAAAGTATGTTTTGTCATACATATTATTACTTGAATATGCTTATTTAAAGTATCTCACTCTGTACTACATAGATCAAATAAACATATCAAGCCATGAAAGGTAACTCCTCACACACTTTGCTTCAGATCATAAAAACAATAAAAGCTATACAAAGTCTCCAGTTAAGCTTCCACTTCTTGTGTGCAATAAACTTTATGCTTATTGAGTGTAATAAACCCAATAATCAAAGGCTACTAATGGTCTAAGTTTCAAAAAGTTTACTGTTCAGTAATCTCCTGTGTGACACAGACTTAGACAAGCTAATTCAACACACAATGAATGCACCTAACAACTTCCTATGCGAATGCAGCTACATCCTAATCTTTGCTTGCAGGTAAGAGCCTAGAATCCTAGATGTATTTAATGGTATTTCCCATTATTTCAGAAGTACTATGGGTTAAATGACATCAGCACATCATGGAAGGGACGAAAAGGCATTTTAAGGCCACAAGAAGCGTCCATGGGAGGAGGTGTGGGTTTTCTTGGGGAGGGTGGATGGTTTAGTTTTTGTAACATATCTCCCTTTATTCTGCTGTGTTATCGTCTTAAAAAATAAAGAAATCATCGTTAGTTAGAACGTTACTCTTATGATTTACGTTAAGTATCACCTAAATGTTGTGGGTCTTTTTACTTCGGGACGCTATGTGGATTTCACAGTACTTTTATTGGTCTTCTGCTGTGGGGCAATGCCATAATCCTGGTGGCTGAGGCCTCCAGAACACCTACAGGTAACACAAGCATGTGCACCAACCCCCTGCCACATGAACAAGGCGGCTCCGCCTTACTAACATTTTACGCACGAATCCAGAGGACTGAAGGCTGTCCCGCCGTGCCAGGGGCTGCCCCAACCGCAGCTGAGGGCACAGCGCGAGCAGCACCCCGTCACCAGCCCCGGCTCTAACGCGTGGGGATCAAAATGGCGCGGACCCAGCAGCGCCACGCGGGCCACCGCCGCCTACTGATCCCAGCCTACCCCGCGCCCGGTATGCAGCTTCCGGCAAGGAGCCTCCCGCGGGACACGCTGGAATATGTAGTCCGCTCCTCCATCCCCTCCCACCGCCGCCGCTGCCAGACTTTGCACGGGCGGCTGCGGCCTCAGAGCTGGATTACGGCTGCCTTACGCCTGGCTCTACCCGAGGCTCCAAGGGTGAGAGCTCCACCCGCCAGCTCCAGCCTCGAGTACTATGCAGGCGGCGCCGCGGGCGATCCTCTCGAAAGCCCAAGCACAAGGAAGAAGCCGCGGCTGCAACCTCCCCCCACCCCCTTCCCCCCACCGGAGCAGCGGCACACACCGTATCCCCCTCCGCGTTACCGTCTGCCGCCAAACCACGCGCTCCGCAGGGAAAGAAGGAGGGTGGTGGCGCGCGCCAGCTTTATATATATATATACGCTGCGGGGTGGAACGAGGCTGGCCACGCCCCGTGCCGCGCAAACCTGGGGCGGAGACCCCGCGCGGAGCTGGCGTGGGAGTGCGCTTTGCTCGCGGGGGCGCGCGGAGGGGCGGGCTCGCGGCGCTGACGTGTGGGCCGCGTGGCCCGGATGCCGAGGGGCCGCCCCGCCCCGGGCTCCCACCTCCCGCCTCTGGGGGCACGGCGTGTGCCCCGACGGGATTGGAGGGGCGGGCACTCCAGGCCGGCTGCCGGTCACGGTGCTGTTTGCACGTTTTGCGTTACAGGTTTCCTGTGTAAAACGCAGAGTGCTTTTAGGTGAGTTTTTAAAGTGAGGGCAGGAACCGACCTGGTGCAGCTCTACCTCCCAAACTTGAAAAATATGTTTCCTGAAGAATCACATCATCACTAAGGTTGGAAAAGACCTCTGGTATCATCAAATCCCACCTATGACCGAATACCACTACTTCAACCAGACCATGGCACTATGTGCCACATCCAATCTCTCCTTAAACACCTCCAGGGATGGTGACTTCACCACCTCCCTGGGCAGTCCATTCTAATGTCTAATCACCCCTTCTGTGAAGAAATTCCTCCTAATGTCCAACCTAAACCTCCCCTAGGTCTGCTTATGACTATGTCCTCTTGTCCTGCTGCTGATTCCCTGGGAGAAGAGGCTGAGCCCCACCTGGCTACACCCTTCTCTGAGGGAGTTGTAGAGAATGAGGTCACCTCTGAGTCCCCTTTCCTCCTGGCTAAATACCCCCAACTCTCAAACACTCACCATAGGACTTGTGCTCCAGACCCTTCACCAGCTTTGTTGCCCTTCTCTGGACACACTCCAGCACTCCAATGTCTTTCTTGTAGCAAGGGGGCCCAGAACTGGACACGGTAGTTGAGATGTGGCCTCACCATTGCAGAGTACGGGGGGACAATCCCTGCCCTGGTCCTGCTGGCCACATTATTGCTGATACAGGCCAGGATGCCATTGGCCTTCTTGGTCACCTGGGCACATGCTGGCTCATGTTCAGCCACCAACACCCTCAGGTCCCTTCTAACCAGGAAGCTTCCCAGCTGCCCCCAGAGTGAGTACTTGTTCTTATATCTATCTTCTTTTCCTGTTCCCTAGTGCTATCAACTGGTTAACCTTGTGAAGCTGTGCCTTGTTGCCTCAGCTTTCCTTCAACACTAATTAGATGTTTCTGAAACATTAACCACAGGCACACCCATTTCTACTTTTTGGAAGTAGCATGTGTCCTCTTCCCCACAGCTGACAAAAAATAGAGCTTTCTGCAGTTTTTCACTCTATACATATAATCTAAGGATATTGTTCCACAGTGAAACAATAGTGGATTTTAGGAAGAACTTCTGTACTGTG
>VYXC01005375.1:0-17723 GCA_013397175.1 Platysteira castanea
AGATTTGGACAAGCTGTAGGATGCGTTCACGCCATGTGTTTAGATTAAAGGAAGGCAGGACCTGAAACGCACAGATCAGTGGCAGGGATGCACAGCTGATACCACTCCATCACTGCACAGGGCTAGTTACAGACAGTGATAAGGGCATATGCAAGATCCAAGGCAGCAGAGCTCAAAGGCAGTAGAGGCTGCAGAGCACCCCTGCGCTTCCACTGCCCTGCGCAGGTTGCTCACTTGCTCCACTGTGTCCCCCAACTCATGGCACCCTCCAATATCTTGGCCTTGAGAAGGCATGATGGAAGAGGGGGAGCTGGCACAAGGACAGCACAAACCATAGGTGTAGATAAGTGTCACCCCAGCAGCAAGGGGCAAAGGGCACGCAGCAGAGCCCAACCTCTGCCTCCGCTTCACCGACTGGACTCTCCTGCAGCTCCATCTCCAAGGGGGCAGAGTGGTGGGACACAGCTTGGACAGGCTGTGCTCACCATCAGTCTCACCTCAACAAGGAAGGCCATGGCAGAGACCTCCCAGCGTGCCTCCTCTCTGCAGAGCAGCCTGAAAAGGTAGCGCGCAATCCGGTAACACAAGGACTGTGAGATCCTGAACATTGTTCTGGCAGGGGAAAAAAACACATTGTTGACTCTGAGCAGGGCAAGAAAACCTCTCCTGGGACTGACTCACAGAAGCCTCTTCCTTCACCACTACTTCAGGCAAGGAGAAAGGTGCAGCCAAGCACCAGCAGGCTCATTTCAGGAATGAAGTGGCTGAAAAAATACCCATTCTGCCCACAGGCCAGTCCCGTCCCCCAGGCTGTCATTAGCCCTCGGTGCAACCTTCCTATTCCCAGCAGGCTGTCCTCAGTGAGGCTGCCTGCAGACAGAGCTCCTGCTCTGTGCCATCAGCGCAGGCCTCACAGGAAGAGATACTGGCACTTGGGTTGGGGCTGCTCCAGTGCACCCAGCCCTTCAAGGCTTTTTCACTCTGCTGCACCATCCCTCAGTGACAAGTCCCTCTCACACATGATCACAGGGATTATGTAGAGGCTGTGGAGAAATAACGGGTGGAGCAGGGAGAATGGGGCTCTCACCTGGCCAGAAGACCCATTGTATAGTGGTGGGTGTCAGTGTTGAGGAGTGTGTCCCAGCCACACTCACGTTCAACTTCAGACACCACGTCCTCATACTCAAGCTGACAGAGCAGTGCTTTCATGGTCAGCAGTGCAAATCTGTGTGCAGAGCAAAGCCCAGGTCATGCCAGGTCATGCCTTGGCCCCAGCTCCAAGGGCATTGAGAGGATGGGAGGACCAGAATGGAGCACCTCTTGGGGTTGGTGGGCAGGCAGTGCTCATGCTGGCATCGCCTCCAGAAGGCATTGACTTCCACTGGCATCTGCTCTGTGTTGGAGAAAACTTGGAAGAGCAGGGCCACAAAGAGGCGGGGGAAATACATAATCAATATCTCTGGGCGCTGGGGCAGGTGAATGATCTCCCACAGTGCTCTGGTTGCCTGCAAAAAACCAAAACGGCCGGAGACCANCTGCCCATTTCCCTCTCCAGCTGCACCCAACCAGACTGCTCCTGTGGTAGCAGGTGGCCACGTGATGGTGCCTTGAGGGGCAGGGAAGGAGCATGGCAGCAGGCTCTCGGGCCGACATGCCATGACTGGGAAGCAGAGGGATCAGAGGAGCCTGAAAATCTTCCTCTTTCTGCCAGCACACGTGTGCCAGGGTCTACAGGTTGATGGGCTCTAAGGCTGATAAATCCTGGGCCCTCCAGGGCAGTGGTCCTTGTACCTGTCACATGATGGGGCACACCGCAGGAGGGTCACCACCACATCATGTGGCTGTGTAAGGCTCATCTCCTGCAGGGTGCCATCCAGCCTGTGCTCAGTAGATAAATCCGTGATGAATGAGAGCCATTGGTAAATGTCCCTCACAGTGGTCGGCACCTGGAGGAGACATGGCAGAGAATTGGAGTGCCACTAGAACAAGCCACTTCCCCAGCTTACCCCCAGGAAGTGCTTCCTTTTGTAGCACAGGGTGTGGTCCTAGGAGTCTGCTGGTTGCCCAGGAGCCCCAGCTTGGTAATGTACACATTTGCTGGTTGGCCAAGCCCTTGCCATAGACAATTTACTGTCTTCAGTCTGGAGGTGCTACTTCCCGTGATCACATCCTGCATGGCAGCACAATACCCTGCACTATAGGAATCAGCATTTGCCTTGCTCTCAGGGGCCATGACGATATTGTCTTCATGATCAATAGGCTTATGGAAGTCCAGAAACATCTTAGGGCAGGGAAAGAGGGATGTCACATCCAGTGCTCTGCAGCAGTGCTTGCTGAGCAGCAACAGCAGGTCCAGCCATGGCAGGGAATTCTGCAAGTACCTGTGCACATCTGTGGAAGTGGCCGTGGGTGTGCTCCTTCTCCTCTGGCTGGTTCTCAACTGGATTTGGCAGAAAGCAAGCACAGTCAGAGCTCAGGGACAGCAGGAGAGGCTGGAGAACGCAGCCAAATCCTTCACTTCCCAAGAAGGGCCAGCTCTCAGACAAGGGCTAGTGGGGACACCTATCCCTGTCTCTCTGGCTGCAGGTTGGGGCTGAGGGTGCCCAAAGGATGGAGCAGGGATACTGGGGGAATCAGCCCTATTCCCATTCCCCCTTCTTCCCTGGGGATGTCCACAGGGAAGGATGGGATGGCCCAGCTGAGCCACTTACCAGCCTGTAGGAGCGGGACTCCCTCCACTTCAGGCTGCTGTGCTGGAGCAGCCCCAGGGCTTCTATCATCATCCTCCTCCTCCTCCCTCTCCTTCCCTTCCCTTCCCTTCACCAAGGTCAATCTAGGCATGCTTGAGTTTCTCTCCACTGGAGTTTCTCTCCATTCCATTCTGCTGGACCTTGGGCTTTGAGGGCTTCACCCACAGGGATGGGAGATGTCCTGGAAAAGTGCTGGAGATAAGGGTCAGCAAAACATGAGATGGCTATGCAGGGCCTCTTTGCAGCCCCGCTCTGTCCCTTCCTGTCCTGTTGTGTCCTCTGGGGTTATGTGGGTGGATGCTTTGGCACCAGAGACGGGTCACGAAGTGCCCATATTGTGGTGGGTCACAAAGGGCCCTATGACACACGACATCCAATTGGCAGTGCCTGTATCACAGTGGGTCACAGAGGGGTCCATGGCATGTGTCATCCAATTGTCAGTGCCCATATCACGGTGGGTGGTTGCCATGAACATTTGTTTATTGATGGAGAGATCATGCTCATACAGAGGAAGTCAGAACTATGGGCCTGTGTTGCTTTGAGGATGTCTCCTGCCATGCTCTTTACCTGGATTCTCTGTCTCAACCTTTCTCAAGCCACTATGTCTTCATCCTCCAGGGTTCTCACGTTTGTCCCAATGGGTGAGACTGCAACCTCCCCACTGGCCTCTCTTCCTACAGTCCAAACAGAGAGGGAGACAAAACACACCACATCAAAGTCACCTCGTTTGTACACAATAAAAGGACAGTACAAGCACAACCCAGAACACCTTTACCTCAGCAAAACATCAACACTGGTGACAATGCCAAGAGTGCGGATTGTGGGTGCCTCTGCCACACTCTACCCCAGAACCACAGTCATGATCTGACCAGTGTCTTTGGAGTGGTGGTGCCTCCAAAGCTAAAAAGCAGGTGCAATGCTATTGAGTTGCAATGCCTACTGTAGATCATCATTCTCCAAGTACCATTAGCAATGAACAATCGATCAACAGTAAGAACAATTAGCAGGCAGTAATAACCAACATCATAGGAGCAATTAACAGTAACAATGGACAAACAGGGATGGGGGTGCCATCTTAGGGTTTTATGGGGACATCTAACATGTGGAGAGGAGGCAGATGAGGAATGTTAATTGCATGTCTGTTTTCAGGGCAGTGATGTCACAGGTGGGGTTTAAGGGGGTTTTACCATGGAGACTGATTTCCTTATGGTGCTCTACATGCAGTAGATAATGATCCAAATTAAAATAATCACAACTGTAGTCATTATCAAAGTCTTAAAGAGTCTAGTTAGCCAGCTGACAAGGAAAACCGAGCGCACTGAGAACTGCTCCTGGCCAGTTAGTTACCAGGGCAGCAGCAATCTCCCCAGTGTCTCTAGCCATCTTCTTCATTTTGTCCCTCTCTTCATGCAGTGGCACTGAAACATTTGGGATGTGGATATAACAATCACCTACTGATAAAATCATCTTTCCAAATACACCTTTCTCTTTTAACAAGGTTAAATCCAATTAAACTCTGTTCTGAATAGCCATTTTGCTGTTTCCATGTAATTGGTGGGTCAGGAAGCATGGTTTGGAGAGTCTCAGAGGGAGAATTAAATTGTGGAGTACAAGTCCTTAACCAAGACAGCCTTCCTTGGTTCTCAATGGGAGGCATGAAAGGTTGAGATAATAACAGATCTGCCCAGAGCGAGTCAGATACAATTTTCATCTAAGCATTTGTTTTATTAAGTGGGGAGCCACTGGTCACGATGTTGTTTGGTCTGTTCATGTGGGCGTGGTTCCTTACCCTGTATGTACTGCCAATGATCTTTTTCAGTGTAGGGAGAGGGATAAGGATTGCTTGGTTGCTGCACTCTGTGACACCAGTTTATGACATGATACCATCAAGGGAAATGGGGGTCAGTGTACTCGATGCTGCTTTCCTGCCCTGGCCTTGGGTGCCAGTTCTGGGGATTCATTAATAATAGTATCCACTCTGTGGGGAGAACAGGGCAGGATGATTTGCCCCAGTTTTTCACCCCCTATTCCTCTGTTCAGGACTGCTACAACAGCTTTTGAGGATTTTGAATTCCCTTTGGATATTAAGGTAAGCATGTTCTTGTTGCTACGTTTACCAGGTCTACCCAGTGCAGTCCACATCATGTTTAGAGTTGTGAAGGACATTTTGAGGAAGGCCTTTCAGATACCTGCCCTGACAGTGGATAGTCATGAGTGGCACGGAATGTGGGAGAAAATGGGCCAGTATTTGAAGGATTTCTCTCCTCCAATGGTTTGGAATTTCACCCCTAAGCACCTACAGGACCCTGATAAAGTGACAGAATATTTGCAAGGAGAATGGTGTGGCTGCTCTGGAGAGGAGTAACTTATTCCAGTGTGGTGGGTTCTGGCTACTCTTTACCGGACACACTTCAATACTAGACAGCACTCTCAGGGGCAAGAGGAGGAAAGCAGACCAACAGGCACTGTGGCCACACTGCAGCTGAGAGGAGCAACTCGGGCAGGTAGCAGTCCGAGAACAGAAGAAATCCAAGACCATTTTGCTTAGAGATGGAGGAAGAAGGAAGTAGGGCCCTCACAAGAGGAGGAAGAGTCAGGGCCGGGGATAATCACCCAATCCCTATCCCTGGGTGAGCTGCGAGTTATGTAAATAGATTTCAACCACCAGCCCCTGGTGACCTGGATGCTCCAATGCTGCAATATTACGGCCCATGATATGCAACCAGATCGTGATGAAGCCAAGCAAGTGGAATCCTTGTCCCAGGACAGGGGACAAGGGGATTGGGAATAGGACAGAAACATTCAACTTGCGGAGGTGACTCCTGTCAAGCATGAGGAAAAGGGATTCTCTGAAGGAGAATCTAATGGTACACCCAACCAGGTGGAATGCCATGGAGAAAGGTATCTGGTGCCTAAGAGAATTAGCTGTGCTGGAGGGAATCTATAAGGATTCAAATAACAAGCAACCCTCTGTAGATCTATATAAGGTCCAGTGTAAACAACTGTCGNTTAGGAATGGTACTCCCCAATTTAGTGCTTCCACTGAGACTCTAAACTACACTGCTGCTTGCTCCCTTCTGTCGTAAATAAGCTTCAAGAGTTGTCTTTTATAGTCCCATGTGATTGGAGGGTTTCCCTGTTAACAGTTTGATGAAAGGTTCTGTTTCACTTGTTAATTAAGAATCCGGGGTTGATTAGACACAAGAGTTACTGTTAAATTCTGTTGGGGATAGTTAGGTTAATGGGCCTATTAGAGATAGGTTTGTTTCATGTATTATTGTTAGCCAAGGTGGGGGGGGNGATTCTCTGAAGGAGAATCTAATGGTACACCCAACCAGGTGGAATGCCATGGAGAAAGGTATCTGGTGCCTAAGAGAATTAGCTGTGCTGGAGGGAATCTATAAGGATTCAAATAACAAGCAACCCTCTGTAGATCTATATAAGGTCCAGTGTAAACAACTGTCGTGATTTAGGAATGGTACTCCCCAATTTAGTGCTTCCACTGAGACTCTAAACTACACTGCTGCTTGCTCCCTTCTGTCGTAAATAAGCTTCAAGAGTTGTCTTTTATAGTCCCATGTGATTGGAGGGTTTCCCTGTTAACAGTTTGATGAAAGGTTCTGTTTCACTTGTTAATTAAGAATCCGGGGTTGATTAGACACAAGAGTTACTGTTAAATTCTGTTGGGGATAGTTAGGTTAATGGGCCTATTAGAGATAGGTTTGTTTCATGTATNGGGGGTGGTGGGGGGGGCGGTGTTGGTGATTGATAGCAATGGAATTTTCCAGAAGAAGAGTGTCATCTGAAATTACCATAAAGGGAGAGAATTGAGACAAGGATTGGGTGGAGAGTGGACCAACCACGCGACGCTCGGACATCACCCTACCGCAACAAGCCAAGCGCCTGGACGACAAGTCAACTACACTCTATCGGAATATTTTAAGCGGGAAGACTCTGTGGAGGAGGGTGGTGCTCTCGGGGAGGGTATAAAAAGTAACTCCCCTGGAAGGCGTGGTCTCTGACCATACTCGACCGTGGTCGGGCACCAAGCGTGTGTCCTTCTGCCAGTGGGCAGGCAAATCTGCCGCTGTAAACCTCAATTGTTCCGCTTAATAAAATTGTCCTTGGAGAATTGGCTTGTCATTTACTTCACTTCCCATCCCCCTTCCCCTCCCTTTGCAGGTGGCTAGGGAGGAGAACTGAAGGCACAGAAGGTAAAGATCACGTGTTGAAATAAGAACAATTTACTGGAAACCGCAATGAGATGAAGAAATGAAGGGTAACAGCAACAATATTAATAACAAAAGTGTCTAAAAGGGAGAGTGATTCGCATGCAAAATGCTCACCACAGAGCTGTGGCTACACCACCCCAACTGCTCTCTCCGGAACAGGCACCATGCATACTTAACCGAAAGAAAACCATTTGCTTTGGAAGAGACCCCTTTCCCCCATCCCCAGAAAATTATGTGAGGTGATACAGAATCATGAAGTCTCGGTTGGTGAGGTACTGCCAACACTGCCCTGTTGTAGCATCCGTACCTGTTGTTCTTCAATCTTCAACGGTCCCACAGCAGAAGAGTCTTCTGAGAGGCTAGGCAAGGTATTCAACCATCTAGTTTTTTCTGCCTCCATAGCAGCTATTCCAAAAAGTCCAATGATGCCCTTTTGGGGCATCTTTGAAATACCCACTTCGGAGGTAATTTGTACCAAGAATGCACAGGGCCTCTGGGCCAATCACAGTGGGGTGGTTTTGCCACTCATTCCCAGTCTAGGTCACTTCAGCTTCCAGTACAGTCAGCTGTTATGATTCCCCTGTCACGCCAGAAACAAAGATTCTGCCTCTACATAACTTGATGGCGTCAGGGTACATCGTGTGCTGCTGTCAATTAAAGCCTCGTATTCTCGTGGTTCTGATGTACCACACCACCATATCCACATAGTCCAACAGATCTGATTATCCCTCCCCTCCATCTGGCTAGAGGCTGGGCCTCTCTAATCCTGGTCGTGGTACTCATTGCCTGGAAATATGACTTGGGGATCCCTTCAAGAGCATTGGACATAACATTATCTCTTCTATTCTGCCTTGGGGCTTGCCCACAGAAAACTGGAGCAGCATTTATCTTCAAAATGTTTCCTGTGATAGTTGTTCTTCCTCTCAACTCACGTACCCTTGCTGCTAGGGCAGAGGTAAGTTTTCCATCCCAAGTCCTCAGGTCTTCTCCATGTTCATGCAGGTAAAACCGCAGGTTACCTCATGGAGTGTACCTTTTCTCCCCATCCAGCGAGTGCCTACTCCTAATAGCAGAGACTCTGGTCTGTATTGCTGGGGTAAGGAAAATTTCCTCTTTAATCTCCCCTTCAATTTCTGGTGCCCCTCTTTGATTTCCTTTTCTAAATACTGGAAGTCCTTTGTCATTCTTTCCATGGATGAAATGTAGGCCCATAAAAGGGTGGAGATAGTTTCTTCATATATCCAGAATCTGCCAACCAAAATGCCCACCTTTTCTTTTCCCTCCTTCCATGCCACCACTCCCAATAAGCGGGCATATGACTCTAACGCATTCAGTACGAAATTCTGCCATGTTTTTTGTACACTGGATGCTGTCTGAATTATAAGGGAATTGCATGTTATCTAAAAGGATTATCTCCAGAACATCTGATGATCTCAGGTACTGGATACCTTGCTCCAGTGTGTTCCACCTGTCTTGGTGTACTGCAAGGTCTTCTTGCAAAGATATCTTTCCCTCATACTTGATAAGAGTTACCTTCGGAGGGTGAGAGTTTCTGGTCTTTTCCCAAGCTCCACATTGGATGCAAGAAATGTGGTGGTTTAAAACCCAGCTGGGAAATTAAATCCACTCAAGCTGCTCTCTTTCCCCCACTCCTTCTGATAACATAGGACCTCTAGGAAAGATTATAAATTGGAATAACCATTTACTGAAAATCACAATAACCACAACAATATTAATAACATAGAGTGTAACAGAAAGAGAGGGTGTTTTATCTCAAAGAAGGGTGTTCACCACCAAACCTCCCACCAGGCAGCACTCAGCATGCTCTTCAACAGAGGCAATATGGCCAAAAGACAGCTTCCACAGCTTAAACTTCCCCCCCTCATAGACTGAAAACAATGGAAAGCTACGATGAGGAACTGTGCTGCTGAAGTGCCAAATCTGTGGCACCTGGCAGTGCTCAGGCCCCACTGCAGCTCTCTGGTGCAGTGGCATAGTCCCAGTGCAGGGCTTCTCTCTCCAGTGAGGCAGCAGCGGTGGCAGCGCAGCAGTGGAACTGTCCTGGACCCTCTCCTCCAGGGCCAGGCAAAAACTGCACACTTTGGCCTTTCGGCTTTGGTGCCTTCCTCTTCCTGGGACTGGTGTCTTCCTGCTGAAGTCATGCCTCCAGTGGTGATGTAAATGGTGTGGAATTAAACACAGAAATTCCACCCCCTTTTTTTCTCTGTACCCAGGACACCTGTGTACAAAATTTCAAGTCTCAGGTGCAGTGTAAAGCATCTAGGCTTTATATAAACCATCCAGGCAGTGTTCCCATCTTCTTGCTGTCCTTTTGAAGTGAAGAAGAAGAGCTGTTATTTGTCCCTGAAGTTATACAAGAAAATATTGAGTGATCTTTGGTTTTCTCTCTCCTTTTTTTTTTTTTTTTTAATTTAAGGGGAATCTTGCTGTGATCTTTGAAATATTCAGGAACTCAGCCTGTGAAGGAATTCTATGCAGAGAGACATTCCTCTGTAAAACGCTGCTGCACAAGAAGTTCCCTCAAACTCAAAGTCCCAGGTAAGAAGAGATTCTAGTTTTTTCTAGAGATCGCTGAGACAACTGCTCTGAGCCTGACAAATTACATGAAGGGACGATCAGAATAGTTAAGCTGTTTGCAGTCCCAGTGCTTCCTTGTGCTTTCAGTTAAAATAAGACACTTGGGCAACTGTCTAGCGTGCTTTCCAACACGTTTCTATAGATCTGCTTATGCTAATTACCCTTCTGTGGAAGAGAATGTAAATTAGATTAGTAAATAAAACCTGACCTTCTGAAAGTTGTGTCAAAAACATGGATGGCACAATTTTGAGCTGATACCCATCGATGTGTTTGCTGGAGGGTGACAGTTCTGTAGAGACAACACTGAGGAATGAGGTCACTACTGAAGCAACAGGGGAAAATCCACCAAACTGATGAAGTCAGTGTAGAAGTCCAAGCTTTTTTTCTCAAATTCTAGACAAAGTTTGTTACCAGTCTGCTGGTATCTATTCTGAGCCATGCAAGAAGAACAAGTAGGAGAACACGTGAGGCCAAGGGATTCACAATTCACAAATCTAGTAACTACAGAAAAGGCCTAGATGTCCCCAGATTAGTGAGACCTATGAGGAGACACAGAGCACTTTGGATTCCATCTAGAGCAGAAGTTGGTGCAGCCTGCAGACCTTGTAGGGAGCTCTTTCCCTCTCAGCTGCTCATCCTGGAGCTGGTGGCAGGGTTGGAAAAACTGTTGTTCATTTCAAAAGGCAGTTTCTTGGTTGCAGATAATGATGCCATTTAATAATTCAGCTCATAATGCCCATCAGATTCAAACCCTACGTAAGGACTGAAGTCTTTTTGTCTGGAAAAAGAACAAGGACTGGAGTTCTTTTCCTAACATGGGAATGTCTCTGTTGAGAGATTGAAGTTCTCATGGATGCCATTAGCCGTGCTGGTGCTGTGACATTATGGGGGCACTTGTTCACTTTCTTGACCTGCAAGATCTGGCCTAATATTGCAAATACCCTCATTTTGCTGTGGATCGAGGTAATTTTCAAGAAAGAGTCTATTGTTTTTCCTCTGTGTCACACCTGTGAGTTTTCTGTAGGCTCTTGGCAACAGCTTTGTCAACTTTGAGGTGCTTGGGCCTTGTAGGGATAAAATCAGAGATATGGCAGAAGCTGAACAGGCATTTCTGCATATCGTGCCAGGGGTTTAGAATAATGAACATATGACAGTTGTGATGCCTTCCCTCAGCCACCTAGAAACAGAGACTAGACAAGAGTAAGGGGATAAAAAGTAGGTATTTATTTTAAGGGCCTTCAAGGTACACCCTGGGGAGCCAGAGGCTGCTTCCATAAAATGGACCACAAGACGGACGACAGGTCACGAGTTTTTTACACTGTTATAGGTTTGGTCCATTTGCATATCAGCATAAATTCACCAATTAAAACTTTAGCTCTCTTCAATTTCTCCACCTCTTTCATGGTCCTAGTTTACACCTTTTGGGCCTAGGACAGCCCGAGTGTCCTTGAATAGCAAGCTCAGAGAAGCTTTGTTGTGTCTATCTGGCCTAAGAGAGCAGCTAACAAGCTACAAGAAACCTTAGAGTTACACACTAGGCAGTACAGGATTTGAAAAATATAGAAGTTAAAACCTAAGGCATCAGTTGGTTTCCACAGTACTGAATGCACAGGTAAATAAAGATCTTGGAGAACAGGAGCTCTTTGCTTTAACTGGTTTGGTTGTGGTTTTCTCTTTTAAAGTTTTGAAACATTAGAAGAATTCCTAGGTTTTTTAAGGGTGAGCCTCAAATTCTGTGGTTGGAATCTGCTTTTCAGGCCATACTTCATAGTCCCTGATAAAAGTACAATTGCTCTGTGTGAAACATGCACAAGAACTGGTATTTACTCTGTGTTCCTTCTTAGACCCCCATCTGCTGGCAGATGTGCTATTCAAGCAGGACTGATCTGCCAAAGAAGTAACAAGAGAGAGCACATGAAAATGTGCAGCAGCTGCCATCTGGGGCCTCTACATATATAGGTATATTTTTATAAGGACATAGGTGTCATAAAAAGAGACAATTTCAAATAATAGATGAAAAGACAAAAATGTGTTTTAAAAGAAAAACTCAACTTTTATTAAAATAACAAAACGCGAGTTAACCCCGATTAGAAGACTCTTTAAGCTGGCTAGGCTATTAACCCGCAGTAGCAGTGGAGCAGTGCTCGGCGCCTTAGTTTCCTAAGACACAGTCGCAAGCGACTGGACCTGTACCGTAGCACCGCGTCCTTTCCTAGGCTATTCCAAAGCAAATGGGCAAGTCTGCTAGGTGCGCAGTCCTTCTTATACAGTTCGGTCTCCGCCCCCGGTCCGCCCATGGCCCGCCTCTGGTCCGCCCCACAGCTCCCAGATGATTGGAGAGTTGGAGATGACTTCATGGTTCTGTTGTCCAATGGCTCGTTGGTGTCTAAGGTGTTACATAACAAGCTCTGTGGCAGGAACGAACCTAATTGAAATTCATGGTTGCCATGGCGCCAACTTACAAGTTCGTTGGAAGGGTGTTAAAAATAGCTTTTGGCTTGCCCGAAAGGGGCTTCTGCCGAGGGCATAGGAGACTTAGTAATATGATTTAAAACAGTTTAAAATGACATTTCAATGCACTTGTTCTTACAAAGATGGGTAAAACTCACTTGGAACTTATAACAGGAACTCTTTACATAAACACAAACTTTGAACTTTTTAACAACCTCATATTTTAACAAACTTTGAACTTTTCAACTTTAATTAACTTTAATTAACACAATTGATATAGGTCCAGGCATGCTTAAGGTAAATGGCATGATGTAAAAGTGCTGATTTCATGCATAACAATAGGTATATTTTTATGCTTATGTAGTTATTTTTGTATGCGCATATAGTTATATAAATATATATATACATATATACACGTATATGACGCGAGCCACACAGCTGCCCCAGGACTAGCGCAGGCGTCTCACTACTCGAGGTGTCCCACGTGGCAGGGGCAGAGCAGTTTCCCAGATGGAGCCGGCTCCTTACAAGGAGCAAACTGCAGACTGATATTAAGATCGCGTAGGAGCAGAGACAAAAGAGGAGAGAAGGTCTCTTTGGCTGATATCCCGATCCTTTACTCCCGCGTGGGGAAACCGGGGTACAGGAGAACAGGGAGCACAAAGAGCGGGAACCAACGCTTGCTGCCACTTTTATACAGGGGCGGGGAAAGGACGTACAAAGGAGCATAACCAATAAAGCAAAGGTAAATATGGGACAATAACCAATGGAACAGTCTCATGGGAGGGCTTGATTTGAAAAGCCCAGTGGGGTGTTGAATATGACAGAGCTTTCCAGAACATAGGTATAATCATTAAGGATTACATAACTCGGGGAGGGGAAAGCATAAACCTATGATAAAACAGCATGCAAACTAAGGAACCGGGGGACCTTGGGAGAGTGGAACACACTCATCCTAGCATAGATGTTACACCTTGGCACCAGGGTCTTCTCTGGACCACCACTCAGTGGTCTGGGTGGGTCCAGCCAGGTGCACTGCAATGTGTATATGTATGTATACATAATTGTTTTTATATAGTTGTAGGTATATGGCTATTTAGATAGGTATATTGATATTCTTAAAGGTACGTGATGCCTTTTTAACCTTTTCTCCTCTGCCACACTTTCACTTCTTTTTTTCTCTGCTGGGCCGGGCCAAGCAATGTTTCACCTCAGCTTCCAGCTGCCCCCACCCTCACGGGAGCAGTGGGAGCTGCCGGTGGCACTGGGTTTGCAGGGGATGGTGGCACTGAAGGGACCAGGGAGCTGCTGAAGGCTGAAGGGTCTGGGGGCAGCTGAGGGGATGGCCACACTGAAGGGAAAATGGTGATGGTGGCATGGAGGGACAATGGGGGAATGGGACTGAGAGAAGGCAGAAGGACTAAGGGGATTTGGGGGGCTCCAAGGGGATTGTGGGCACTGAGGAGACTGGAGGAGCTGCGGGGGATGATGGAGCTAAGGGGACTGCTGGGATCTGAGGGGGAAGGCAGGGTGTTGTGGTTTAGCCCCAGATAGCAAGCAAGCCCCAGGCAGCCGTTCGCTCACTTCCTCAGCAGAGAGACCAGGGAGAGAAGGGGAAGGCTAAAAGCTGGAAAACTCCTGGGTTGAGACATAGACAGTTTAATAGGGAAAACAAAATCCATGTACACAAGCAAAGAAAAACAAGGAATTATTTCACTGCCTCCCAGTTCAGCCATCTCCAGGAGAGCAGGGCCCCACCATGTATAACGCTTGCTTGGATAGACAACCACCATCACACCAAATATTGCCCCCTTCCTCTTTCTTCCCCCCAGCTTTATGTACTGAGCACCATGTCATATTGTCTGGAATATCCCTTTGGTCAGTTGGGGTCACCTATCCCAGCTGTGTCTCTTCCCAACCTCCCGTGCACCCCCAACTTCCTCACCAGCATGGAAGTACAAAAAGCAGAAAAGGCCTTGGCTCTGTGTAAGCCCTGCTCGGCAATAACAAAAACATCCTATATTATCAACCCTGTGTTCAGCACAGGTACAAAATATAGCTCCATACCAGCCACTGTGAAGAAAGTTAAGTCTTCCCCAGTCAAAACCAGCACACAGGAGCTGAGCAGCCCAGGAGGGTTTGAGCAAGACGGTGGGGAAGGAGGGAACTGGGGGTGCTGAAGAATGGTGGGGCTGCAGGGCTCCCAAGGGGATGGCAAGGCTGGGGCTATGGTGGGGCCAAGGGGACAGCAAGGGCCCAGCAGTGGCACAATGGGGTCTGGGCCAGGGTCAGCCCTGGGGGGTCGCAAAGACTGGTGCTGTCGGCGCCTGATAAAGAGATGGGACTATCAGTGACTACCAACGACCTATTACTTGGAAAACAAGGCATCAGTCTCAGAGGTCGTGGATCTAGAGTAGTAAGTCGTCCGTAGCTGAGAAGATAGTCACGAGTTCTCCGGTTACATGGCAATATATAACGTTCTAGCCCAATGGACAGTTAACACCAAGTTTTGTTTTGACTTTATAACCTATCACCTTTAGTACTTTCTACTGCATTGTGTCTGCCTCAGCCAATAGTTTGTCACCGCATGCAGACACATATACTTCTATTATAACATGTAAATTCTTAACTGTAAAATCACATTACTATATTTAAAATCCTCCACCATATTACCTAATACAGTTTCTTATTAACTTAAAGCATACTCTTACTTATAACTGTAGAAACATAGGTTTATAATTTCTCTGCTTAATGCCTGAGTATCTTTATCATTACATCAACCCAAGCTTTTTCCAGGGCTGTGAGTCAAACTCATTAGTGTCTATGGAAGTTTCTACTTTTCTGTTTCCCACATGGTGCTTTGCTAGGTCACTGTTCCACTTCCAGAGATCCATGGCTTGGTTTAGTTGCGTGCACCATAACCTGCTCTCTGGTCTGTTCCCTCTCCTGAATGCACTTTTCCATAAGCAACAAGTGCTGACAGTGTGTCATGGGGCTCGTCTGTCTGCCCATCCACTGGAGCCTTCGCCTTGAGCTTTCTCCTGGGAGACTGACTTTCCTGCTGAGGTCCCGGGCTGGCCGGCAGCCCTCACCTGCCCGAGGTATTGCCTCTCGGGGAGAGTCCAGCAGCCCGCTGGGCTCCGCTGGAAGACATCCAGCGCAAGGCATCCATCTTGCCAGCACTCCCTGAGGGGAGACTGCGAAATGGTGGCATCTGCTGGAACGACAGAGGCTCAGGCTGGAGACAAGGAATCAAGCCCAAAATCCCGGTGAGCATCAGGACGCACTGGAGTGCGTTACCTTTGAGAGGCTGGCGGATCATCTAGCCTGGAGGTCCTTGGGAGCTTTGGGAGCGGCAACCAGCCACAGCGCAAGTGCCAGGAGCCTGGGAGGCCTGGAAGGAGAAAGCACCGCCAGTGGGAAATGTAGCTAAGGTTTCCAAAAGTACAGCATCTTCCAGCATCAAACATGCGCTCTTGCATCTTCGCAGGAGCAGCCCCTGGCAGTGGCAGCCGCCGGCCGGGAAGGGGAGGCGGCGGAGGAGGACGGCGAAGGGCGGGGCGGCCGGTCTGGCCGCTTGCTGCCCTGACGGGGGCGGGAGCCGAGGGGCTTCCCCGGCCCGCGCCGAGCCCCGGAGCCCCGCCTGCGCGGCGGCGATGCCCGCCTGGCAGCAGCGGGCCGGGCGGTCGGATGCCGTGGGCACCCTCGAGANNGGGTGTCGCACACGTGAAGTTGCCTGTGTTTCCTTTGGGCTCATTTCGAAGTTGTAATGAACCTGTCTTTAACGGGTGCCAAGATTCCAGAGACTTTTCATTCCAAGTAAATATGAAATCCCATTTGTTAAAAATAGATAAGAGGCTTGACAGAAAATGGTGTAGACACTGTAGCACTGGAAATACTTCGAAAGAAACCCGTGTTTTACCTTGTTCTGAGAGTTACTCGGTAACCAAACATACTTACCTTGATTAATTTAGACTTGCTCTGCTCTTTTCAAAAATTAATCCCATTGAACTAATAGCCAGCTTTCCACCCTCCTCATCCCTTGCTCCCCAGCCTGGAGCTGTATTAGCCAATTGTCCTGCTTTCTAGGGAGAGTTTTAAACTAGCAAGGGAGAGCATTCTGTCACAGTTGGTACAGCCTGAGCCAAAAGATTCCTGGAAAACCTGGATGACATCTGTATGGAACAGGTCCTAAGGGAACCAGCTCAGAAAGATGCCCTCCTGGATCTGCTGCTTGTCAACAGAGAGGATCTCACGAGCAAAGTGGAGATGAGTGGCCGTCCTGGCCACAGTGAATGAGTGATCGAGTTGTTGTCAGGAGGGGAAGTGCCAGCAAAGCCTCAGCTCTGGACATGAGAAGAACAAACTTCAGGCTGCTCAGGGCACTACGAGTAAAGTCCCCCGGGAAAATGCCTTTGCAGATGCTGGGGTCTATCAGTGCTGGTCACTTATCAAACATCACCGCCTAAGGGCACAGGAGCAGGCAATTCCCAAATGCTGGAAGTCAAGCAGATTGCTTCCATTATGAAATGACAAATGGATGTTTACCTATCCCTATTATACGCTGCACATAGAGATGCACCACATGGCAGGAGAATAAGCTAATAATCCACAAATCATTAACAGGCTTGAAACTGCACACAGAAATTGGGGTGTAAAATCACTCCTTCACAAAATGTAGGCCACACACAACCTAATATATTGCAGAACAAGTAAATAATTTCTTAAGCCTCCAACCAAATGCAGCCCACCACAAAGAGCAACAGAACAAGCATTTGACAGACCAGGAGTTCAGGGCTGTTTGAGGCGGGTAAGGTACCAAAATGGGCAGCTATTGCATCCAAAACAATATGGCAGCTACTCATAACCTATGGGTAAGGAAAAGCCCCAAACCAAACTGAATCCTCCACCCGTGGAATTAATTCACCCAGAAGACATTTGGAAAGCCGCTAGTACCTGAGAAGTACTTCAGCTCTCAGTAGTGTTTTCTTCTAGCACATTACTCACAACGAGCCATTTTCAGCAACTACTTCCGCAGTAAAATATCCACAAGTACATCAGAGATCAGCCGAAATGTAACAGAACCTCCACGAAAAATGTAGCTTTGTTCATCTGGGAACTGCATAGCAAAATGTCTCCAAAAGCCTGGGCAAATCCAGGTTCACACTCGTGATATCTGAGCATTTCCCAAGATGGTGAATGCATCAAGCTCCAACACACACACTGCTGGATGCACACAAATCCCTCACACCCGCACTTGGAGCCTTCTTCCTGCTGAGCTGAGAAGACCGACCGCAATACCCCAGCCGATACAGCCTCACTGCAAGGGATTTGACACCCATGAAGGTACAAACCAACCACAGCACGCAGCTCTTACTCTCCAGACCGAGAAGCCACAGCTCCCCCGATCCCGCACACCCTCCTTCAGGCACCCTGTGCAGGCACAGGAGCTACAAGTCCCCATCCTCATCACACGTACGGACAGACGGAGGGACACAGCGCTCAGTTCCTTGTGACCGTTCCCCTCCCCTGCACGCACACAGGCAGCAGCACCTTCCCCCTCGCTGCACACGCACACGCACACGCACACGCACACGCAGCCTCTCTCCTTCCTGCACGCCCCAGCCCCGCTACCCCGCATGTCTGGCCACACGGCGGGCGCAAGCACCGCCCCCCGCCCCCCCGCGAAAAC
>VYXC01005376.1:0-11467 GCA_013397175.1 Platysteira castanea
CCATGATTCTATGATTCTCACGGACAGATTGAACACCTGCCCCAAGTACCTGAGGATCAAACACCTGCACCTGTGAGGTGTTTTGTTATCTTACCTTCCCATGGGGATGGAAGGAACCTTGTGCCCAAGAACAACCCAGCATCCCTTTTGTTAGAGAAGACAAGTGAAACACTGTCCATATCATCCAGATTGTACAGTGCTATTGGGGACTTCCATTTTAAAGGCCCCCACACCCTTCCGTGTTTTCTAAATATCCCAAAAAAGAGGCCATGGTTTTAGTAGAGCAGCCTATTAGATCCAAACTTCCCAAAACTTGTACCTCAGTGATTTTTGTAAAAGTGTGAGTAAAATAAAAATGAAGAATTTTACCATAAGCCAGGCATTATGTTTTCCCTCAGGATAGCATGAGAAGATTTTTTCTTTTGCTTTGCTTTCAAAAGGTGTTTCTCCAGAATGTCATCTCCAGAGCAGCCATGGTGACCTTGAGGGTCCAAATTCCATCAGCCAAGAATGATTTTGCTTTTCCTAATGAAAAACAAAAAAGGGAGAAAAAGGGAAAACCTCTCTGGAATCTAAACCACTGTCACCTCAATTCAGAAAATCCCATTATCTTATGCTTATGGAAATTCACTACATAATATAAACAAGAATTTATTTTTAAGCTTTGGTTTAGTCCCGCTGACATCAATATGATTTAAACACTTTAAAATTAAGTAGAAGATTAATTGCTCTTACAAGAACGAACCTGGCTTCCAATTCCAACACCTAGTCCCAGTCGGCCAAGCTGAAATTTAATTATTTTATTGAGGGGAAACAGGAATCAATAGACTTCTGTTTTAAACAATCTCACAGAGTCTTCCTAGCCTCAGGCCTCAGTTTACCACGAGTAGTCCTTGCATACATTGAAGGACTATTTGCTAACTTTACCAAAAGACTGTGAATTACTTGCTGGAGATGAGAAACTTGTATGAGAGAACATCCTTATCAAGACTTTAATGACAGGGCATTGTCTCCAAGTCAGCCTCTTTCCTTATTTCTTTTAACCATGAAAAATGAGTCTGTGTCGCTTACATGGCAAAGTCAAATGAATCTTTAAACCAGGGCACAGGTTTCTTTGTCCTTCTTTACTGCAGCCATATGTTTCTGTCCATCCTTCATTAACTCAGAGAAAAAATATCCAAAACCCCCATGAAATTATTTCTTTTTTCAGCTTTCTATAAATAGTCCTCAAGCCCGTCTGTTCACATTGGGTGGGCTTCTGAAGATGCAAGCTATGCAGTTTTGGATCAGTCATCTCTTTATGTCTTCACTGATGAGGGTGTCCCAGAAATGATACCTGACTGCTCCTGCTGCTTTGATATTCAGATCACAAACTGGGCAAGGATGCTGAGGCTGAATCACGGGAGGGGAAGCATAAACGTTGATCCACCTGCCTTGGATTCAAACACTGAAGGTGGAAAAGGGTATGAACCCCCTGACATGGCTAGAGAATCCTGAATTCCACCTCACTAGGTTTCTAGAGGTGTATGTGCAGGACATTTGAGAACTGTTGCACACACATCAGCCCAAAGGCCTTTTCCAGGCTTAGCCAACCTGTGTCTCTGCCTCTGTTTCAGGAAGTGGTGGCTTTGAAAGACCATATCAAACTAGTACATTGTGTTTCCTGCACATCCTGCTTTATTGGAGGTTAATTCCTTCTGACACATGCAATCTGCTGCTGCCAATTAAGTCAAATGTATTTTACGCTTTACTTTTCTGTTGCCTTACAGGCTTTTGTTGGAAAGAACGTAAAAAAATAAAACTTGCCATACATCATTAAATGACACGGTCTGGTGATTTGGAATAAGCACCCAGATTTTCATACATCAGAAGGGTTGAGAGAGGGGAGGAGGAAACTGTGGAGCAGCACCCAGCTGGATGCCAACTGCACAGCACCCAGCCACCAGCCACAGCGTTAACCTCTGACTGTTGTGAGAGCAGAAAGAGGGACCCCAGGTCAGGCAAGCCATGTGGACTTGTTTCCCACGCAGTGACATTGCAATGTATGATTCTTTGGTAGAGGAGGATTAAAAGCAGCTGCACTGGAAGAGTAGCAGAAGTACGGGACCAAAGAGACTCTTCCTTTGCAGTTCCATCTCGGCCACTTCACACTGCGGTGGTTTCTGGGTTTATTCCTATTTTCTGCTCCTGTCTGTGGTCTCCAAGTCATCTCTTTCAGGCTTCAGAGAAACAGCTGGGACTGCTCATGCTCAAGTTATGATAAGAGAAACTATACTTACTCAGGGTCAGCTGAGACACAAAAGTATGTAAAAACTCATCAGGTCTTCTGAATAAAGCAGATTTATTTGTTTATTTATTATTCTGTTATCCAGCTCAACACTGAGGTACAGCTGTGACAGGAGACAATCAGCAAATCTTCCAGGTGAGATTACATTCTAACTTGGGAAAGAGAGGCAGCAGCAGGTCAGAAGCAGCAGAAATACAACCAAGATGAAGAAGAGTCCCAGGAGAGTTGACATTGTGTATCAGTGACATCATATATCTGCTGAGATTCCAGCTTCCTGAATGGGGCCACAGTCCTTAATCCCATTACATGACTTTACTGAATAATTTGGAGCAAATTTTAATCCCATTACATGACTTTACTGAATAATTTGTAGCAAATTCCAGAAACAAAATCAAGCCCGAGAGGGGGTTTCAATTCCTTTTCTGTGGTAACAACAGAAAAGCCTACCATAGAAAGCCTCCTGTAAAGCAATTGCCATGTACTTTACCCAAAATAACACTTTTAGGTCTCCTGTGGGATAGATCATGAGTGTTAGAGACACTAAACCCAACACTCAAAGCAGTTCCTGTGAGAAAACAATGGTTAACAGCATTCTGCTTGCAAATCCATACAAAGATCCTTCCAAGGGACGTTCAAGGCAGGCATCTTCTTGAGAAAAGGCCTGTCACTGATAAGAGAGGGGTATGCAATTATGGGAAAACACCTGATGCAAGAAAAGAAAAATTCCTTATTTGTAGTCAGAGACAGGGTTGATGCTCAACTAGAACACAATTTGGAGAAAGACAGTACAAAGGCAACATACATCCTACGTGAATGATGGAGTGGCAGCATCAAAACAGTCCTTCAGCACCAGCTTTGGATCTCAACATCACAGCTGAAATTTATTTTTAAATTTAAACAAATTCCCTGGCAGGGGAATTCAGCTCTGATCACTACAGACTGACAGCTAAGGATGAGAAAAAGAGACAATCAGCACTCCTTTCATGCAGAAAAAGTTCTTTTAAAATCTTTGCAAAAGTTTATGAGATTGGGCTGAGATAGTGCCTCAGGAAACACAGCTGTCCACTGCTTCCAAGGTGAGGTGATAGCCCCCAGCACATTATTGCTGGCAGTACTGGATTGTGTGCCTGTGATTAAAACAGAAGGGGGAAGATGTTTTAGGTAACAGTAAGATTCTGCTCAGTAATTTTTATTCTTTTTTTCTATAGAAGCTTGCTGACCTTCCTCACACATTGGGATTTCCTATGATTCTCAAGTACATTCTTTTTGTAAAATAATTGAAGGGAAAATGGGCATGCTCTTTAACAAAAGCTGCAATCCAGAATGGAGAAGAGAAGGGTGAGCGAAAACCTCATCACAGTCTGCAGCTTCCTCATGAGGGGAATTGGAGGGGCAGGCACTGATCTCTCTGGTGAGAAGTGACAGGACCCCAGGGAATGGAGCTGTGCCAGGGAGGTTTAGGTTGGATATCAGGGAGAGGTTCTTCCCCCAGAAGGTGCTGGCACTGTCCAGGCTCCCCAGGGAATGGGCATGGCCCCGAGGCTGCCAGAGGTCCAGGAGGGTTTGGACAGCACTGCCAGGGAAACACAGGGTGGGGTTGTTGGGGTGTCTGTGCAGGGCCAGGAGTTGGACTTGATCCTTATGAGTCCTTTCCTACTCAGAATATTCTATGAACATGAACTATGAACAGTAGTTACTGCAGATGTTTTTTTTTTTTTAACTCACTGGCATTAACCCATTAAAAGCAGGTGTCTTTACTTCCAAATTATTTTGTAGTTGGTTCAATTTGTTCAGTAACTAGGAGTGTTCAGTAACTAGGAGTATGGAAGCCACATAGCAAAACTGTGTGTGCTCTACTAGAAAACTCTTTTTTGTTTATGTAGGCTGACTGAAGGGTAAATAAATCCCTGTTTTCCCTGGAGCTCCCACAGATATTTGTTAACCTCTTTTATTGTTATTGTAAAGGCTCACTATGGTAGCAAGCTCTGCCTGCTAAATTTCTGAACTCTTCCTTAAAAGGTTCTAATTTTCAATCAGTTCCAAGTAATCCCAGTGAAATGGACAGCAGATATGTCCAACATGATCAAGTTATCTGCATAAAGAGCTTGGTGAAATGACTGCAGGCTATGCATGCATCAAGAGAGCCAGCTCTGAAATCAAAAACGGTGTAATTATGTATTTAATTACTTCACCTAAGGGACAGAGTCATGCAGTCTGGTTGTATTGTTGTGATCTAAACTAATATCTCCACACCAAGGGGTATTTAGGTTGACACTGCCTTGGAGATTTTTGTTCAATGAACATACATTTATAACTTACAAGCAGATTTAGTCATATCTTCTCTCTCAATTTATCTGTAAGATTTAATTGGGCTTAAAAGCAGCATGACAAAAGTATACCTTTCTAGTGTGTCATTGTTCTCCAGTACTCTTTTTTTCACTTCTTCCCTCTTGCTTATATTTATTCCACATCTCCACTCTTATCAATATTGTTTCTCCTCCTTTTCATCTATTTTACTAGTTCTAATTTCCTGTTTAAACCAGTTCTCTTTAGTATTGGTGTAACATGCTGCAAAGGAAGACAATTGGTTGTTCCCTCACTCCATACCATAATTTGTGCTCAATTTACTTTAAAAAAGTAATTTATTTGCTATAGTTGATCCCAACTTTCTCTCATTATGTTCTTATCTTCCATTTCTAAAAGCAGGTTCAATTCTTAATAACATTTTTATAGAAAAAAACTTAATACTTTTGGGGAAATAATTTATGGTCTTTGAGAATATTTATTTTCTTTCTTGTTTCTTGAAGGCAAGAATAGGGATGCTTGTGGTTTCAAAGGGAAGGAGAAACTAAAATTCATAGTTGTTTTCTGAGACATTGACTGGTTTAGTTGGTCACAGAGAGTGAATCAAGCTTCAATTATCACCAGAATTCCAATAAGTCTTTTACAAACATTTATTTGATGTCTAAATTGATAACAGTGTCTTTTTTAAAAATGGGGAACGGCCCCATTATACAGCTCAGAAATATTTTCTCATTAATCTTTATTAACTACCTTCATTATCACATTCAGCAGTACATCCATGCCTGTCCTCTGCAGTAGTACTGTGAGTTTCCATGAATCAGGTGCCCTTG
Organism: Platysteira castanea; assembly: GCA_013397175.1. NCBI lineage: Eukaryota > Metazoa > Chordata > Aves > Passeriformes > Platysteira > Platysteira castanea. The sequence continues at coordinate 5,422 of VYXC01005376.1, forward strand.
TCACCTCCCAAAACTGAGGCCATGAATCAGCACAGCAGAGGTGTGATAACAAGGGGGGAGCAGGGAGCCTCTGAATGATTGCACTGATAAATCACAAAACGCCTCCCTGTGGGAATCGGGGCTGTGCTGTAATGCCACACCAAGCCCAGCTGACCTGGATGACATCCCAGCCAGGCAGATATACCTGGAGACAATGCACTAATTGAATCCACATAGAACTTGTTTTCTTCTGCTTCTGTGATGATGAACAGAAGCTGCAAGGAAGAATAAGAGGCTAGCAATGACCCTGAAGAAGGTGCAAGGCATGCACAGGGGAGCCTTTTCCTACAGGTGCAACACACAAAGATGTTCAGAGATGTGTCATATAGGTCAAAGGAAGAAACCTTTCTTTAGTTAAATAAGATTTAAGACTACACAGCGCAAGTGAACCAGGAACCAGTTCATCAGCCTCATGTGTATCCCTTCAGGAGATCTGACAACATTCATTAAATCCTGAAATTAAATAATGGTGCTGAATCTGCAATTATATTGAAACCAGTAAATTCAATTAAGGGTAAGTAGTATGCTTTATTTGAATGGCTCACTTGGTGGCTTTTTGGTACATGTAAGTAAGAAGATAAAGAGAAAATGCTTTTTAATTTTTTTTTTCAGATTATGTCAAATGAAGACCACACTGAGAATCTTGCACAGAATCACACAGCACAGCAGAGCTCAGAGAGGGAATAAGAAGCAGGTTTTTTGCTCCAGATTAGTTTTTCTATTTTTCATGTTTTCACTCATATAGTTTATATTAGTCCTTCCCAAAATACTTAGTTACACTCTCATTATACTGGACAATGTGTAAACACACAGTCCTCCAAAGAGTAGCAGTAAACTTAGAAATAGTAAGTAGTTGCATTTTAGAGCAGAAAGACTTAGGAAAGGAGATGCTAGAAACCTTGGTTGCCTTCTACACTCTTTCAAAAGACAAATTATATAAACCCGGAGAAAACTGAGAGTGGTCCTGGGACCTCAGTCCCTGGCAAGGTGCACCCTTCCAAGCCAACACCTCAGCCCAAATATTTAATGGCTTCCCTCAGTTTTAGAAGCTCCCAGGTTTGCAGCACTGGGTTTCAGCACATCCCCACCCACATGGTCAGGCTCCATCTGCATTCACAGGTAGAGTCTTTTCCTCCCTGGTTTCTCCTAGTGAGGTTTTTTGAAAGTAACAGTTTAACTTCTTGTCTGCTGGAGCAGACAACTTCCAGAGGAAGTTTTTTCTGCTGTTTTCTTTCAAAGCACGGAAAGGGCTTGGATGTTCTCTGGCATGTCAAGAAACTCGAGCGCGAGCCTGTCACTTCTCTTTCCCGGCGGAGGAGCCCAGCCGGCGAGCTGGTGCACAAACACATGGCATCAGCCACAGCTGCTGCTACCGCTTCCTTCCATTGTTCAGGAAAGCAGTTTCCTTGGCTTCTTTCCACTGGGGGCTATGGGCTTTGATCAGGGAGCGGTGGGTGGTCCCTGAAGCTCTGGCTGAGATAGCCAAGCCGTAAAGTCTGTGGTGTCTTCTCAGTCACGCACCAGCCCTGAGCAGGTTTGAAAGCTGCCTGCTCAGCAGCTAACACTAATCATCTCCCCTCCCTGCCCTCTGCAGTCAGACCTATCTCGAGTTTCCTAGGTCTTCCCCTGCCTGCACTGGGAGTTGAGGTGCTCCCTTTGAGGTTACAGAGCTGGCTTTGGGAGGCAGATATTTTAAAGAAAGCTTTTACATTCTTAGCATCTGCTCAGCCACTTGCAGTTGCCATTTTACTGCAGGCCTCGAGGGTAGATCGGAAGGAAAAGGAAAATGGCTTTCAGGATGGATTAGTTTTGGGAAGAGTATTGTGTGCCAAAGGCAGTGCAGAAAGAAGTAAACATTCAAGCAGACAAGGATGACATCATTTATTCAGTGGAACTGACAGGGGCAATGTGAGAGGCTGTAAAAGCAGATAAGAGGGCTGAGGTTTGAGGGCAAGGCATTAAAAGTGGAGAAGGGAGAACTAAGCAGCAGCACTTGTTTTTCTGAGCCATTCTGTGCCTACGTAGGCTACATGCCTCCCACTCAAAAGTTCATATCCACCCATTCACTGCGGAATATCCTCTGAACCACGTTGTTCACGGGGCCTTTACTGGCCCGTCTTGACACTGGGCTTTCAGTACAGGGGAACAGAAAGAAATGTTCAGTTACAAGCTTAGGAGAAAAATTGCACTGTGGTTTTGGCACCACTTTTTTAATTAAAATTAGAGGTGAAAAGGAGTTTGGTCAAGTGGGTTCAATAAAGACACCTGGGTTCGGTTTTGAAGGCAGAAGTGGCATTTTCAGAATATTGCACATCTGGAGCAAAAGAAGGATAACAAAGGATTGCCCACAGAAATAGACTGTGATGTTCTAGGGAATAAAAACTGTTATTTTGCTACCAGCTGTAATAAGTTTCAAGTGATAGCAAGATCAATAGGAGAAGCTGGAAAGAGACCAGTTGTAAGATGATGCCCAAATATGAAAAAATGAGAGCAGGGCTAATTCTGAAGGTCATGGATAATTGCTGTCATGAGTAAAACTGATCTCTGTGCAGGACTTGATATTTTTCATGAAAATTAACTCACTTCAATCCCTGTTGTTCCAAGTAAGGACATGGTAAAAAATAGTCACTTTTATAACACACACCTAATCCTCTATCCACTTTCTGCCTGTAAGCAATTTGTTGGTTGCACTGGGAAGGATGGAAAACGAGTTAAAGGAGGGACCCCCTGGACATCTTAGAGGCTTGAAGCAAACTTAATAAAGACAACCCCCGAAGTTCCTGACGCAACTCTGAGAAGAGGGAGCACCAGGAAATTAGTACTTCTGTGTGTGGAGGTTTTATCCGATTTTTCATCAGAAAAGAGGTTTTATAGGTGATTGGCTTGGCCAAATTCAAAATACTTTATAAACACAGCATATGAAATATGCCTGCCATTAGAGATGTTGATTGTGCATAAATATCTTCACTTGCATCTTGTGAAGTGACTCCCTGGATGTGTGGAGGGTGTCTTGTTCTTTGTTTTGTTTTGTTTTGTTTGGGAGTATTTTGTTTGTTTTCTTTTCTTTCCCTTAAGCCAGAATGAGAAAGGAGATAGGGTGAACTTTGTAGGAATCACGCGCTTGGTTTCATGAAAAGGTCTCTCATCAGATTCTGTACTTGGAATCTTTTCCTCATATTTGAAACTGGATTTAAAGATTAAAATTATCTTTGGGACACAAGCCTTCTTATCTACAGCAGTAAAAGCTGTTCCCTCCAGTGAAAAAGACATATACATACACACCTGCACTCACAAAAAACAAGACTTTGTATGACAAAAAAGGATTTAGCTTCCAAAAATCTCTCTGGAACACTGAGCTCGAAGGCATGTTTTATCTAGAAATACCAGTGGCTGAAATGGACTGACTTATGACAGTAACATTTTGAGAACCTGTATACCATAATTCACATTCCAGCAATTTTTTAGTGTTCTTATTATGTACTGAGTCCTGTGACTGCTTATATATATGCTTCTATAGGATGATTTCACAGACTGTTGTGATCTAGAGGGGAAAAGAAACAGTTCAGATTCAAAACAAGCCAGATAATTAGATGGTTTTACCCCAAAGGATTTCAGGGATGTCTTGTGAATGGAGAAGACCATAAGCTTCTCAGTGAGAATTAATAGTTGTGTCACTGTGATAACGCTCTCACATGACAGGATTACACTTATAACCTTTTTATTTCTGTTCCAACTTTAAGATTTTCATCAGTTTCAGCAAGTGAAATATTTCCAGGTTGGGGAATATTTTCTTACAGAGCATGTCAGGAAGACGTTAACTAATCAGAAGGTGGTGAGGCCCTGGCACAGGGTGCCCAGAGCAGCTGTGGCTACACTTGGATCCCTGGCAGTGTCCAAGACCAGGTTGGATGGGGCTTGGTGCAACCTGGGATAGTGGAAGGTGACCCTGCCCATGGCAGGGGGTGGAATGAGCTGGTATTCAAGATCCCTTCCAACCCAAACCATTTTATGATTCTGTGTTGATATGCAAGAACATAGAGAAATACAGGGTAAGTGTGTAGTCAGAAAAAATTAGTCCTGGATACGTCCCTCAGCAAGCAGAAGTGCTTCTCGTTCACTGACTGTTTTCTACACAGTCATGCTGGGGAGAGAAATAATATTTTTTTTTTTTACAAATTTGTATAATATAATTGCAGTTATTTTATTTGTTATGCTAATGAAAGACCCACCAAAAATAGAAACGTGGGGAATTAAGAGGTCAGAATTCCTGTTACTCAGTAGTATTTGTTGTTACACTTGCTGGCTTACCCTGACCACCCGTGGTGGCTGGTTCAGTATCCCTTTTACCACTGCAGTAAATATTCTTAGCTGTGATTTAAAGAAACATCAACAGCTTTGGTGTTTGTTTAGATTTTATCGCCCAATTATTGTTTCTCATTCTCAGAGATGAGGATAATTATTTTATAATTAATCATGCATAGACGAAACATACCAACTCTAAAAATGACTATTAAAACATTTATAATGGGAAATGTGCACATACTGAATTGTATATCACATGCCCTGATTATTTAGTTATATTGACCATATGTTATTTTATTTGCCTGTTATTTGTTAGATGCATTGAGGAAAGAAGAGAAAAGGTGCTTGAGGTATCAATTCAACATTGTTTTGTTCCTGTAGAAAAGGCCAGGGAAAATAATCTGGCAACTTGCCTTGACATCAACCATCTGTAAATTCACCATTCTTTGGATCCCTAGGTAATTTACTTTCAGCCAAAATGAGTATTCTCAATGTTGAAAAATGGTCTTGCTACATTTCCGCAACAAAAGTAGTTTTGTTGGAGATTTGACCTTACGGAACTCTTGTTTCCCTTGAAAAAACTAGAAGTACAAGAAAAAACCTTTATGATTAATTGCCAGTACTGCCACTTTTTCAGCTATTAGTTCAATTAAGAATTTGGCAATTGGTAGTTTCACTGAGCTATTATACTTCAGTAACATTCATAAACTCTAGAGAGTTTCAACATGCATTTTTATAAGAAACCCTTTTCTTTGTGTGGTCTAAGTATTTTCTGACACCATTCTTGGCTCTTCTATTAATGTATGCATTACTTTTCTTCCATAACCACATCACATCCCCAAAATATAGTAGGGTGACAAGCAATATGCATAAAGTCCTGGATCATATTCAGCTTCTAAGATGTAGGATATCCATCTTTGATCTAATGACTCACAGAAATTGTCAACTTCCTCTCTCTTGTAGAATGTCTGATTTTCCATTTCCATTATAATTACAGGGTTGAGAGTAAAGGACAAAAAAAAAAGCATCACAGAAAGACTGTATGGGCCATTCCCATGCCTTAAACAGAACTAAATCTATTATGTCATCCATGCAGATGTTTTCCTAACATCTTATTGAAGACTTTCATAACATCTCTAGGTAATATAATAAAATAATAAATCCCCCACTGCTATTAGACTAGGAAAAATCCCACTGCAATTTCAGTCCATTATTACTCATCCCACACCTAGGAAAAAAGAACAACAGCTTTTGCTTTACTTCTTCCTCCTAACACAGTATTTTTTATGTGCTTGAAAATTGTTATGATGTCTACTCCTGGTCTCTTTATAAATAACTAACTTTGGTTGTTTCAATTTTTCCCAGATGTTCTAGTCTCTAAATCCCAGATCATTACTGTTACCTATCCTGAATTTCTGCCAGCCTCCACTTGATTCCCAACTTCTTCCATTTGTAAGGATCAAAACTGAGCAAAGGTCTCCGTTTGTTGAAGTTTCAACAGTGCTTATGAGACAGCTTCATTTCTTCTGTTTATGCATCCCAGTAAGGTAGTTGGGTTTTTTTTAATCACCAATAATAGTGTTGAATTTGTTCAGCTTGCTATTTGCTGTGACAGATATTTTCTGCAGGGTTGGACCAGTCATTCTCTATTGTGAAATTTTATGGATTACTTTTTTTTTTTTTTTTTTTTTTTTTTTTTTTACTC
>VYXC01005376.1:11474-33706 GCA_013397175.1 Platysteira castanea
CTGTTCCCTACTCTTTTGGCTGAAATGTGTCCTTTCTCCTCAGTTATACCAGTTTTTGTGAGATCAGCTTGAATTCTAAACCTCAAGGGGGCTTGCATCCTTGATTTCTCTTCACCTTCACATCATTTTGAATCCTAGCAGACAGATCTCCTATTTTATACTTCAATTAATTAATTAAAATATTATAATATTGAGCATGTCCCTACAGAACTTCATCGGCAATAAAACATTGGTAAGTTTTTAGTTTTTCACATCACAGAAATTTGGTTTGGACTTTGAATCCTTAATTGCCTTTAAAAAAGTGTCCTGGTAGTGCCAAAGGTACAGTCACACCTCATACCTGTCACATCCCAGCCTGTCGTGGTGGTTGGGTGGGGACACATTTGTGGTGTCTCCAACAGCATCAGCCTTTGGAAGACAAAAAGCTTCAATCTATTTCGCCCAAGGATTAACAGCTTTGACACAATTATAGACTGACATGGCTGTTTCAAAGATGTCTTGAATGATTTTTACTGGAACATTTTCCTGCTCTCCCAGTGAAATGTATAGCAAAGCTGACGTTAATTTTATGATTTAACACATTATTTAAATGAGTTCTTAGAAAACCTTGTCTTCTACGACTTCTTTTATGCTCTTGGCCACGATCAGTTCTGTTGTGCATGTTCTCCAGGAGAGTTTTTTTATATGCTTCATTCTGCAAGACATATCTCTTGTCCTGTTCATCGGTGTGTCTTGTGTACTTTCCTTAACCTCACTGTTTTTCTGGCCACATCTTATTATTTGGTGTATCTTATTTAATATTCAAAAATAATTATTGGTCATAGGATTTGATATTGTGTTGAATCAGTTTCATACGATTTCTGCTTTTCTATCAGTAGCCCAAAGAGATTAATTCATAGAGGTGTAAAAGAAGCTACTTTCAGACAAACCATCCTAATTATTTATGTGTTTTCTCAGGTCCACTGATAGCTATTGAACAAACTAACGTCAATTCTATGTCTGGCTCAAAAAGTACCTTAGGAAGCTGAATGGGGTTTTTCCCTACATTTTTTTCCTTAGGCATCTTCTGGTAAGACATGTTGCAGGATAATTAGTGGTTCACTCAATATCCAAATAGACCATATGGATTTGTAAACTGCTTTTCTCAGACTGTGCATTTCTTAATATGGCACCTGTGTAGCTTCCAAAATAAACTGATTTTTCCAGCAACTTGAAATTTCAGTAGAGGATAAGTAATAAAGAATATGCAAAGGGCTCTGTTTTGAAAATTAATTTTCAGTCTAAAAACTTTACCTACTAACCAGCCCTTGTGATTAGGTCCCCGCTTATTTGGACTGGGGAAACAGGAGTGGCCATGTCTGAATGTCATGTCCTTTGTTTCTGAGATGCAATTAGCATAGCTATCAGACCTCATTCTAGTTAGTAGTCTAGGCAGAGATGTGGTGTAGATTAATTTCTATGCACAATAAAACCAGCTATCTGATGGTAGAAAAGCTAAACAGCATTTTGCTTCGGAAAGAATAGTGCAAGGTACTTTAATAATTCACAAATTCTTCACCTTCTTGCTTGCAAGGGGACTGCTGGTTATTTCAGATACTTTTCTTGATTATGATTTTCATGTTTTTCTGTGCTTTTCTGGGTTTTTTTTAATTTCTTTGACTACTTGCACAATGATTTGCCTCTCAGATGTTTTTAAAAAATATTCTTGGATCCTAACGATGATTGTGTCTGACTCTTACCTTGGGTGCCTAGTGTGGAACAGCAGTCATCGACTGTAGATGATGGTGTAAAGCTTCTATTTTATGTACTGGCCTCCTCAGACATACTTTTGTGCTCACCTCTGCCGCTAAAATATTAATTTTAATGGTAAATGAAGCATATTTCTAAAACACTACATACTAGCAGCATAGTTAATGTTGCAAATCCATTTTCATCGTACACCTGGAAGAAATCAGAGCTATTAACTTCCTATTTTCCCCGAGCATTAAATTTACGCAAGACTAAATTAACATGAAATTCTTCTTCAAAAGGATCCGTAAAAAATGAATGGGAAAGAGCAGTTAAAATTTTGACTCCTACAGCACTTTCACTACTTGAAAAGGTCAGTTTCTACCCACAGCATGTATAGTTAATTAACCACTGGAATACCTTGCCCAGGACAGAGGAGATCTTTCCTATGCTTTTGGGTATTTTGTCAAGGTTTTGACAACAGATTTTGGTGTAGGAAATACTGAGTGATTCCACATTCTGTGGTAAGGAAGAAGCAGACGAACCCCACCATTCTGCTCGGACTCGAAATTTATTATAGAACAAGAAAAGGTAAGCAAATATGGTCTAGTGAAATTTTCCCATTTTGTTCTAAGGAATTTATTATTCAGAATAAAGATCCTAAGGTGTCACAAGCAAGCACATACATTTCTGTACAGGCATTTCCCCTCTGCATCATGAACCATATAGACACGTCTCCCTTCCTCACTCACTGGGTTGTCTCCATGCCAACTGCTACAAAACATATCAGCATTAAAAAAATATATAATCGGAGTTCTGCTTTTACTTAAAACAAACTTACAGGCTGGGGACAAGCAGACTGCTCATCAGAATTCAAGGAGCCACCACTCTATGGACTAGACATGAATGCTCCTCAGATACCAGATTTCCATGAACTGCAGGCTATGAAGTTTGAAAGGGTCAGGCATCATAAAATCATGACTAAGTTCACCAGTATTTTCAGGGCTGCATGTTACCTGGGCCATGTATGATAACATCCAGTTGTAAGAGCCATTCTCTGAACATTCTGGTCTAGTGGAAGGTGTCCCCACCCATGGCAAGGTGTTAGAATGGGATGGTCTTTAAGGTCACTGCCCACCCAAACCATTCTATGGTCCTATGATTCATCTCTATTAGATGTGGATTTAACATATTATCACTGATTTTTCAGTCTTCTTCATAATTTAATTAAAGGGAGGTCTTAGTTATACAGAAATATTAAAATCCAGTGCCTCGTGTCCAAGGGGCACAGTGCTGTCCTTAGTCCAGGCTGCCCACTGTTCTGAAAAAGCTCCACGTGATATCCCAATTTGAAAGCAAAGCAGCAGCTCAATGAAGTACAAGGTCTAAGGAAAAATTAATTGATCTCAAGCAGAAAAAATTAACAAAAGGTAGCACAAAAACACAGGATGTATTCAAGCTGTGGGAAATAACTTCATTTAACAAAAATGATATTGAATAAGAAATAAAACTTTATCTTAATTTTGTGGTGGTGGTATTAAAACAACACTGTGACACTGTAACACCATTTTGGCAGCTCCTGCCTTGGGTTCATACAATTCCTCAGTTGTTCTGATTAAAATTCAAGATAAATACAAGCTCCCAGTCATCAAAAATCAGACCCAGGGGCAGCTAAGGCATGGAAATGCAGTATCCATGTAAGCAGCTGGAGGTGTGAACATGCTGGAGTTTAAACTAGCAAGTGCATTGTGAACACAGCTCAGGAAGTCTACTTAGAAACAGCCGTTAATAAAACAAATAGGGAAAATAAAATGTGGGAATTTGATGTGAACCATGTGCCAGCCCTGGCCCGCGCCACCGCCCCCCAGCACCAGGGCCAAGGCCACGGCTGCTGAGCTGCATGTGGCCCTTCAGAGCTCAGCATGGGGCCCTCGCTTAGGCCTGAGCAGCCAGTGTTTCACAGCCACTGCCAGCAGGAAAACCTGGCAGTCTCAAGGAGAGATTCAATGAGACAACCCAAGACAAGCAGAGGGTTGCGGGAGGGTGGCAGTGACTGATGCTGACAGAGCCGGGTGGAGTGAAGGCGGTAGCAGAATGATAATGCTCTATCTCCAGGACGACAGAACCTGCCATCCAGTCCAGTTCTTGCAGCTGCTGGATCTAATAAACCAGTGATAAGCCATGCTGGAAAAAGAAATGCATCAGCTTCATGTTTCATCCCCAAATTTAACCAGTTTTCACACTACTAGAAGTAACACCAGTGTGAAACGAGCCCTCAGGGCACAGTGAAATCATGCGGGCCTGGAAGGGTCCTTGTAAACCTCCCTGCAGGATCTGCTCCAGCCAACACTGCTCAGCCACCCATCAGAACCAGGGATGTGAAACGTAGCCAGCTTGTTATTCCTGACTTGGAAAAACAGCTAACCTTGCACTTAAGCTATTTTGCGCTTAAACTTGTGCTCAACTGCTCACCTACACTGTGGGCTCTGTGCATCCACAAAGATGATTACATGAATAGAGAAACCCTCCTATGAGGAAATGCTGAAAGAATTGGATTGTTTAGCCTGGAGAAGAGAAGGCTTCAGGGTGACTTTATTGCCACCTTCCTGCACCTTAATGGGTTACAGAAGAGGGACTTTGGACAGGGACCTGGAGTGACTCAAAAGAGGGGAATGGCTTCACACTGACAGAGCACAGAGTTAGATGGGATATTGGGAAGGAATTCTTCCCTGTGAGGGTGGTCAGGCCCTGGCACAGGTTGCCAGAGAAGCTGTGGCTGCCCCACCCCTGGAAGTGTCCCAGGCCAGGTTGGATGGGGCTTGGAGCACCCTGGGATAGTGGAAGGTGTCCCTGCCCATGGCAGGACATAGAACAAGATGAGCTTTAGGATCCCTTCCAATCCAAACTAGTCTGTGATTCTGTGATCCAGAATAGCTGTGGAATTCCCCTGGCCACCTTACTTGGAAGGGGTTCTCCCCATCACTCCTGGGCAAGCTGCACAGCTGTAGATGAAGCACATTTGCAGGTTGGTGTGAAAGAAAAACTTGTTCGGTTTCTTCCCTCTGTCCTAGAGACATAGGCCTCAGCTCCCCAGAGCCACAACTCAGGCACTTTACAGCAGCTTTAAATTCACACTTTAAAAGGAGGAAGTGAATGATAAGGCAGGGGTCAGTATTTTAGCACGTAGTAAGGGCCTGGGATTTTTTACAGTAATTACTTTAATGGCATCTGCTAGTATCACTCTTTCCCCAATATTTCTGCCTCCATGAGTGTTCCCCCTCCATCTCTGGATGCCCCCTGTGAGGGTCTACAACCCTCTGTGGTTGCAGGAGCCACAGTCAGATGGTCCTGATGCTGGAGGCAATGAGATGTCACTTATGGCACGAATGCTGCAGACAATGTCCAGCAGTGCTGATCAGCCGTGTGCTCCCAGGGGTGATTTTCCATGATATTTCTGCTTCTCCACTGTGCTCAAATCATCTTAGAAGCATATAATCACTGGCATGGTAGTTTGCTGTCAGAATGGAAGTGGGTTTTATAAGGCAGGGAAGATTGGGATGGAGAAAGATCTCCTGGGTGATCACTGAAGGACTCAGTCCAGTGCCAGACACTGAGGGGCTGAATTCTTAGGAAGAGGCTGAAAGGTTTAGCCTACACCACTCAAAGCAGCATCAGCCTGGAGCATCAATACAGGCAACCTCAGCTACCTTATCAGAGACCATTTGGCACTGGATAAGATGTTTTCTGTGACCTGCATGGCACGTAAGTTGCCTTGCTGGCATTCCTGCCTTCCCACTTTCACCTCTGGGTTTCACAAAGGACTCTTGAAGGAAGAATCTGTTTTCTCTCCTTTCCCACATTACTATTTGAGAAGTTTAATCATTAACATGAGATGTCTCTGAGCATAAGGAAGTTGGTCCACAACCAAATACAAGATGAACACATCTGAAGGTTTCACCAATGTCTCTTTCTTTCAGTGCTGCATCCAATTAAAACAGAAATCCAAATTATTTGCTTCCTTTCCCATTGAGAGCCTGCAACTATACAGAGGCACAGTGAGCAAATTGCATGATTATTGCTTTTCCCGGAGAAATTGTTCTCTGTTAAGATGTGATATTAAAGGCAGGGCCTGCTGTGCAGAAAACAGGCTAAAGCAAGCCAAGTTTTTGGATGTTCCAGTGCTGTTCATACTGTTTTCCTGCAATATTGTCATTTTAGCTGCAACTGCTAGCAGGCAGGAAAGAAACACTACCTACAAATATTTTGGGCATAAAAATTAGGAGTTTGATTAGGTGCAACAAGAAAAGTAGAATTTTATTAAGAAAAAAATCCCTTTTGATCACGAGTTCATTATGTATTTAAATATTGTGGTGATTTTGTTGTTCATGGAAAGTGCCAAACTGGCACCACAGCCATTTCATCCTGTGTTCTCTGAAATATATTTGCACCCAGTGCACATGGTGACAGTGAGGGACTCGCTGGGCAAGGCAAGAGGCTGGGAGAGGCAGTACCCTTGGGCTGGGGCTGGGGCTGGAGTCAGACAGAGCTGTCACATCATCGTGCCCTTGCCCCCGTCCACATGGCTGCCTAAGCCATGCTGAGAGGGGAGCATGAAATGGTGATCAAAATGAGGGAGCCTCGTGCATAATTCATGAGCTGAAACAAACCTTTGTACCAGACAAGATCACCTATTGAATTTCCCTTCAATGGACCATTGCTTGCCTGCACCACGCAAGATCCATCTCACTCCGCAGGGCCTGAATGAGAGCAGCACCAGCCTCTTACATTATTCTGAAACAATGCCCCAGTCTTTCTTTTAGAGGCAAGTAGGCAATTTGGGCTACAGAGCCCAATCAATCCCTACTTCTTCTTCTTCTAAGGATGCCAGCAGAGCAGCTAATTATCACCTCCTCTTCCAGGATGGGCTCATTGTCATCAGGGGACCAGGATGAGGACTCTATTCACTCCCCAGTATATTATGCTCAAGGACAAACCAGGCTGACATTAGTCAGTACTGACTTACAGAAACTCTCTAGCAGGTCTGGAACCAAAGGAACGCTAATGTGGGGAAATGGGGAGGGGGCAGGGGGAACATCCCACCGTTCCTTGGAGAGGCCTGGTACTGTTAATTTCCTCAGATTCTGCTCCAAAAATAAACCTCTTATGGCTTGAGAAGGGAAGAACGAGGAAAAAAGCAGTATAAAATGTGGACTGGGAAGAAATTCAATGACAGTATTCCAATGACTAACTGAAAAGTCCAATTCTGATTTATAAAATAAATCATCCCCTAAATTCTTGAAGACTCCAGTTAAGCCAAGTTTTCAATTTCACATGAAAATAAACTTATTTTCTTTTTGTCTTTTTCCCTAATCTTTTTTTCCCTCAAAACAACAACAAAGACCAACCCTCCCCCAAAAAAACCTGACAAACAAACAAACAAATAAAAAACCACACACACACAAAAAATTATTAAAAGATTCATCTGTCCTCGATTTTTTCTTCAGACCTTTGAGCCTGGGGGTCACCAGAGTCAACTGAAACCTAAGACCAAATGATCTCATTAGAGACATCCTACAGGGAGCCCAGAGCAGGGAGATGAAATCCCACATACACAAAAAGAGCAGCGCCAAGCCGACACACCAGAAGGAGGCACTTCAGAGGGGAAGAAAAGAAAACAACAGCAGCATCTTCAACCTGCCCTCCTGCGAAGAAGCTGAACCTGGGAATGAGCAGTTTGCCTCATGTGAGCCAGGCTTTTCATGATGCAATCAGGTGAGGGCAGCTGGGTGCAGAGAAAGATGGCTGAGCTATTAGTTAGCTGGATCTATTTTATTTTATTTTCCCCAGGGAAAGCAAAAGAAAATGTCCCACACTAGATCATGAACCCTACACATTTATCGACTGTTCCCTGCTTGCAATAAATTCCCATTTATCTCTCCCTTTGTGCTTTGTTTGGGGTAAGAAAAAATTTGAAATCTGCAAGTATACAAGCACTCCCCTGTTGCTGTTGTCTTATTTTATTTTCATTAATATGTGTACTTTAAAAGGTGCCAAGGTTAAAGAGCCACGTCTCCTGCTGGGGCAAGCTCCTAGAGGTTAATGTAAATGTCATGTAATGTAAAGTGGTGCCTCTGGTTTACACCAGCAGGGGATTTGGCCCACTCCACCTGAGCAGTGTATTGTAATATATATTAATTGTAATTCGTGCTTGTATATGAATGTAAGTTAAAACTCAATGTATAAAAGTGAAAAGTCTCTCTGGAAATTTAAAACCTAAAAATAAAGAAACCTAGCTTAGTGGTATGAACAAAGGACAAACACTCAGCTCCGGCCCAAGATTAGCATATACAAAGGCTGGTTTCCTGGAAGACATGGACTTATCTGGAGCATCAGCAGTCCACCCAGGATACAATGGACTGGCACCGGTGATGAGACCATTAGAGAGATGATTGCTCCTCGCCCAAACATGGAAACAAGACATCAGCACAGATGGGCAATTTATCACATCCAGAAGACCTCATTGTCCTACCCAGAACCAAAGAAGAACACCCCGGAAAACCTTTGCTCCGCCTGGTGTTCTGAAAAGAAGGACTCCAGGAATATGTCATATAGCTAGAGGCAAGAAAAACTGTATAAATTCAAACAGTTCCAAGCCAACATCGGTTCCCAAGGGGTAAAGATCAGGAGAGATCTGATGCGACAGAGGCCAGTTCTATAGAGTTCACCCAACGCTGACTCCCGGGCTCAGCGTTTCCTTTTCTTTCAATCGTGGTGTTTGTTGTTATTGCCGATATTTCGGTGACTTAATAAAACTTAATTTCTTTATTAATATAAAATTGGCTGACCCATTTATTACAGTATGAAGCATAGTTCTGGTTTTCAGGATCAAGCAAGAAGCTGCTATTAAAGTTTCAGCAGCCTTTAGAGGTCCATGGGGAAGTGGCGGGAGATGGATGCAAGGGGTTTTGTTCTATGCTGATGAAAAGTGCTCCACTGGAGCTCTGGACCTTGAAGCCACGAATTTACTCAAATTATCCTCAGGGCAGTGAGGAGGAATTGCAGCAAGCTCACTGCCCTGGACTTCAGGAGAAAAGACTTTGGCCTCTTCAAGGACCCACTGGTTACCATCCCATGGGGTAGTGCCCTGGAGGGCAGAGAGCCCCAAGAATGTGGTTGAATTTAAAGGATCCCCTCCTCCAAGCTCAGTAGCAATGCATTCCAAAAAGGAGGAAATTGCTTAAAAATGCCAGGAGAATTCCAAGGATTTGGAGCTGCTGTGTAAACTCGGACAGAATAAAACAAGCTTTCAGGAAATGGAAGCAAGGAAGAGCGTCCTGGGAGGAATACAGGGAAATTGTGTGGGAAGTTAGGGACAAGGTTAGGGAAGCCATGGCTCACTTAGGAGAGTCTGGCCAGGGACATCAAGGATAACAAGAAGGGGTATGTTGCAAGCAAGAGAAAGACTAGGGATAATGTGGGCTCTCTCAGTGAGGGAACAGGAGACCTGTCTACCTTGGACAAAGAAAAGACCGAGGTTTCCAGTGATTTCTACACCTCAGTCTTCAGTGGCAAGTGCCCCAGCCACACCACCCAAGTAAGGAAAGGCAAATGCAGGGACTGGGAGAACGAAGACCCTAAATCCACTACAGGAGAAAATCAGGTTTGAGACCATCTAAGGATCCTGAACCTGCATAAGTCTGTTGGGACCTGATGAGAATCAGCTGTGTGTCCTGAGGGAGCAGGCAGGTGAAGTTGCTAAGCCACTATTCTTCATTTTTGGAAAATTGTGGCAGTCAGGTGAAGTCCCTGATGGCTAGTAAAAAGAAAATAAAACCTCTGTTTTTAAAAAAAGAAAGCAGAAGACCTGGGGAATGACATACTAGTCAGCCCCACCTCTGTGCCAGGCAAGATCACGAAGCGGATTCTCCTGGAAATTATGCACATGGAAAAACAAAGAGGTGATTGGTAACAGTCAACAAAGGGAAATCATGCCTTACAAATTTGGTGACCTTCTGTGACAGGGCCACAGCCTTGGTGCACTAGTGTTCATGCTGTTTCACCAGTTAGTGAGAACAGCGCTGACAGCCTAAAAGTCAAAATTTTTGTTTCTACCAATCTCTTTTTCAAAAGTGAAGCACCTGTAACAGTGGATTTTGGCATAGATGGAACCTGAATTTACAGTCTCAGAAAATAACAGAGAAGAAGAAACTGTTGGAAAAAAAGATCCATTAAAGAAAGTCTGGTTTGGGGGCAGATGAGGTTGTTCTTTGCTGATGACCCCACATGTCTGTCTGTGAGGTTCCCCAAATGACAGGTCTGTAAAAATTCTCTAAAGTGATACAAGGTGATGCAGTTTCTCAACCTCAGAAAATGTGCATGTTTTTTTCCATTAACCAAACTCACGCTCTGAGGAAAAATACTGTAAGACAAAGCTCAAGAAGGAGAAGTCCATGTTGGCAGTGGTTCAGTAGAAACAAACTGCATCTTGAGGAAGAGGAACACAGGAAGCTTTTTTCTACTTCCCTGAGAAAGGAATGAAACAAAGGATGGAGTGGCACAGAGGTGTTGCAGTCATGTTCTGTTTAAACAATGGAACTTCTGGGAACTAAGCCAAAGGAATGGACTAACCAGTGACCATATGTCATTTCATTAACTCAAAAATACATATTTCCTTTCTCATCCTTGTTCACATTAATGAAGTAAAACCTGTACATGCTTTGCAGGTACAACTCAAGATACCCAAACTCCACCCAATTATGAAATGACATCAACTGAAACTATCTTTTCCCCATCCTCAACAAAGCTGAAGAGGGAAGGGAGCTTAGAAGAGACTCCACTTTTGTATCCTAGGATGGCTGGTGGACTGTCCCCATTTCCTCTCTCATAAAAATGCTTTTGGGATAAGTTTTATTCCCTGGTAATACTATTGTTTATGTATTCTGATATCAGTGGATGTATCAATGGTAGTTTCTGAACTTCACTCTGTTACAGCAATCAATAAATCTCCCTATTTGTGAATCCGTCACTCTGAATGCGACCAGACTCACAGGGTTGAAACCAGACCATTTGTGAATCTGGGATCATGAAAGCTATAACGTTACCAGACTTATAGTGCTGAACTGGTTGCTCTGAAACATTATCTGTGAATCTGCATTGTGAGGGTCTCCCAGGGATTTGGACAGACAGATAACACAGAGAAGGGGAAGGTCTAACCACTCCCACAGCTGCTGGTAACGCCATTGACTTACCAGTGCTACATGCCTTCTTTACGGTGACAATTGCTTTGCATCTGCTATATTTGGAGCTCTATACATGTGCCTTTAAGACTGAAGACATTCAGGGCCAGCTTGTATCTTCATCCTTGCTATACAAAGCTGTAGCAGCCAAGATGCTGTATGGTGGCGTATAGGTACCTCACACAGCGACAGCCTGGCAAAAGCATGGGGAGAAGCTTGCATGACAGCTGGCTCTATCTAGTCACATTTGACTCATTTCGTAACAACTGAAAAGCCTTATGTTGAAATATTTGTAAGCAAAATCCTTGGTCTGTTAAAGCTAGTTAAAGATAGTGGCTGCAAGCTGAAGGCGTAGCTCGTGCAACAACTCGGAAAGACTTGCTAGATTTTGAACAGAAGCACATTTAATTGAATCAGAGAATCTCAGAAGCATGGAATCACAGAATCACAAAGTGGTTTGGTTTGGAAGGGACTCTTTAGCCCAACACCCCTGCAATAAGCAGAGCATCAATGAGTGATGTATCAGGCTGTGGCTTTGCATCCATACTTCTTCCACCTGAAGGAAGAGGCTGGGTGTTGTCCTCCTTCTACCTTCTGAAGGCAGAATTTTATGTCACAGCCACTGCTGGGATCCCCCCGACAAACATCAAGGCCACACACACAACTCTCTCCAACACTGAGAAATCTCTACATTTTGTTTCCTTCCATATGTTGAACAAACCCATCATTGTCTTGACTCATTTACTTCCTGGCCATGACTGGATCATTGATGGATTTCTTACACTAACCACAGTTTGGAAAGGGTCCTATCATCTTTGGTACTTGGAGACCTGGATGTGCAGTGCTGCTGCAACACTGCGATGGTGAGGGAAATACCAAATTCTGCTCCATGGGGCTGTGTCTCTGCAGGTCCCACTTGCAGGGCAGGTCGCCAAGGCAGGAGCCCCAAGGGCTTCTCCTTGCTTACTTCATGGAGACAAGTGCTGAATGTTTTTGTTGTACACAGGGCAGGATCCTCCTGTCATGGAAGGGACTGGAGGAAAAAACCTCACTCTTCAGCAGGTAAATAACTAAGAAAAAAAGATCACATTACAGCCTCCTGTCAGGATGTTCTTCTTGCCATTGTTTACAAACTGCAGGCATCTTTACTGCTATTTTTTTCCCGTGAGATGACACCTGGGAACCTAAAAGTGTCAGACTAGATGTCTGGAAAATTTGCAGACTGCCTCAGGACACTGATTTACATTCAATCCAGTCTTTCCCAAGAAACTGGTTCTTCTGAAAAGTATGAAGTTAAAGTTACCTCAACAACAGAAAAAAAATGTCATTTTCACTAAACCAAAAGGGATGTGAGTGAAGCACCATGTCAATCTGGAAACCTTTGATGTATTGCAAGCTTCTGTGGGGAGCTAACTACTCACTATTTCCTTCAGACCACACAAAAACAGGATACGACAAAAGTAAAAAAAAAATTAAATCTTAAAGAAGCAGATGGTATCATCATCATGTCTTCTGGTTAGGAGTCAGATGGGCCTAGATTTTATTTGACTCCCCTCTTTCACATGTGATATGACACAAATGACATGAAGACACCAGGAAAAACATTCTTTACTGTGAGGCTCGATGACGTCCTGGCTGCCCAGGGAAGTTGTGGATGCCCCATTTCTGGAAGCGCTCAAGGACAGGTTGGGTGGGGATTGGGGCAACCTGGACTAGTGGAAGGTGTTCCTGCCCAGGGCAGGGGGTTGAATGAGATGATCCTGCTTCCCAATACAGGCCATTCTTTGATTCTGTGATTCAAATAGGGAGAGACTTTCCTCTGCTCTCTGAGCTCTGAAATCAGTATTAGAAAGAAATTATGGAAGGAGAGTGCCTGACTATATCCATTGGCTTGTTTTGCCTTCCTGTACCCCTTGGGAGTGAAGTGCAGAGAAGGCAGCAGCTCTAAAAACTTTTCTATTCTATACTATGAATGTATGAAGCTGTTTCTTCACCATGCAACTCCATGATGCATTCTGGGGAAATATTTCTTTTCAGAAGCCATGCGCGTTTCAAAGGTTTTATAGGTGCATCACACTTTTCTGCACTTTTTTTCAGACATGTGGAAGAAAGGGAGAAGTCATTTACAGCTCTCCAGTCTGGGCCATCATTGTAATGTTATATGTGCCCTGGAGCCCTTTTAACCTACAGAATTGTTTATAAGTTTCCCTGAGAAACCTTTTACTGGTAGAAGATAAAGACAAATGTACTGCTTCCAGCAGGATCTTTCCTTCACCTTTAGCTGAAGGTAAGACCAGAGAAGGGTATCAATCATACCTTTTTCTAAATATACACACATATAGACATTTAAACTGAAAACACTTGCTCTCAGAGAATTGAAATGTCTTCTTTTCTGTCTGAACCAGTAACATAAAAATACCTCTCAATAATATATTTACCAGTCTTCAGTTTCAGCATTTTCTAGCATCTCAACTTGGAGATCAGGTAATGTGACCTGGACTTAAGCACATACTGAAACCTTTTAATTTGTCTATTCCACCAGAGCTTTCGGAACTTCCTGTCTTTCATTTTTGGGGAAAATTATGAGCGTAAGGAACACTGTTTCTCTGACCTGTGGACCTACAGGACTAGCCAGTGCAGCTGTGTAGGAAAGTCCTCTCCAAGGGCACAGATCACAGAATGGTTGGTGTTGGAAGCGGCCTCTAGAGATCATCCAGTCCAACCTCCCCCCTAAAGCAGACTCATCTCGAGCAGGTTGCACAGGGTCATATCCAGATGGGGTTTTCGTATCTCCAGAGAAGGAGATTCCACAGCTTCTCTGTTCCAGTGCTTAGGACCCTCACAGCAAAGAAGTTTTTCCTGTGTTATGGTTTCTGCCCATTGCCCTTGTCCTGTCATCAGCACCACTGAAATGAATCTGCTCCATTCTCCTGCTGCTTCTTCTCCCATGACCGTCACCTCTCATCCTATGTGTACACTGGGTTCTTTTGGAAGATAAGATATTTGTGCAGTCTCAAAGCAGACAGCGTCTCCGAATCATCCTCACAGACACAGAAAACAGCTCTTTCTCCCTAGTCCTCAGGGAGACCTTTGCCCAGCTGGACCAGTCCAACGAGTGGCCAGAGGGAGCAGGTTCCCCCCTGCTGCAGACAAAAGTCTCATAACCATTTAATATTTGGCTTTGGTTCCCAAGGGGTAAAGATCAGTCTGACCCTCCACATTTCTTTAGGGGTTTCTCTCACATTCAGGTGTTGCCTGCTCCTTCCCCGGATCTTTAGCTCCACCGTGGAGATTTCTTCCCTTCAGCACACATCTTCTTCTACCACTACTGTCTTCTAAGCAATAACTTTAAATCTGCTGTTGGGTTTTTTTTTTTTTTTTCTCTTTCAACTAATGGGCCTGTGTTTGCATGCCTATACAGATGCTTGGTATTTTATATATATATTAAAAAAGAAGCCTTTTATTCTTTCCTTTTGCTTTTCTATTATAAAGTCTCTAATGTGCTGCGCTAAAGGTGGCTGGCTTTAAAAGAGGCTGATTTCATTAGGTTTTTATTGTGTTTAAAATGTGGTTCCATTTATTGTGCTAAACACTTGGCAGCCTTTGTCACGTCATGTCTCATGAAGGCACTTGGAAATGGGCACATGCATAGAAAGCTTCATCAATTTCCTCCCCGCCAATCCCTCCCCAAGCAATATAGGTTTGTTCCTTTAGCTGGCACTCAATCCTTCCAAACTTGGCCCCCTTTCTGAAATTAACTCATCAAATAATGGACATGCTCCATTAAAGTGATGAAGATAAAAACTCTGCCAGTGGCTGACTTAGTAAGAAAACCATCTCATTCTCAGGCCAAAAGAACACACTTGAGCTGTGACAGAGGATCTGTGTAATTGAGAGCCAAGACTCCCCTCCCATTTACTTCCATGAGATGATATTCTTTGACTGTCCATGTTTCTTTTTGTACTTGGGAAACAGGTCATGCATTTCTAGTGCAAATTCTAAATTCTGAAATTAAAAATAAATTTTAAAAAAAAATGTGTTGTGGAAATTTCCAGAAAGATTTTGCTTCATCTACCCAAAGACATGTATGCTTTTCACATATATTTGTTGTATTAAGATTTTAATTTACTGACAGTTGCTGCTTTGATTACAGATCCAGACAGGGAGTCAAGTTCACATATGTTTGGTTCCCAGCTCTGTGACTGACTTCAAGTGTATTATGAGGCAAGACACTTATTCCTTGATTTTCGTAAAAAAATCGACAGAAACAACAAACCAACAGAAGTAGCACTTGTTCATGTCTCCTGAGAGCTGAAAGGAAAAATAAATAATACCTGTCAAGAAGCATTATTATTTATATGCTGCTGTGATGAGGTGCAAGTATACAACAAAATATCATATTCAGTCCACATTTAAAAAAATACATTTTATTATTAAATAAATATTTTTTTTCTGTGCAGAAACAGAAATAACCTGAAAAGTACTACGGTGATGCCCCCCAACTTTTTTGCTGGGACACTGTCAGTGTCTTAGACCTGACCCTTTAGAATTTTTCTTTGGGCTGTGAGTGAGAGGAAAAGTCTTTCTTTTAATCCAAAACAGGAAAGCTGGGCCCGATACCTATGTGGGATACTTCTTCCAGAGAAGCTCTGTATTAGAGTAATGGCCCCTGACCTGTGTGTTGTAGTTTGTATTCTGCCCAGGAAATGTTCTGACTTTCCTCATGGATGTAGAAAATTAAAACCCCTTAAAACTAAAGAGACTGTGGCTGCAGTCCAGGTTGGCAGGGAGAGCAAAGAAAGATGCTGCTCACATTACTCACTCATTACTTCTGCCTATGAGCCATAAAGGCTGAGAGCTGCAAGGACAGAAAAACCAATAATGGAAGAAAAATAAGAGCCTGTGAATTAAAATGACCCCAAATACCAAAAGTCAGATAGAGTAGATATCTTGCTAGGCATCAACAGGCACAAGAGTGTCCTTTAGATTAATTTTATCTGTTTTTACACACTTTAAGGCCATAAAAGAGGATTATTTCATTGAGTGTGACCTCTGGCATAACACAGGCAATAAAAAATGTATTCAGTTGCTGCTGCATGGAGCCCACGAATTTGTGTTTGACTAACAGAGTTATTTCAGCAGAGCAGCCCTTCTCAGCCTTGAAGATTCAGTGCTGGTAGAGTCCACTTCTCTGCTGAGCAGACAGTAAATTGCGGCTTGGCCAATTTTCAGGGTGGGACAAGTGCTCCCTTGCAGCTGCTTCCCCAGGGACAGCCCCCGAGGTGTGAATGCAGTGCCCAGTACTGGTGTAGGAGCCACAGCAGGAATTCAGGAGTGATCCTCACCCTCCCGTGTCCCTGTGGCACTTCCCTCCACCTGCCAACACAAGCATTGCTCAACAGGTTAAGGGAGATCATTAAAATTAAATCAGTTCAGTGCTTGGGTTTTTGTTGGCTGGATTGCACGGCCTGGGTAGGGATAAATGATGGGAGGTCTTTCAACAGCAGTGTTTGTTTATGCTGGTTCAGATTAGCATACGTGAACCTGCTGGTTTGTGCTATTTGGCTGTTTCTAGTGATCTCAGGTCTTTTTGCAGCTGGGTGGTGTAAAGAGGCTGAATCTCAGGAATCAATACTACCCAACGTTCATAAATTATTATACTGAAGGAAACTGCAATCAAACACTGGGTATTGCTTATGGCATTTGGCATATCAATTAATCCATAGATAAGATATCCTGTATGTTTCCATGAAACAAAACAGAATTGTTTTCTCCAAGTGACAGAAATACAAATCAAAACAATAGTCTGTACACTTGCTGAAAATTCACTCTTCCTTCACATCATTTATAAATGAGTATCACCCTCCCTTTCTCACCATTTTCGGCCCTTATGCAGTAACATGTTCTCAAATGTGTAGTAGCCACTCTTATCTGATATTAGTAGTCCATGCCATGAGCATGGCCTAGAAAAACACCCAACTTTCTATATTATCGGATCCTCCTGAATAAACTCAGTTCTTAGCCTACCCACTACTGATAGCAGAGCTGTTGCCTCCATTTCTCTCACAGACAGAGCCCAGGGCAAAACAATACAAGTGTCAAACTCTGTGTTCATGTAGAATTAAAAAACTCAGGAAAGGAAAGATGAAGATCAGGTAAACTCTGTGCTATTTCAGCATCCAGGAGAGGGAGAAAATCAAAATAATAGAAGGTGGCAGGAACTAATAAAATAAGAAAGTGTGCCCCATCATTTATTACCCTTTCTATATTCTTTCTAATTGTGTACACATGTTTTCCATGACTGTCACCAGAGCATTCTGTGACATGCTACTGGCCCACCTTAAAAACTAATTGACCAGAAGTATGACTCCTCTCACAGCTGTATTTAGTCATACTAAAGCAAAAGATTTAATCAGCTTTAAAATAGACATCTCAGTTCCTCCTCCATGAGTATAGAGAGATACCTGGTCCTTTCCCCCAGGCCTTACCTACCTCAGGTAACTGCAACTCCTTCTGCCTCTCACTGAACCCCAGGTGATTTATCTAAAGCTATTGGTTGTAGATGATTATTTAGATATCTCAGTTTAGTCACCTAACCTCTTAGATGACTGGTCAGGTTAAACTAATCACATTTGGACTAACTGTAAGCTTAACTGCAGGCAAAAAGCCTCACGTGCATTTCATCAATACTTTTGGCATCAGGCTATCACAGCAGAATTTTTTTGTCTTCCTCTTTTTTTTCTTTTTTGAGCATAAAGGTCGTTAAAATTTCACTCATTATGAGTTTTCAATTACACGTTTCATCAAGTTTCCATGGTAGAAGAAAATTGGAATTTTTAGCAAATAAATAACTATGGGGTTTGACCAGCAGTGCAGGACAAAAGTTCTTAGAAATATAAAACTTGTTTTAGTCATTTGTTTGTATTTTTATATGTTTGGTATCAGCTCTACCAAAACATAAGAGTCATTTTATTATTACTATTGATTTTCTTTATTTTTGTGTATGGATTTACAGGATAGAGATTAAGCATCAAGGGCAGAGCCCTGACAGAAGACAGAATGATGTTTTTCAGCGTTAAGACAAGAATCCTAATTACAGGATACAATTTAAAATCCTGTAGCACGTTTTTTTATAGGAAAAGGTATTAACCTGATGATCCTGCCAAACCCTAAATGAAGTGCCTAATTTACTTTGTTCAAGAAATATTGCCTTCATAATTAAACTTGTTATTAATTCTTCATGCCCCTTTCTTCTGCCTTGAAAGTTTGATTTGAAAGGATTTCTGTTTTGGTGTTGAATTGGTAATTTTGGTTTATAGTCTATAAGAACTTTGGGAATGTAGAATGAATACAAGGTTTTCTCAGGTTTTCCTTGTTAGTATTGAGTGAGGTCTGGTGAAACATTGTGCCACCAGACATTGTGCCACCAGATGAACACAGCCTGGAAGTACTATTCCACCATCCTGGAAGTAGTAATAGTATCGGCCATCAGTAGTTACAGGTAAAGGCTGATGTTTCAGTGCATTAGAGAGGATCCAAATTGTGCCTGTGTCATGCCATATTCACCCACCACTCTTTGCTAATGCAAGCTGGCAGGAGCCACCCTCAAACAGGGTGTTCCTCCCTGTCACTGGATTCCCAGCTCCCTCCAGACCCTCGGTGTTCCCTTTCTGCAGGGTTGTGAGGGCTCAGTGCTCCTTTTGTGGTGCTGGACGTGATGGGCTGTGATGCCTCTCGTCTCAGTAAAGAGCAGTCTCAAACAATACCAGGAAATGCCACTTAGAGCCTGACAGCTGGAAGAGAAATTGGATGGCAGTGATTGAAAGGTCTATTTTTATCAGCCCAGCATAACTTCGGTTCTTTCAAGCGCAAGCTACCTTATGGTTCATGGTGGAGGTTAAAAAATTTAATACTTTCATAGGTGTTATCCCTTTCATTCTAGTACATTCATATGATTTTACATGATGCAGTTTCTCATCTACTGGAACATGAAATAAAACTGTGAACAAGAGCTCTTTTGACCACTCCAAAATGAAATGCACTGTTCATTTGTCACAGAATCGCAGAATCACAGAAAAATTAAGTTTGGATAAACCCTCTAAGATCATCAAATCCAACTATTCCCCCAGCATTGCCAAGCCCACCACTAACCCACATCCCCAAGTGCCCTATCTGCACATCTTTTCAATCCCTTCAGGGATGCAGACAATACCACTGCCCTGGTGTGCTAGTTTGAAAGCAAACTAGTGAGAGACTTCAAGTCAGAAATACAATTTAATAGGAAAAAATAAAATAAATTTAATAGTACAAAAAAACAACCCACTGACAGAGTCAGAGTACAAACCTGACCCCCTGACAGTCAGGGGGTTGGCAGCAGTCCAATGACATGGTGGCTGCAGTCCTCCTGGAGTGATGGTTCTGTTGAGGCAGTGACTCTGTAGAAAAGGTCTAGTCTTCCTCTGAAGGTCTAGTCTTCNACCTAGGACACCTGGACAGGTTCTTCCAATGCTTGACAACCCCTTCCACGAATAAATTTTTTCTAATATCCAATCTGAACTCCCCTGGTGCAACTTGAAGCCATATCCTCTTGTCTTTTCAACTCTTACCTGGTGAAGAGTCCCCCTGGGAGCAGACCTCCCCCGTCTGCCCCCTCCTCTCAGGGAGTNCCACCTGGGCACCCCTGGGCTCACGTCCAGCCGCTGGCACCAGCACCCCCAGGGCCTTTCCCAAAGGGCCCTTTCCAGCCCCTCTGCCCAGCCTGGAGCTGCAGGGGTTGGTGTGGCCCAAGGGCAGAATGCAGCACTTGGTCTCATTGAACCTCTTACAATTGGCCTTAGACCGTATGCCAGGGCCCTTCCCATCCCTGCTCCTCCTGATTCAGTGGTAAACAGGTCAAGCTGTTTGCCACCTAATCTGATGACATGACATGCACCACCAAAGGTGTCTATTGCCCTGACTTTGTGTGTTTCCTCTTCCTTTTCATGCTTCAGCTGTTCTTCATAGCACATTAGAGGATTGCTGTCTTTATTAGTCACCAATAACACATTAATACATTCCTTCTCCTATTACCTCGGACACTAATTTGGTGGAATTGGATACTGACAGTACATTGATGTTGTTAAGGTTAATGACCCAGAGATTTACAAGAGAAGTCACATTAGAAGTCAAATTGATTGTAATAATTGTTTCAGTGAACAGTGTCAACATTAAGTACAGTGTGTTGTGCTGTGCCATTCAGGGAGGCCCTGTGGCTGTTACAATCACTGCAGCGCTGTCGACATCCCCTCCTTACAAGACAATTCATGCTGAAATACGTTTAGGTAAATGCAGCTCTAATAAATGGATGCCTAAGATGTTCTAAGATATGAGACATTATGTTTCCAGTCCCTGCACATTATTTTGCCTCCAAGCATATTTTGTACTTCCACTCGATTCTGAGGAAATTGTTGCTTTTCTCAGGCAGGGTTGAGCAGAAAGCAAAATTTGGTGGTTATTGCCTCCTTTTGGCCTGAATTGTGAGGCAGTACAGACTGCTGCTGTTCAGGCCTAAATTTTTCTTAAACAAGTGACTGCTTGGCAGTTCAGATGCTCTGTAATTAAGCTGCTTTAAATATTTAAGCTTCAATATAGTGTGTGAAATAATTTTCCTGTTAACATTGCTCTCATATTGACAGTGGCATGGGGGAACTGCAGATGAGATGCTGTGAGAAACTCACAGATAGGCCACCTTTGACCAACAGGATGTGTGATTGCCTCTGTGCAACTATTAAAACAAACAACTCATTATTTTTCATATATTTATGTTGTAGATCTCGTTCCTTCCATTGCCTGTTACTCGGTGCATTGCTGCTCCTTCTCTTTTTTGCATTTTTCCTTTCTCACTCAGGATATTGATCCTGCAACTGCAGAAGTCGCTGCTGAGTGCTGAGTGGCACCATGAACGGTGAGATGAAAGGTGCTTGTCATGCTGGAGTCCTGTACAGTCATCCTCACACCCACAGCGTTTGACTCACCCGTTCCTGCTCTCGTCGTGTCTCTCTGACTGCAGGGCAATCACGACATCGCTGATGGTGGTGAGTTATGACTAAAGCTGGATGTCAGGAAGTGAACCTCTCGTGTTTCTGAATAAAGTTTCCTTCACACCTCTCAGCTTGTTTCTCGGTCTTATTAGCAGTATCTCAAGACCTCAACCAAACCATATATTTTTCCAAGAAAATTCCAGTTTTAGCAACAGCAGCAAACATTACACAGAAAGAGGAAAGCTCTCAGTAAAAACCATGTGTTTGGTGTGTCTGGGAAGACACAATAAAGAGGCTCTCACACCTGCCAGGTTCAGCAGAAAGGAGGGAATAATCTTTATTATTGACATATCTCACATTCATATACACGTCCCAACTCCACAAGGGATTGGAGGACATGTCACTTCCTTCTCAATCCCACTGGAGAAGAAAGATGCTCATCAAAGTTCTCTTATCACAAAAGGAATGAAAAACAGAAAATACCGTTAAGTAAATATTGGCTATTATTTACATGAAACTGTGTGAAAGAATCTGACTCCAAGGTTAAAAACAGAAGGCTTTAGCAAAAACCAGGGCAACAGTCTGGTTTTTCTTTGGCTCTGATAAGATACACTAAACATATTCATCCTCCCTTCTTCCTTTCTCCCACTACCAGTTTCTCTTCTTCCTCAACTAGTTTACTTGCTGTAATTATGAAATGATCTTTAAGGTCTCTTCCAACCCAAACCATTCTATAACTCTATGTTTTTATGTCTGCAACACTGATATATCAGCTAGTCACCTCTGACACCTCTTATAACCAGTGGGAAAAATTTAAACATCGTTGCATGATTAGTTTCGGCCTAGAGTGGATGAAGTACAGCCTAAAATGAACCCACATGCTGGGTTCACAGCCTCTAAGCCTCTAAGCGGTGTGAAACCTACAGGTTCTTGTGATCATAATTATTGTGGTCATGGACAGAAGGGTACTCATGTGACCAAGAAGGCCAGTGGCCCCTGGGCTGTCCCAGCACTAGAGTGTCCAGCAGGACCAGGCTGCTGAGGCACCTCCAGTGCTGGGGACAGCTCTGGGCCCTCAGGACAAGAGAGACATTGACGGGCAGGAGAGTGTCCAGGGAAGGGAACAGAGCTGGGAAGGCGCTGGAGCAGCAGGAGTGGCTGAGGGAACTGGGAAAGGGGCTGAGGCTGGAGAAAAGGAGGCTCAGGGGGGATCTTGTGGCTTTGCACAACTCCCTGACAGGAGGGGGCA
>VYXC01005376.1:33836-81369 GCA_013397175.1 Platysteira castanea
GGCTCTTCTCCCAAGGAACAGGGACAATATAAGAGGAAACAGCCTCAAGTTGCACCAGAGGAGGGTTAAATTGGATATTAGAAAAAATTTCTTCATAGAAAAGTTTGTCAAGAACTTGCACAGGCTGCACAGGGCAGTGGTGTAGTCCCCATCCTTGAAGGGATTGAAAAGATGTGCGGATGTGGCACTCAAGGATGTGGGTTAGTGGTGAACAAGTCGGGTGCTGGGTAGATGGACTTGATAATCTCAAAGGTCTTTTGAAACCTTAATGTTTTTATGACTCTGTAAGGGTGATTGGGGTGAAAATAATCTGCTTTTTGTGCATAGATTCCTAGACTAATGAGGTTGTATTATGCCTTCTGTCCATACCACACCTACTAAAAATGTGGTTTTCCTCTACTCCTGCCCAGAAAGGTTGCACCGTTTGTCTCATGCTGTGTTTGTTGTGTGATGGGGAGGGTCCACTGCGCCATCTTTCATCAAGCAGCTGTGCTGTAGCCATCAGCATTTGAAGAACTGGCCCATGGGTTTGGTATGGATGTAAGTGCCACCACACATAAGAAGCAAACCCAAAAGTCGTCGCATTTTGGATCTAACCACTGTTTACATAACACATCAATAACACGCCAAACACTGTCTTTTGCTCTGTGCAGCATGTTGTACAGCTTGCTCTCTGCACCATAGGCTTGTTTTGTGGATGATGTGTAAGCTGGGATATTACTTTTAAAATGTATTTCAGTGGCATCGTGTATTCTGCAACAGGCCTGTCAAAATACAGTGTCAAGCTCTCATATGTCACATAAAAACTGTTTGATGTTCTCCTCACTTGAACTCCTATTTTGCATTATAATTAGGAGAGATCTTGACTGGGTGAACTTGTTAGCTTTTTACATGCACAAGCCTAAGGACACTTTAATTAAAGTCAGAGGGAAACTTGAAAGCACAGGCAGCAAGAAAAAAAATATAATAAGACTAAAAATAACCTATTCAGAACTGCTGTAGAGAAGGCAAGGGACAGGACATGTCACAAGCAGGGAACATTATGAACTGGGGGAGCCGAACCATTCCTTCCCCAGCAGTAGGACATAATAATTATAAATATAAATCATGCTGCACTTGTCATATGACAGCACTGGAAAAGCAGAATGACAACATTACTGGCCACTAAAACTGTTTGAGAAAGAGAAAAGGGGGGTTTGGGGTTGTTTGTGGGGTTTTTTTGCAAATCCAAAATTATTAGTGTTAATTCTTTTAGGGACTAAAGGAGCTTCCTGAAACAGTGTTGGAAAAAAAAAAAACAATTCTCATTTTTCATTTGGTGGAAATAATCTTCTAAAAATTACCTGTGCAGAGAGAAGGAAACATCAGAACCGCCCTGAAGGAATATTTCAATTTTCAATTTTTCTAATTTCAGTTTTCCTGTGGAAAATCAGTTTTACAGCAAATTTAGAATTTTTCACATAGAAAATATTTTGTTCTCTTTAATAGATAAAGGACTAGATAATGATGCCATGTCTTTTTTTCTGGTGTTTTGCTTGATTTTTTTTTTTCAATCCAGAGATGGCATTTCACCTTTTCCTGATTTTTGAGCTGTCTTGTTTTCTTCTTACCTAGCTATTCCTCTCTCCTTCAACATCCGTATCTCACAATTTCTTTCTAAACAAATAAATTAGCCTGAACGCAAATTTAATTTTCCAAAGCCCCAGATATAGATATCTCACACATTTTCTTTACTCTCCTTTATCTCTTGTACTGTGCCTATGACTCACACATCAGCGGATCAGAAAGGTGTCCTGTTACAAGGCTTAAATGTTCCTCCTTGTATAAGTCCCGCTGACTTGAAAAGCCCAAGGTTCCAATAATTCTCAGTATAACTGATTATTTAAGATGGGATTCATATCACAGATTTTCACTTTTTCAGAACAGTGTAGCAAATCTTTAGCCTCATCCTTATTCAAAACAGCATTCCTGTCATCATTCCCTGTCTTCTAAACTTTTTCAGAGTGCAATATTGAATTATGACAGCCCTGTTTCCTCTCTGTGCTTGTTCACCTCCCTGTATTTTTTCTTTCTCATCTCCTTTTACAGGTCATTCTTGTGCACCTTATTTGCAGATTTAAGCAGGCTTAGGTTGATGTTTTTGTTTTCATCTTCTGTGCCTTGACTTCTTTGGGACAGGTCTTGCCTCCGTGGGTTCAGGATGCACTTCCATTTTTCTTGTTCTAAGCTCTCCTTCAGGGCATGTTTTAGTTCTTATCCTCTTTATCTTCTTTTGTCTGGGGAAAATAATGGGGTATTGTCTATACCCAGTGTCGAAGATTTGTCCTACCCAAAGTCTTCGACAACGACTTTTGTGACTTTTACCTCCTTACCTTTACCAGAGAAACACTGCCACACCTCTGCTAATCTTCCACAACAGGTCGGCTCCTGCTTCTTTCCACAGGAAAACAGGCAGCCAGAGCCCTGTCTGGGAGTCGCTTCGAGTCACCCATCACTGTCTCTAGCGGAGCACTTATGCATGTATGTAAATCCACCTACATCCGTGCATAACCCACAGAGGCAGCGTGACAGAAGCTGTGACAGGTCACAATCACAACCCCATCTGTTCGCAACAGCAACTCACTGAATACATTTGAAATTTAATACAAACAAAATTAAGACAAGATTGCAACTGGCTGAGGTATGAGAGACTGAACACTTTGTCTCCTCCAGCGGCTTCCCAGACATCCCAAAGAATAGAATTTTTACAGCAAATACCTTCTCAGAAATATTTTTAGTTTATTATTAGTGTTAGGATTTTTAAAGTCAGCATCTTCTAAACTCATTCAATGTCTTTGAATCCTTGTTATGTCAACATAAATAATAATAAATATGTTCTGTAAAAGAGTTACTTGATTCACCTAAATGGTGTCTCAAAACACATCAGGGGGATCATTTGAAATGCAAACACTTTCCTGGATGTGTTCAAGGCCAGGTTGGACGGTACCCTGAGCAACGTGGTCTATTGGAAGGTGTCCCTTCTTGTGGCAGGGGGGTGGAACTGGATGAGCTTTAAGGTCCCTCCCAACCAAACCATTCTATGATTCTATGACATGGCTAAAAGCCATTTTCAGCATGAATTCAATGCATGTTACTGAGTCTGCAGTGTCATGTGTAATGAAATGAGATGTATAAAGTTGCTTCCTCATCTAGACAACTTTACACTTTGGAAATATGAAAATAAACTAGCATGTGAGATTCTCAACTGGGGGAAACTAAAGAAAACATGAGAAGATATGGAAATACTCTGCCAAGCTGGTTTGCATGTGAAAGATATTATCTACCAATAAATACATCCAGCTGTCAATGCACTCCTGTTAGAGCTGACAGTCACACAGGAGAAGGCCAAGTTAGCTCTCAGAAATGCTGGAAGCTTTGTGGTATGTGAATAAAAGATACATAGTACCACTGCAGATGTAGTCAGTTAAATTATAGCTCCCCGATCACTGAAAGAAGTGGCTGTCTTGGGAGGGCAAAACAGGACAAAAACCAACCCTACAAAACCAATACCCTGGCTATATATGGCCAAGGACGTTGCGAATCTGGTCAGCACGAGAGGTACTTGGGCAAAAGCAGAGTAGGCAAAGAAGAGAGATAGCATAAGTGCAAATCCTTGCAGAAGATGAACAGAAGCAGGACTGGGAAGAGACAATTTCATTCCAAGCTGTTCAAAGTATACTCATACTTGGACATCTGGGAAAGAGATGAACTGCTCAGCATAACTAGTGGAATAAGGCAAGCCATGTAGTACTTCAGAAACCAAAGCATCCCAAGCCATTTAATTTCAGACTGCAGTCCTAGTTTTCTGGCAGGGAGATTTGTTAATTATATGAGAGTGGGAATTTGGTCACACCACATCTCCACACTTAAGCCATAAGCTTGACAAATCAAATTTCTAACTTGCTCATAAATGAGCTTGAGCAAGTCTTTGACAGAAGCCTGGTCCAAATCTCTATATTGAATTGTAGAGACCAGCAATGCCTATGGCTGGAAATTTTGCTAAGATTGACCTAGTCCCCCCAGGACAAGCCACATATTGTGAAGCAAGGTAAAGTGTTTGAACTGGTACAAACTCAACCTTCTAACCACGGGCAGAAAGATTATTTCATTCAAACTCCCAATTACTTTGTTCGCACCAAACCCAAGACAAAACAATGGGGAGTACAAATAAATGAAATGCACTGTCCTATGAGACAAGGTGAGCAGGACATTAAAAGAGAAGAACTTTTTCATGACTTTAAACTTCCTGAAAAGTCTTCAATAAGAGCCCATCCAGGAGATATCTTGCTGCCACAGGAGAAATTCACACTTATCCCCACTGCAGGGTACAGTGGATGAGTCTTTGATACTGAGGAAGTTAAAAAATAACCCTCCAAGGCCAGGGTGGATGGTGCTTTGACCAATTTGGTCTAGCGGAAGGCGTCCTTGCCCATGGTATGGGCTTGGAACAAGCAGTCTTTAAAACATCTTTAAATTCCTTCCAACCCAAACCATTCTATTATTTTATGAACTTTCAGAGATCTGTGTTGTAGATCTGAAAAGAACTTAACCCTGTACAGCTTGGGAAGTTCCTAGTTCTATAACAGGAGCCACAGGGAGTGGCCCCAGGGTTAGTTAAAATTTGCTTCTCCTACACAGCTACTTTCTGATGTTTGCAAATACAGAACTGCCTGCTTATACCCACAGTGTAAAATAAACATAAAATAAAATTCTGCCATTGCTGTGAGGCTAGTATTTTAGATTTGGGCTGCAGATGTTATTTTGTCTAATATTAATAAGCTCACTATGGATTTTATCTGGTTCAGAAGCAGTGTTCAATTCAGTCATTTCTAATGTTATTTAAAAGGTTAAAACTCTCAAATAAACCTTCAGTAGAGTTAACTGTTATGCTCAGATTATAAAAACTATTGTTAAAGCCATGTTTTATTTTTTAAATCTTCTTCAAAAACGCAAATTTTTTTGTTCATTGGTTTAATATTGCCTGCTTTTCTGTTGAAAATCTATAGCCATAGAACAGAAAGCTGGAACTTTTCTAAAGAAGCCTTTGGCTTCTTTTTGCACTGACTTCATTCTGCTCTTTCATTCTTTTGGTGACATAAAATTTACTCCAAGCTCCCGTTGAAAATGTTTTTGCATCAAACAAATCATCATCAACCACAAATCTCCAAAGGGTCTCAGGAGAGAAATAAATGAATAAATAAACAGAAGGCACTCTGGCAGATAAAAGGCAAAGAGGAAGGGATCAGGCAGGGTAGGTCAGAGCATTTGCTGTGGTTTTTCTCCCTACAAGGATGTCTGACAATGGAGTGGGGAGACAACCTAATGTAGCTGGATGTGGCAAACTGACATGGCATGGGAAATGATGCCTGGGTGCTAGAGAGGCAGAAATATGGGGAAATCAGTTCCTCAGGAAAAGCCTGAAGTATCCTGATTTCCTTAGCATGGAACAACTCTTCTCCTTCTCTGTCCTTGTGTTCCTGCTTGTGTACTTGTGAGAAACAGATGGACTAAGCATGTTATTACCCTTTCTGCCTCAAGCATTGAAATTTGGATCTTTCTGCAAAGCCAGAAGTCTTGGAGGTAAAACTATTATCTCTGTATGATTTATTTTTATTGATACTCCTTTCTCTGGAATTCTTGCATCTAATTTTTAGTATGTTATTCTCTTCAATGAAAAGAAGAAAAAGCTTACCAATACTTATCATCATATATCAATTGTTTCCTTGTGTGTATGTGTGTAAAGGGAGGGAAGGGGAAGTCCTGAAGGTCAGCATGTCCATGCCTGGAAAACATGAACACTGACCCAAAACAACTACTGAAAACTCTTCATACTTCACTATTGCAATATCAGTTTAGGTTTTATTTTGCATGTGGGTCAGCAGCCCTCAGGATATTCCTTCCTCATTTTGAGAAGTGATAACAACACCAGAGTTAGGAGCTCAGCCTTGGGTGTGCCTGGTAAAAGAAAGGAAGAGCAGGCTCATGCTCTTCTCCCCAGACGGAGAGGTCAAACATCAAACTAATATTCCACAGAATTTACAGAATTTATTTACAGAATACAGACACCACCCCTGTGAGCTCTTAGTCTGGTGTGGGATCCTCTATCATGTCTTCATTGGCAATTAGGAGCATTAAGGTAACTTCCATTATATTTTATTGCATGTGGACTAGAAGTGAACACGACAATAATAACCACAGTGCAGCTTACCTATAGAAAATTGTTAACCTGTGGTATGTTCCTTAAACATCTAATTCATACAATTTCACCAAGAGATACATTTCTTGGTTTTACCATAGCTTTCCCATGTGACTTAAAAAGTTTTTAAGTCTTTAAAATGACTGAACGATTCTCCAGCACAATTTTCTTTCTGCCTCATGGTGTTTGTACCCAGAACATAAAGTTTTTGGTTGCAATAGATTTTTAAATTATGATAAAGAACATAATAAATGCATTAAGTCTATAAAGCATTTGTTTTTCTTTCCTATTCAAAGTGTACTATGGTCATCAAATGCAGCAAGAATCAAATTAGATTGACTTGCATGACTTCTTGTGTCTATCAGAGCAAGGCAGAGATCATCTGAGCTATTTCTTCTGAAAGTTTATGAGACAAAAAAAATAATACTGTTTTTAGACAGAAGTTGCATAAAAACACTTTGTAAGTCAGCTTACTGGGTTCCCACACATACGTAAAGAGAAAGCAAGATACAGAAATATTAATCATTTTGTCAGGAAATCCATAATTCTATAGCTATACTTAAAGTGAGAGCAAGTTCAGCAAGTTACAGGCTTTTATCAAAGTCAAAAGAGCTTGAGAAATGGGATCTCAGTATCAGGGCTCTGCAACAACAGAAATGGAACTAGAGAGTGATTATCCTTCCCCTTCCTCCCCCTTCTTCCAAGGAAATGAAATCTTCAAGACGAAAGGATTAAACTGCAAACTACTAGTACAGAAATGGAAATTTCTTCCTGATGATGATTTGCATATTTTCCACATACACTTTATCACGTCTGGAATTTTTGGCACCCATGCTCAAGGCTTTGATGTGGGTCAGCAGTTGGCAGGGGCCAAAAGAGAACTGCACTGAAGACACTTTGACTCTTTGCAAGTGCACCAGACCAACATAAATGGCGATAATCACATTAGAGCATGGTCACATTGGAACGGTCACAGTTAAGTAAGTGCAGGGAAGTCACTGAGCCTAAAATGTCATCAACTACTTTTATAGTCCAGATTTCTACCCTTCAGCCTTATCCTGCCATGGGAGAGGGCCTAATTTTCATGATTGATACTTGCAACAATGCCTCTTAGTTTTACTTAAACCATCAGTTTAATTTAAACCAACAGGATGACTTTCAAAGTTTCAGGCTAAGTATGTCAAAAAGTTTGGCAAAAAACTCTTTTTAGCTATGGCTGCAGATATAAAACTCATTTTTGAATCTGTATCAGGTGAAGTCAGTTCTGAAATGCTTCTAAGTCATTCCTCTTCTATATTAGCATTCTATGGAGGAGATTTATTCCTTTGCAACTCTCCACATTAAATATTATTATGTTGTTGTTTAGATTATAAACCAATGCCCAAGGGTATCATTTTCTCCTCCTTTCTCTAACATGTTTGAAAAATAATTACATGGACAAAGAAGACAGGCCTAAAGTTACAGCAAGGTCATAAAACTGGGAAACACCACAAATTAAATAATTCTTCTTCACCTTAACTCATCCTTTACTTGAGTTCACTTAGAGTGCATGCCTTCCTGAAGGTCCTGGAGGAGATGTGTTTGTTATCTATCAGACTTGAGGGAGAAGCCAGCAAAATAATGTGCACCAGAGGGGTAAAAAAGCCGTTCAAGAGAAAACCTTTCATGAAAAAAAAAGCCAGCTTTGTTTTGTACAAAGCAAAAATACTCCA
The DNA here is from genome assembly GCA_013397175.1 of Platysteira castanea. Lineage (NCBI taxonomy): Eukaryota > Metazoa > Chordata > Aves > Passeriformes > Platysteira > Platysteira castanea. The sequence continues at coordinate 41,784 of VYXC01005376.1, forward strand.
GGTGAATTAATCTTCCGTAATATGTCATGCACAGAGGTGGTGAGAAATGGCGTGAATGCTATTTTCTTCATCATATTCATTCCAGTGAGGGATTAAAACTCAAAACCTCAAATACATTTGCAAATTGAACTGAAAAATACATCAGTACACCTCAAAAGAAGAATTGTGTTTTGACAGCTCTAAATTTTGATCTTTTCCTATTTTTTTTAAAGTACAAATGTATTCAAATTTCAAAGTAAAAAAATAGTTTAATAAAATTCCAAATATTTCCTTTTCTGTAAGTGTCCAACAGTTGTATTTTGACAGTGTTTAAGTATTTGACCAGAAAAAACCCATCTCAAATTCAACCTGCTCACTAACTCATCCCTTTAGTCTCCAGGGACAGGAAGCTCCATCTGCTGAGAAAATCCCAAGTTCTCACAGGTTCACAGAGTACAATTCAAGCTCCTTACATTAAAATATTTTGAGGCATCTTTTCCTTAGTGTTAGCATTTTTTTAAGAGGTCCCACAGAAATTATCTGAAATTAGTCAGACTGCATTGACTCTATTACTTCATAACCACTTTTGTGCACCCAACATTATCACACACCCATGTCAAGGGCTCATTTGTTTGTAGACAGCTCAAAGTGATTAACCCATCTATAAATCAATGAATGGGAAGTAACACTAGCTTAGGCCAAAAAACCCAAATACTGATTTTCATTGTGCAAGGTAATGCCAAACTGATAACAAATAACTGCTTTTGGTGCAGAAAAAATTGCACTTGGGCATATTAAGATGTATACAGAAGATTACTAGCAACTCCTGTTCAGCAAAGCCAAATATTACTATTTTTCTCTGATTTTAATGTTCTCCTCAGAGTCATAATTTCCTCATCTACTCTAAAGGTAAGCACCTCGTTGAGAAACAGCAAGAGCTTTGCTTCTGCATTTTCCACCAAGTGTCCAGGGAAAATCATCAGGATATAACACACAACTAAGGAAAGAGAAGTTTCTTATCAGCGAACTTCTGCTAAGCTTCAAGGCCTGTGGCTGTAAGCTGATATGGCATTGGTAGATATGCAGGTGTGAGGGAACACATCTTCTTCCATGTCTCACCATCAGACTTATCTGCCCCCAAATGAGAGAGGAAATACTCGATAAATTTAAAGACTTGGAGGTCCACATTGTAATTTTTATCATGTGCTAAAACAGGATAAAAAATGGTGCACAAAGCCCACTCAGCTCTCAGAGTTAAATAGAGGACTCTTGTCTATATTATAACAGCAGCTTTGTGCATTTCAGTAAGATAAGTGACTTCTACTTTTTGTTTTTAATCCTTTCAGTGCACCACACTAAACCACTGTACTAAACCACTCTAGTAACTTGCTTGGCTTTCTTTTTAATTTAAATAGTACAGATATGCATTTAAGGCACAACAGCGTCGTCTCCAAGGTTGTATACTGTTATTATGTACTGTCTTAGGTGAGGAAACCATATGGGACTGTCACGTACCATTTTACCATCAAATTTCTGGAAAATAGCACTGAATTGACAGGAAAGAGGTCATTTTAATCTCCAAATAAGTTGACTCCAGAGGACTGTATGCAGAAATAAATAGAACCCATGTTATATTGCTGATACTGTTTTCCACAATGCATAACATCATAGAATCACAGAAATATAGTCATGGAATCACAGAACAGCCTGGGTTGGAAGCGAATGGGGTGACATTAGGCTGGTAACCTGTCACTTGTAAGGTTCCAGAGGGCTCCATCCTCGACCCTGTGCGCTTCAACATCTCCATTAATGACTTGGAGACAGGAGTGGAAGGGATACTGAGCAAGTTGGCAGACAACACAAAACTGGTAGGAGCTGTTGACTCCCTAGAGGGCAGGAAAGCCCAGCAGAGACATCCACAAATGAGAGGTGGAATATCACCAACCAAGTGAAGCGCAACAAGGGCCAAGTGCTGGATTCTGTCCCTGGGATGGGACAACCCTGGATGTACAGACAGACTGGGGGATGAGAGGCTGGAACGCAGTGCCAGGGAAATGAACCTGGGGGTCCTGGTCAGTGGCAAGTTGAACACGAGTCAGCAGTGCCCTGGCAGCCAGGAGGGACACCCCTGTCCTGGGCACACCAGGCCTGGCACTGCCAGACAGGCAAGGGAGAGGATTGTCCCACTCTGGTCTGGGGCGGCCTCACCCTGAATATTGTGAGTTTTGGGTGCCTCAATATGAGAAAGGTCTTAAGACATTAGAGCCCCTCCAAAGGAGGGCAGCAAAGATGGTGAAGGGCCTTGAGGAGAAGCCGTGTGAGGAGNATGAATAAAACCATTACTACCCTAACCTTACCCCTCTTTTTGTACTCTTTATATATATATATATATATATATATGTATATATATATATGTATGTAAAATATAGGAAAAGGTACTTTTTATTAAGTGACAAAAATTACCAAAGTCAGACCAACAGACCTTAATGCTCATCTAAAATTAAAATTTAAACAGTTTTCCTTTACTTTCAGTTGTTTTCAATCAAACATCTTTCTTTGCTCATTTTATAATTTGAGGAAAGTGGTTGGCAGTTGGTGCAGGAAGTTAATTTTTCACATGGGGCAGTTTTTTTTTTTCTGTAAAATGTATGGCACAGGAGACAGAACTCAATACATTACCTGAAACTGGAAAAGCCTCGACAGAAAAGTTCCCAGGCTTGCAGAACACTTAGACATCTGTTATGCATTTACAGATCAACCTCAGCAAAACATTGCAAAGTTAAGCACCTGCACAATCCTAGCAGATATAAATGTTTAGCTAAAGGATTTACAAATCTCAAATTTCAGGACGTAAGACAAGCTTCTTAGGAGGGAGATATGAATCATATCTACATAACAGCACTTTCAGACACTGTAATCGTTGTTCCTAGTAGAAAAATGCTACTTAATTAGAGACAGATGTTGAAAATTTTGAGTTGTTTGAAAATGTCATAAGTCAAGTCTCTCAAAGAAAATAATAGGTTACTTGTTGGACTCTTATCTTTTTAGAAATAAAAAAAATATAGGAATGGTAAAATTACACTTAAAGTATGTATTTCTCTTCTGTATTCATCACTTTTGCTTCCTTTGAGCTAGGCCAAAATCCAGAGAATATGATTGAATCTAATTTTTTCATAGCTGGGAATCCTGTCCTGGAAACATTGGCCTTGTAACCAACTGAACAACTCAAACAAGAACTCACAAAAAGAAATTTCTCTAATTCCTTGCTATTTTACCACATTAAATCCCTGCCGTGTATTCTCCTTTGCAAAACCAAAAAACTATCTATTTTTTCTCTAAATCTTTCCCACATGGTGTTTGCAGCCCTGGCTGACGCTGTCAGGGCGTGCCCTCGGTCTGAGGGGACGCAGAGTCCTTCCTGCAGACATCGATGGATGTTGCAGTTTGTAGTATCCGCGATGGCGTGGCAAGCTGCAGACCCTCCCGGAGAGCGCAGCGAGGCCTTCTTGGGGAGAGCGGCTGTTCCCACTTCCCGTAGCCCTTCCAAGCTGCCCCTCAGTCATGCTTCAGCTGTCAGCTCCAAAACACGGTGGTGATAAAGGAGGTGAGAAGGCTGCCTGCATCAGGACCTCAGATGATCTTTATTCACATGGTTCCCAAAGGCAGAGAGCAAGCACATGGCAGAGGCCTTGGGTTTTATATGGGGATGAGGGGGACACAGAGAGCACATGGACTAATGGTCTCAGGGCGCAGGGGCAGTACATGGGCAGAGTTGGGGTATTGGGACCAGTGGGGAGAATCTGAGGGAGTGGTGAGGACTAGGGGCAGGGAAGGGAGAACCACGTGGGAAGGGCAGGTACTTAGTAAGAAGAGGAGTTGGAAATACAGCACTACATGTGGGTGTCTCAGCAGGGCTGCAGCGGAGGGTGGACTCCTGTGCTGGCTACTCTTTGGAGGAAGCACGTCCTGTTTTGCCAGGTGTGGGAGCAAGCGTCACCTGGGGACAAAGAAGAGAGAGGCGTCTTCGTATGGATTTCAGATGGTTTATTATCCAGACAGTTCAGGGATGAAACACAGGAGAAATGGAAGGGTCCAGGGCTTTTATATATGGGAAGAAATGGGTGGAGAACAGGGAAACTGCCAATGGGGTACAGGCAAGGGGGAGGATACAACTGACTATTAACCAATGGAGCTAACCAGGAGGTGGGAGCTAGGGCGAGGGGCCAGTGGGGTATTGAACTTAACAGAACCTTCTGGAGGGCATGGCGGCTTTAGACCTGGCTTCCACCCATGGATCCGCCCTCAGATCCCTCCTCAGATCCACCTTCATCGAGCCATTGGATGGCCATGGTCTCATGTGTGTTTGATTGCCACAGCCCAGTAGTAGGCTAAGCCACCGCAACACCTATTTCTGTTTGACTGCAGTGAAGTGATGCTGCTCTGCCCCTTTGGAAGACATTACTCTGATCTCTCTTTATGCACCAGTAAATATTTTTAACCCCTCTGTTTCCCCTCACATTTCCCTAAGGAAATAATTCTTTGGAGTTCTTTAAATTTACTTGCTAGAATATCAGAAAACCCCTTTTAGGGTCCTATTTACAGTGCAGTCAAGCCATGCAATGTCAGTCTCTTTGTAGCATGAAATATTTATGTGTCAGTAGCTGTTAAATGATGGACTAAATGTAAAGAAAGATCACCGTTTATCCCTAAGACTATTTTTGAAACCCATTTTACAGAGTTGGGGTGTACTCTTGCAGCAGGGCTTGCCACTGAAGGATCATGTCTTCCCTTCCACCCATGGGAAGAACCATCCCTCTTTCCTTCTCCTCCCCATCACTGGATGTACGGCCATCTCCAGTTTTAATGGAAATGACTGGACTGGGAGATTTCATTCTGTTCCCTTTCAAATTTTAAGCAGAATTCTTGATGAAGTCATATGTTTTAGACTGAAATTACAGCACCTTGTTCTTGTTGGTTTTGTGGTTTTTTGTTTNCCAATATATTGGATTATATTCAGTATTTTATTGGCTTGTTAATTCTAGGCAAGAAAAGACTGAGGAGATCTTTGAGCATCTTCTTCTTCCACATCCAAAGGGGCTCCAAGGAGAGAGACTTTGGACAAAGGATGGAGAGGCAGGACGAGAGAGAATGGCTTCACACTGACAGAGCACAGGGTTAGATGGCATATTGGGAAGAAAGTTCTCCTAGTGAGTGTTGTGAGGCCCTGGCACAGGGTGCCCAGATGAGCTGTGGCTGCCATATCTCTGGAAGTGTCCGAGGCCNAGTTCTATAAAAAAGCAAAAACAGTTGCAGTACACGGAAACATGCTGCCAATGTTAACTGCGTAGCTGCCACTGAATTCCACCTCATAAATGACAATTTGAGTGCATTTAAATGTACAAATGTACACAGAAATTTTACAACTGATCCTGCAAATCCATGACTGGCAGTCACTGGAGACCAGGACTGACTCTTGGTGGGAACTGGGCATCTAAATATATTACATATTTAATATAATATTATAATATANTTGGAGCAACCTGGGATAGTGGAAGATGTCCCTGCCCATAGTAGAGGGTGGAAGGAGATGATCTTTAAAGTCCTTTCCAACCCAAACTATTCTGTGATTCTATGATTCTATGATTTCCTGACTTATTCAGACAACATTTTCTGAAAGCAGAGATGTGCTTGCTGCTTTACACCCCAGTAAATCTGAGTTGTTTACATCTGAAAAACTTGTTTGTTTTTCATGGCTTAGGAAAACAGAATGAGAGACTCAAGACCTTTGGGTGGATGGTTTCAGCTTGCTTAAGGACTGATAAAGTCAATTCCATGTCCAAGTTTTGCTGGCTTTGAGAGTTCGAGTTCATTCTCACTTGGGTTGTTAGAAGGCTCAGTTATCCTCAGTTATTTCAACTGCCTCAGGAAATTGTTGTGGCATTACCAGAGGCTGACAGTTATCTGAATTAGCCAAGAGTTATTTTCTCATTATTCAAGATTATCTTGCTTTTAAAGGGACTGTAAGTATTCACGTTCAAGGCATCTGGATAGAGAAAAAACAAAGACGGCTGTCTAAGGAGGTTTTTGGAGGAACCACTGGGAAGGCGTGAGATGGAGGTAAAAGATGGCTTCATTGTTGAAGGGAAAAAAAACACCAAAACATAAATATCATATTAAATGTTCCTCACTGAATAGTGGAGATGCATCCTGGACAATTAGGGATAATTACTGAGCAATTTTTTAGCCTGGTTTCTTCAGGAAATGAGGTTTGAATGATCATTGTGTCTGTCAGTCCCACTTAAAAACTGCTGGATCCATTCATCAGCTGCAGATCTGACAGAGGGGTGATGCCGAGCTACAGAATCCTCACAGCATCCTTGGTAAGAATTGGCTTAGTGGTGAAAAGTGCTGGATTAACACTCCCCCAAAAAGGGAAAAAAAATCAAGAAATTAAATATTTAGAGCTAAAAAAATATTTTAAAAATAAAAGGTAAAATTTAAAAATACTCTAAACTCAACACAGCAAAGAGGCCTTTGCTCAGTCAAGGGGATTTTGTGGATTCTCTGGTGTTTAGGAAGGGACGCATTCAGTATTACGCATTACTTCACCCAGTGGACAGGAGAGAAAAAAAAAATCAGTTTGAATCCATGGGTTCTGATGTTCAAATTATCCCTCATTCATCTTAGACTCTGTGATATTTTCATAAGGATGTTACATCGTACATTACCTGTGACTGACATAGAAGCAGAGTGTCGTGTCTCAGCCACATTTCCATTTAATTCCATCTTGCCTCCATATATTAACACAAGCCATGAAAGAAAGAAAGTCAGTTCTGACAGTTTATTTATTTTACGTATATTTCCCTGTCAAAAAAAAAAAAAAAAAAAAGGATCCTTTATCATCCTCTGGGTAATAAGAAGGAAACCAACGCTTTGATTTAATGACAGTATCCAGCATCTTCTACTGGCAGCAGTTTTCTAACTTGAGTTCTGATACTGTCCTGGCTGTTAAGTGTTACTCACACTAAATGGAATCATTAAGGAGAGCAGGCTGGTGGGTAAAACCAACACTATGGAAAGATATTTAGCTGATTAATGTCTTTGGCACCTGATTTTTGAGGTCTCCATTAATTAAAATGAATTTCCTCTCCTGCAGGAACATATGTGTTACATATTCCATCTCCCATAGAACAGATATAGTCAAGTTTATTCACATGGGAGCGTGAAGCACCGTTTTTCACTTTTTGGAGAGCTCCATGCATGCAAATTCCTTCATGGCATTTCCCAAACACTCTTGAAAGGTTCCAGGCAAAGGTAAAGAAAAAAAGTTTTTCAGTGAATTCATCTTCTGGAACTCGTTCTGAGCTGGAATAGCACTGCACTGAGCAAATGCAGAGTCTCATCTTTTAGCCAAAAGAATCCCATTTCTCTCTTTTTACTCATATATGTCATTAATATCTCTCCTTTTGTGCTCTCACACACACACACATGTATATGCTTGACTGTTCCATGAGGTAATACAGAACTTCTTGAACATGCAGGATGCTTCAGGCAATTCATGTATAATTCCGTAGTGCCTTGCAAATAACTTGAGTCTGAAGGGCTGGAGTTCTTCAGACTTCTTTCCTGCTTTCTGAAGCACTGCATAAAAATAACACTTGCAGTCTTCAAGAGAATGTTAATTAAAGTGACCTGACTTTGGATAAAGGTGTTTGGTGGCATGCCACCTTCTAAAAGAAAAAGGGAAAAACTCCTCATGCTTTTAAGAGTGACACTAACAGTCTCAGGAATGCTGACCCTGATGAGCAGTTTAGTCACCAGATTGCTGCTCTCCTCAGTCCTCATACCCAGCCAGCCACTGGTCCTACATGATCACACCAGACCCATTGCTGTTGAATTGCTGAAAATGCATACACCAAACTAAGTGCAAAACACTGCACTCTGTGGCAATTTCAGTTTCTACTGACAATTTACAAGTGTCTTACTTATGTAAAGCTGCAAACAGGTATTGTCTGCGAATTGGTGTGGGCACAGCAAAGGCTCTTTGAACTGCGGATCTCCAAGACCATCTAAAATCCCCACTTGGAGAGCTGCTGCACCAATTAGTCAAGTACTTTGTTGCAAAGAGTAAGAAATTACTCAACCAGTTTGTCCCAAGTCATCTCCAACTAGTCCTGTGTCTCACCTGCTCAAAGACAAGAGTGGAGGACCAGGCAGGGAATTGACGGCAAAGCACATTTGGTGTGCTCAGAGGCACATCCCTGATTCCCTGTTGCACCCCAGTTATGACCACATGACTTTTGGCCCTACAGTTCTGTGGGTTTAATTTACCACAGTGTTTCTGGTGGTCCCCACAAAGGTGCAGGGCGGAACAGAAAGTACCAGCAGAGGTGTTTGAAAATCCATGTGCAATTTAAGTCGAAGAAACTTTGAGGGAGGCGGATGGGAGGATGCAGCATAGTGAAAGTTCTGCATGGAGTGTTCTACCTTATACCACTTTCTGAAGCCACTTGCCTGTTGTCGGCTATTTTTCCGGAAGGAAGCTATATGGTTACTTTTTTTTTTAAAAAAAAGAGCTTTTTTAAATTCACTAAATTTACAGACTTCAGGAAAAGGAAGGTGGTGGTACAACTCCTCCTGCACCCAAGAGATGGAGAGGAGCTGTTAAAGAAGGCCTGAATCTCAAGAGGCTTCTCAAAAAGGTTTGTGTGAAAAACGAATATACTCCCTGCTGTTCTCTGAGGACTGTGAGAGCAACACAATAAAATTCACTCTGAGTGCAAGAGCTATTCTGAAGGCAGTAAATAAGCATCTTCCACAGCATACACATTTTAAACAGCAGCTCCAAAGGAAAAACACACCTCCACTTCAGTGCTCTCTCAGCTGTTTATTTCCTTTGCCTACTGAACTGAATGATCTCACTTGAAGTGAGGAGACAGCTATGTTTCTGTTTTTCTCAGTAGCCTCTGTAGTTAGTGGACATGGAAACAGAATGGCAAATAGGAAGAAATGTGCTTGTTCTAACTTTCTTTGAGGTGCTTGTACAGATTTCATGACTTGCTCTAATTCATAGCTCTTCTGCAGCTTAATGATGACAGCTGCATGTCTGCTGCTTCAGAGAGAGGAGATTCAAGCAGAGGGAAGCTACCCCTCACATTAATATCCACATAACAAGTGCCTGTGATACAGCAAAGGTGCCAAACACACGTCCCCTGGGGCCCTCTGCTATAAACTGCCCATCCTTCCTTAGAGTCAGAAACAATATGGCATTCCCTGAAGACAAAACTGTTAAAATAGTCAAGAGAAGAATTTTTCTGGAAGCTAAGCAGAAAATAAAACCCTGCTGGTGCCAGAGTCCCAGCCATGCAGCTGAGGTAGGTACCAGATGAATTCAGCAAAATGCAGGTGGGAGTTTTAAATCTCAATAGGTCTTTGGTTAAAAACTCATTAAGCTCTTCATTTTAGGACAGGCAAAGTCCTAAAGATTTCGTTCCTTGGAATCATCTATCCCCGCATGTCTGTTGCATTGGCAGTATGGAAGGGTAACTGCAGAATTAAAAGCAAAAGAGACATTTTTCTGAACAAGGCTAGGTTGGATGAGGCTTGGAGAAATCTGGATTTGTGGAAGGTCTTCCTGCCCATGGTGGAGGGGGTGAAACTGGATGGTCCCTAGGGTCCCTTCTAACCCAAACTATTCTATGACTTTAAGAAAACCAAAATGAAATGAAACTTTCCCAGAAAAGTGCAGACAGCTGAGGGAATTTAATTTGTCATCATTTTCTAGCAAAGCCTATGCAATCACTGCACACATTTCATTTGTACCAATGTCTCATATGGAAATAACATTTGTGTTGATAGTTCATATGGAAAAGAGAGATTTGTTTTTTGGTTTTTTTTTTTTTTTTTAATTTTGAAAAGGATCATTTTCTTGGAGAAGTTTAAAAAAGTTTTTGAAAATTATTTGTGGGAGACATCATCACATCCTGAATAGACTGACACCATTTTACGTAATATTTTCAGCAGAAAAATCACGAAGTGAAACACCAGAATGGTCACACATGGCTGGCTCCAAGAAAAGAACACTGTTTTTCTGTTGCAGTGCCAGGCTCTGAGTCCTTAGGGCTCGTATTTCAGCAGAGGATTTGGTGACGAAAGTGAAATTGCAAGGGAAGGTGAGTCAGGATAGAGCTGGTTACAGTCACAGATGCAGTAACTTCGTTTTCTTATATTTTGCCTTCTACCTAGCTGTGAAGCTTATGTTAAGGGCTGTGACACAGCTTTAAACACAGACCAGCCAGAAAACTTGCATAAAAAACAGCAAGATAGGTAGCTAAAACCCTGTCACAGTAAGAGCAGAACAAATTGTTTAATGCAGGCTCCTTTTCTTCAAACAGAAGGAAAAAAAAATAAAAAGATGAGCACTGGGAGATGCATGAAATGTTTTCCTTACAGGAGAAGTGACTTCGAGATGATTCCTCCTTGTTGGGCTGGTGGTGCTGGGAAGCAGGAGGAGGTATTTAAGGTCTCCTTGCCCTGCTGCCTGATCTCACAAAGAACACTTGTTTCCTACAAAATAAGGGAGTCTTGCTCACAGGAGGCAGAGGAGAGTCAGTGTGGTACATTTCTGCCAGTTTTGAGATGCCACTCTGACTGCCAGTACTCTAGAGAACTGAAAAGCCTGTGACTTCTCCTGCTTCCTAGAATCTTGTCCCCGATCTTGCTCACTGACACCACATTTGGGCAAGAAAGATGTGTGAAAGGATCACAGAATCGTTTAGTTTGTGTCCAACCATTAACCCAGCACTACCATGCTCACCACTAAAGCATGTCCCCAGGTGCCACACGCACACGGCTTTTGAACCCTTCCAGGGATGGTGACTCCACCAGTGCCCTGGACAGCCTTTTGCAGGGTTTGACAAGAAATTGCTCCTAATATCCATAACCTTCCCCTTGCACAACTCGAGACTGCTTCCACTGGTCCTGTCACTTGTTACCTGATAAAGTAGGCTGACCCCCACCTGGCTACAACCTCCTCTCAGCCAGTTGTACAGAGCAAGCAGCTCTCCCCTCCTCGACCCTTCACCAGCACCTCAACATCTTTCATGTAGCCCAAACGTCTCTGTGTGTGTTTTGTTTCTTTTCTCTGCCATCAGCTGGTTCCAACATATGGACATCCCAGGACCAGGTTTCTAACCTCAGTCAGTGTGAGTCATCTCTCTTGGCTTCCTTTAATCCATCTTTATCTGCAGCTACAAATCTGACTGTGGTTGATTTGGACAAGATCAAGGTGATGACAGTCCAGTAGTTCAGAGTAGCACATATGCATGAGTCCTAAAGGGTTTCTAATCTGCACTGGAAACTCTCCCCAAACTCCTCTGCTCTCTGGAGCTCCTCTTGCAACTTGTCATGGCTTGGCCTCTTGTTAGACTGGAGCAGAGAGGAGACAGAGTGGCTTTGCAGGCTGGCCTGCCTGCAAGAATTGAGGACTGAACTCTTGCTGATGACAGTGTGGCACCTGGAGTTCCTATGATCCACTGGAAAGCATCAAAGACCTCAGGAAGGATTTGAGTCTTCTTTTCACATAGACAAGTTCTAAAGTCATGATGTCTGGGAAGGGCTCTAAGGAATCCCAGGCAAGCCTAGGCTCAGGCAGGAATGATTCCCTCTCTTTCTACTCCAGCAGACATTTCTCCATGACTCATTTTCCCAAAGTGTAAATGCAGTGACTGCCCTGGCAGTCTGTCAGTCCGTCAGTCCCAAGCCCTGTAACAGCAGCATGCAGCACTTTTCAAAAATGGCATAAACATTTTCCTTTCCATCAGTCAGGAGAGGGGATAGCAAGGTCTTCTTCATATCTTTTTTCATAGTCCTAACAGCACCAGATGCAGGAATGAGTCTGCTTTTTATGTCAGAAGCTGGAAGAGTGACCATCACAGCTCATGGGGATGATGGTGCTCAATGAAAGCTTTCCCAGGAAAGGTGGAACTATGAGACACAGCTCTCCTGCAATATATTCTTCCTCCTCTGTCCCTCTCTCCCAGTATATATAGCCTAAATCTTCACTGGTGCACAACAAACAATGAATATTTTGCATATAAAACTTACAGGTGAGACGAAAGTTCTGATTCTTTTGTTCATTGTAGCAGAAGAATCAGAAGAGGTTTACAGCTGGAATTTAAGTTTGCTGTGTGTCTGCACTCTGAAATCAGCCATACCTGAAGTAAGTTAAAATTTTGCACAGGGTCTTCAAGGGAAGAAGGGAATAAAGACATGTTGATTTTCAGAGGTGTCAGGTCCTCTTTGGCTGACAATAAATTTCAAGGTAGGTGACACTGAAAGTCTGCCATAGCCAAAAGTAAGCCAGCTAAAAGTCAAATTTGCAAACTTCTGGGTTCCCCCATTGCACTAATCCAGTTCAGACCTGTGTCCACCTTCAAAGAACACTGGTCTTTTCTTTATTAATTTCCCCCTCTAAGAATACCAGACTATTCTGCTAACAAATCTTTTAAGATTTGTCTTCATACCTTAAAATTGACAGAGGCTTGCAAGTGCAGTCCTGCTGGAAGAATTCTCTCAGAGAAGCCCCTTCTTTCAACAGTGTCTAAGTGTACATGTGTAATTATAGGATCAGATATGCTTGACAACCACATGATTTTTCTTCTCAGCAGACAGTTTGTCACTGGAGATGTGGTGTAGTTCACCGTGTCTGCATCCCTAATAGAAATGTCACTCACTGAAACTCTTTTGCAAAAATGACAAACTATTGGCCATACCTCTGCTAAGTCAGTAGATACTCAAAGCTGACAGAAAATAATAAGACAAATTCTAGGCTTTATTCCTGGTTCCTTCTTTGCATAGCACAAGTGCTCAAAACTTGAACATTACCAAGTTATTATGTATGTTAATACCCTTCCTTGATACTGTATTTGTTTAAATTATAGCCATGAATACTTGAAGTTGTACTTCATCACCAATTTCCTTATGTGGTAATGAGCAAGTTGCCATCATTATGGAATAAAAAGATGTAATCTTAAAAAACAGATCTTGGGGGAAAAGTTATGGACTTTAAATGAACAATATGTTCTGTTACTCTGTGCTCCTTTCCCTAAAGAATAATTCCTTATGTTAAAGAGACTTGGTTTGGGTTTATGCATGATCAAGCAATCTCATCACAACTCCGTTGTACATTTCCTTGTTTCCTATCCTGTGCACTTCCCTTATCACTAGTGTAAGCTTTTCCAGATGATAATCCTTCTACCATGTTCTGATACTGCTGTGCCCATTTACATCTCTATAAAATTAAATCATAGCAAATCATCAAGTGCAAGACAACTTTGTGTGATGTAAGCTTCTGGGAGGGTTGGTCATAGACAACAACTTACAGTATCAGGAGTCTTAGAAATAGCAAATAAATCCACTGAATCACCATTTTTTATTTAATCTCACATTCCCACCTAACTGCTGATGAGTTTTATACTGGCAGGCTCTAGGGTCTCCTATTTTTGGAGGATTTGAAATGCATTACAAAAGATTCTTGTTTCCAACATCTGTGTTTTACCCCCACTGAGGGATTTCTACACTCTCCCTCTCCTTCAGGACTGTTATTTCTGTTACATACTTACAGTTCAGGAGTGGCCTAAGGATCATGCTAGTTGGTTACATCTACAGTCACGAACTCAGCCATCCCCTCCAAAGAGCATCCCCTTCACCTGTAACATCTCCCTTTGTCTCTCTTCTCGCTTCCCATTCGCCATGTCTTCAGCCTCATCTCATCTCTCCTGGACAATTGTCCTATCCTCCTGAGTGGGAAAAGTGAAAATCCAGTTGGCTCATACTTCTGGCACTGCTCAAGGCCGAGGAGGTTCACATTTGTTCCCATTTGTTTCCTTTTGGTGCTTGGTTTCTTGCTTTTATGTGTTTTCCCTGACTGCTTAAGTAAACTTGTACCCTAATGTTTGCTCCTTATGTGCATTGTGTTGTGAAAGAGCAAAAGAAATAATATCCTGTAAAAGTTAATGGTATGGCAATTCTTTTTCATTTGTGTTTTGCATTTTTGCAGCTCTGTTCGCATTTATGTGAAACTTTTGATTCTGTATCTCTTTCTTTGGGAACACTAGTTGAAGGTGTACAGATTTAAAAAGAAAGAAAAAAGAAAAGAAGAGGAAAGAAAAGTTATCTCACATTCAGGTAACGAGAGGATAAACTAGGGTGAGATAGAAAGAGTTTTGTTTCAGCTTTCCAATCTTCTTCAGAACTTTGAAGTGTGTCTTGTGTTTATCTCCAGAAATAGCTATTAGAGCATCAAGTGCTCCCATCTAGCTGATTACTGTGAAGCCCGAACAAACTGGGAAATTGAAATAGGAATTCAGAGAAGTTCTTGCCATAATGATACTTCTGAGTTCTCAAAAATAATTTAAATGTAGCTGGAATGGTTTAGGAGATCACAAAATGTGGCACTGTGCTCATGTCTCTCATGTTTGTTCTTCATCTTGTTGTGAAAGGTTTTTGCTATACACAAGGGACTGGAAGCAAGACATGCCCCTCAATATAAAATCATTATCCTTTCAACAGGCATGAAAAGCCTCCCTAACTGCAGCTGACCCAGATCTGGAATCCTCCATCTCATGTTTGCCTGTAATTTGTGCTAATCTCCAAGCATCTGAGGAAGTACTGAACTTGTCTGGGTTGGTTAGTCGTTTTGGTTTTTATTTTGTTTTGGAGAGGGGTGGTAGGAGGTTAAGACCTTTTTCTCATGCTAGGAAAGCAAGGTACATGAGCTCTTATCTCCTATCAGACATATAACCCCTCACAAACTATTCCTGAGTACACAAACTTTGTAAAATTTTAACCTCCCTGAAATTAGTTTCCTCCTTTCTCACAATAAAGAGGGGGTTTAGCATTGCCCAGGTAGAACTTCGGCTGCAGTCAGGTGGATCAAGATATGGGAAATAAGGGCTGGATCCCCAGCTGGTCTAAGTCAACCCAGGCATATGGAGTGCGGAGGGGCTGAACCTCTGGTCTGGCTGTAGTGGGGTACATGGCATTGTGAAAAACACCTATCAGTGAGCTTCCTGGGGGCAGAACCTTGTCCCAAAGGAAGAACAACCTCTGGCCTACTGGCCTCCAGTCCATTATCTGACTGTTCAAGTGGAACAAGATGTTAACATGAGCATTGCACAATTTGATAGGATAAGTATTTGAAAACCACAATTGATGCGATGGGTTCTGTACTCAATTGCAAAACTCTATTTTGTATCTGTAACAAATAAAATAAAAGGCCATATCTGCCATCTTCTTTCAATAGGTTGACCAGGAAACAGCCATCTCCTGCAGGCATTTGGCTGTGTCTCCTTATATAAATACAAAGGAGACTTTGTGAGCCTTTCCCAAAGTGTCTCAATCGGGCTGTGAGGTAAGATGCATCCGTCTAATAATTCCGTCTTTATTTCGCAGATGTTTGAAAAAAAAAAAAACAAAAAACTTTTTCTTGCCTTTTCTGCCAGTGAATTATGGGAAGACTAACCCTAATCTTTAAGTGTTAGTCTTTATTTATAACATTTAAAATCAATTTCTAAAAGTATTCTTCATGATCTACAACCTTGAGAGGAACTGATCCAAACCTAGGAACTTTTACTTTACTAGACTAATTTTTTAATTATCTTTATGTTCCTTATTGCTTCAGGGACATTTTGGATTGTCACACAACTTTGTAATGGAAAAAAAAATAACCTCTGTAACCTCTCAATAAGGCTTATGTCTAAGAAACTTGGAAAATCTCTGAGAAAAAACTTATACATGCAGATTATGCAGTTCCAAACATAAGATTTTGAGGGGAGGTTTTTTGGCTTTTGTTTTTTTGCATCAAAGAAAACGAGTGTGTCAGACAGTCTTACACATGAATTTGTAACTTGGTGCTCCTGTATGCCAACAGTGTAATTGTTAGTGCATGCTCTGAGAGTTGATTTTAAAGGTCTTAAAGAGTCGGTTTTAATAATTCATACTGATTCAGTAGGGGATGAGGATGCTTGACATGTTAAATTATTAGCATTTACATTATGAACATGTTAATTACTGTATTTTTAATGCTGTTAGCTTTTATAAACTAAGAGTATTCTTAAAGGGACACCAGTAGATTTGCAACACGTTGGAAACCATTGTTATACAAACTTACATTAGAAATGTTTCTCCTTTTCTTTTTACGACTCACTCTCCCATTTTACATTTCACTAAGGATCTTCTATTCATTTGTCTTTTGCACCTGAACACTGAGATAACACGAAATAAGTAAATAGGTAAATAGATTAATTAATAAATAAAGCCAAAAAAGCAGGAAGTAAAAGATACTACAGGAAAGTATTTGGTAATTCAGTTTACATTGGTCTGCGATAATCCAGTCATGAGTTGTGTTATAGACTCCCCTACCACCCCTTTCTGCTCTTACAGCCACAGTGATGATGCTTTCGATTTTTTTTCAGTCAAAAGTTTCTGATTAGCAATGATGGCCAACATGCAAGCAGAGTGAAACAATTTACAGACATGCTTGCAACCCTTTCCTTTGGAGAAAAAATGGCTTAGCTTTAAGCAGTCAGAGGTTTCTGTGCAGTAAAGCAAAAGGGAATTTACCTATGAGCAAGGCAGCTTGATATAAAAGTGTGTCACAGGCAAAAGAACTAATCTTTTCCTATATCTCTGGGACATTTCAGCCACACCTGGACATTTTATTGGCACACACTGTGTCGAGAAACCCTTGTGGGAACAGCAGAGCTTGAAAACTTGCAGGGTGTATTGAGCAAATGAGGCTGTGGCAGAGATAAGGCAATCGGTAAATCGAAGTCTGCTGATAGTGGTCAGGGACAGAAATGATGTAGCAGGATCTACATGTTGGTACAGGAGATGGAGATAAGGGACAACATCAGATGGACGTCAAGAAAACCTCTCAGATCAGTCTGGGGCACCTCACCCCAACCCTCACAATGCCTAGTTCTTAAAGCTGCCTTCCCAGAACTGTCCTCTGAGGCAAGAAGCTCCAGAGAGGAAGCTTTTGATAAGGTACTGGTCTGAATTTGGGGCTGGCAATTGGATAGGATAGGATAGGGTAGGGTAGGATAGGATAGGATAGGATAGGATAGGATAGGATAGGATAGGATAGGATAACAGGATATTTCTGTTGCAAGGAACCTCCAGTGATCATCTAATCCGACTGCCTGACCAGCTCAGGGGTACTGAAAACTAAAACAAATCATTAGGGGCAGAGCAAATTATTAAGGGCAATGTAGTTAAATTATATCTGGATACATTATTTTGGCCACTGGTAACTCACTGGAACTACTGAATTTTCCCCGTGGACAAAGCACAGGAGGATCTGTACCTGGAGGTTGGATAAGAAAGGGTGTACTCTGAAGGCAGAAATGAATCTGATCTTTTTTCTGTGCTTATTCCTCTTCAACCTATGTCAGCTGCTGAAGACCATTAATGAAGGTACAGATTTCACTTAAGAAGTCTGCAACGACCTTTCTGTATGTCCACATATTTTTTAGAGAAGGCTTAGCATGAAAAGAGTAATCACAGTTCTCGTTTGTCTGGAGGGCTCCTTCCAAGTGCTCCTGCACAGTGGCTGAGCAAGGTCTCTTAAATTGCAGTGGAGGTACATAATTGTGTCATTAATTAAAACTGGAGGAGTTCGGCAGCGAGGCGGAGGCAGAGGGGAGCAGCCTGGGAGTTTCAAATTGAAGGGATGATTTTTTGGTTGGACATTACACATAATCTTGGGGCTGCACCTTCTAATGGCATGGCTGCACTTGAGTCTGGAGCTTTCACCCCTGTCTTTCGGAGTTTGAAAGCCTGAGGCTCTGAGATGTGTTTCTGCATATTCTTTCTCCTGGCCAGTCTTGCTGTATCATTCCATTTTTAATCTGTAGGAGGATTGAAAGGAGGAGGTGCTGAAAAGCCCAGGAAAGCAGAATTTCTAATTTCTTCAATCTAACCAAGTGATGGAAAATTTGCCAAAAAAATGTTGTAGTATGATTTCTCAGGCTTTCAGAAATCTATGGAGTAACCCAGTAATTTCTAAAATCCTGCAAAGGAGTTCAGATGATAAGCAGCTTTTTGGCAAAAAACAGGTTTTGTTCTGCCTTGCTCTCTGCAAGCACAACTGTAAGGGCTGCTCTATAAATATTTTACTTTTTAAAAAAAACTTTCAACTGTACTTATTAGTACTTAAAGTATTTTTGTCTGAGTTTTATTTGGGGTTCTGGTTCATAATAAAATCAGATGTGGTGTTATCACCTGAATCCAGGTCAATATGACAAGCACCAGATACCTTGAATACTGCCTGCATGTAAAATCCTTTTCATGAGGAATGTTTATCCTGCTTCTTGGACTCAGGGAACTCCAAGAACTTTTACAAAGTGATATTACCTGGTTGAATGATAAAATCATAACAACCAAGTTTTCCTCCTTCTGGCTATTTCCCAGCAAGTGCATCATCAACTGAGGGCTTGTTAAGTTGGACTTTGTGAGTTCCAGCTCAGTAAATCTGTACAAACCAAGACGCACTTCGGGTAGAAACCTCACCTAAGGAGGTTGCGGGCTGGTCAGGTCAGTTTGACATGAGCAGATTAATACCTTTCCTGGTAGGTCTTTATTTCTTCAAGAATATTTTTAACTGAACACCTTTTTTCTTGTTGTCATCTTATGAATGTTCTACAGGACATTTCTCACACATCTCAAGAAACCTATGAGTCAGTATTTTTAAACTAAAAATTAGGTTCCTGAAAAGATATCTATGAATATAAATTCTGTCACAATTTGGGAAAGTGTTGAACATCCTGTAAGTGTCACCAAACTGGAGTTTTGAAATTTAATTAGTTCATAATATGTAGCTACTTTCCATAAGTAGATTCTCTGAAAATATATAGAGGAAGAATGAAAATTCAGGAATCAGTAATAAACAATGAAACTTCAAGTTGCCCAAATCTTCTACATTATCACTTCTGGTTTTGTTTTTGATGATTATATATTTCTTCTTTTCATTAAAACTAAATCTTACATGAAGGCTCTGACAAGCAATAAATATGAATTTGTGTCCCTTTCCCAATTTTTTCTTTGCAGGTGCTCTCCTTCTATAAATGTTTTTCACATTTTGAATACAAAAAAAAAATTACTATGCCTAAAAGCTTTCAAAATGGGCACTGAAAATTCACAACACATGCCCCAGTGATGAAGTTTAAAGGAGGAGCTTTGGCCTCAAGTGTGTTTATTTACTTTTCAAATATGAGCTATTACTTTGAGTTTTGCTTTTGGTTTTGAAAAATTCTGGTTTCTTCTACAGCCCAGTTCAGGAAATATCTGTGCCCTGAACAACAGTTAATAAACATGTGCTTACTCCAGACATGGTTTTAAATCACCTCCAAATGAACAGAAACACATTATTGAAACCTCTATTAAACATTGCTCCTGGGAAATATTCTGACCAGGAGTGGATTCAGATACACACTAAGCTCATACACACCCAGTCTCAGATCACGCATTGTATGTGAAATCATAATTCGCTTTCCCTAAGCTCTTGGACATATGGGATGCAGAGAGAAAATTTTTAAATTTACATATGAAATAATGTGAAATGAGTAAACTTAAATTCACCACAGCCTTTAAATGAGAGGGAAAACCAGCCCTCATCAATCTGCTCTTTCATTCAGGTCCAAGAAACTCCTCCTGGAACTTCTTCCTGGTTTGGATTTCTTATCATTACCACCAACCACAGACTGAATCTCTGCACCATCCCCCTGCTGAAGTGAGATGCTCTGACTGGCTGGTGAGTATGAGATGAAATAAAATGCACTGATTAGATAAATGTGGCAGGCCCCCAGTGACCAGCAGGAGCTGCTGCAGATGATCTGGGTTTTTGTAGAGTCAAGGTGGTGGATTTGAATCTAAGTCTGGGTTGCGTTGAATATATTTTGGTGTCTTCAAATGTTGCCCTAAGTATCAAGTAACTTCTGTCCCACAAAAAGCAGGAGGGCAACTGTTGCCCAAGAATTTTTTTGCTCTCACTTACAACCTCTGTTCATCTTGTTTTGTTTAGTTCATCAATTTTTTTTCATGGCAACTGTTGATCTGGCTCCTTGCCAGGTTTTTTTTTTCCTTTCCTTTTGGTCATTTTCTAAATGAAGATAAATCTGTTAAGTCCTGTAAGGTACGGAGAAGTCATGGGAGTCCTTAAAATTCAGTAGCAACAATTACCTAAAGAAAACTCACTCTTACAGAAAATAGAAAGAAAGATTTAATAGAAAATGACACAAATAAAATTTAATAGAAAATTGTGAACCTTTCCTTTGAGTGCAATGTAACCAAGTCTAATATACATGTCCCCTTTCCACAAGAGACATCTGAAAGGTAGGTATAATTTTCCAAACAGTGGATTTGTTCCAGTCTGTCTAGAAAAAGTAGAGAGATACCAACTGATTTGTAAAGAACCATTTGGCTTTTAAACCCCACAAAACATTTCAAGAGAAAAACACTTCAAATGCAAACGTTTTCAGATATGTATTTTGTTTGCCTATAAGTTTTTGAAAGTAATTTATATGGTTTATTACTTAGCAGTAGCAAGAACTTTAGACATTTTCACTTTTTTTTCGTGGGGATAGGGGGGTTGTGAGTCCTTTTGTTCCATAATGCAATTTTGAACCATGTTTTTTCTCAGATCATTACCTTTACAGCTAACCCTTTGTTGGTTACAAATGTACATTTACTTGTGCAAGTAGGCTCTGGGTTCAGGATGGGGTCAGCAGACCTTATCTGGGCTGATAAATGTGGGGTTTTGCCTATGAATAGGATTATGGGAACAAAACCCCAGGTACAGACCTGTACAGTGCAGCTGTGGCAGCCGGTGCTGTGAGTAACTCTGCAAAGATGGGATCTGCTGGGGCTTCTCTTTGTGTGTGTTTGCACAACTGAAACACCACGGATCATACTTGCAAAGCCTTTTATTTTTTCTCCCCCTCCCAGAAAGCCATATCTGTCTTTATCTTCTGCATCAATCTCTCCCTGCACCGAGACAGTAAAGTTAGGACACAGGATGGCTTTGTCTGCAGGAGCACATTCAGACTAGTCTTCCAGACTAATTTTCTGCTTGGGTTACTTTCCTAATTATAATTTGTGTTCTCATCATGTCGTGGAAGAGTACATTTTAAATGAGCTTGCAATACACAGTGTAGAATACCAGCTTTATAGCACTGTCTGTAACCTAGAATACCAGTTTTAAATTTGCCGTAATGCAAATACCATAATAATTGCAAGTTTTCAACCCTGTGATCTATTGTTTTTTCCCCAGCTACTTGTAAACTGAAGGTTCAAGTTTCGTTTTCCCACTCCATATGTAAGAGCATTGGGGCAGGATGTTGATCTAACTCCTTAAATTCAGAGCTGTGTATGTTATGAATCATGTTCCAAAACACTGTTAAATATGTGGAAAGGGGGAAAAAAATTACATTAATTATGCCTTCTTTAGCCCTCTTATGTTTTCTAATAGGTTTTAAATGGACTGTTTGTGGTTTTTTACCGATAACCACATTTTTGTGGTTTCATTCTCTAAATTAATACTAGAATCATTTTCTGGGAATGGAGCGCTAATTTTTATTGAGTGATAGAAATAAGACGCCTGATTCTGTTGCGACTAGAAGAGGCGAAAGTTTCAACTCTAACTTAGCCACCTACTCCTTAGGAACAGTCTCATTGAAAAATTTTCAGGGGAGTCTTATTCTACTGAGTTCACTGTGAGACAATTTAAAAAAGCAAAACCATGCACAAAAGCACGTGTACAGGAAGATGGATTTGTTTATTTGCACACTTTACCTAGCCTGATTTCCCTTATCATAGCTTCTACCTGCAGGTACATCACTGAGCCAGGGTTTTAAAATAAAATTGCCCATGTTGCCTTTAGAGTGGTCACAGGAAAGCCAGATGGTTTCCTACCCTAAGGAATAGTATCCTGCTGTTATCACACAGAAGGATAAATGACAGTACCTGCACTGGGTGTGATACTTGTGATGTGAGAGAGAGAAGGAGCACAGCTTCCATGCCTCCCTGGTCCCACTTTGCAATCTGCTGGGATGAGATTGTGTGTTTGGATCTGCCTAGTCCCCGAATGCTGATTTAGATCTCACTCTTTGTAGCCTTGTAGGAAAAATCTCAATGCTGCCCTGGTGGGTAATAATTATAGATCATTAGTTGCAAGACTAATTCGCTGTGAAAGTGTATGATAGCACGAACACTTGTTGTCCCAGTTCAGCCATACTCATTTGAGGGTTTTTGCATGGATGTTTTCCATTGAGATATGGATTTTTGAGTTGTGTTATGAAAGACCTGACTATTTTGGACATTTGAGTGCTCCAAGCACAACTAACTCCCCCAAGGATATGAGAGGGGTGCAGGGAGCTCAGAAGAAGGATGGTGGCACATCTTCCCAGCCCACCCACTTTGGGTGTGACAGGAAGAACAAACACTCCTGGGGATCCACTGCAGTCCAGGGGAAACAGAAACAAGTTTGTCCCTTCATCTCACAGTAACCACAGGATGTTTTCCCTCATCCAGACTGCCAAAACCACCCAACTGATGCTAGAAATTAACTTGTCTTAGGAAGAACATGCAAGATCTTCCCCCCTCGGAATGGCAGGACAGGGGGATGCAGTGGTCCCCAGGAAAGTGTAGCTTGGCGCTTCAATCACCTCCCCAGACTTGAGCAGCTGAGCTGTGGAAATCAGTTTGACGTAAATCCCTCAGCAGCTTTTTTGTCTGAAATAAATGGTGCATAAAGGAAATGCAAAATTGTTTGGTGGACAGGATTATCTGTGTGTTTACCGCTCTCAGCACTTTTCTTTTGTCTTTTGACTGTGGAGCTCCCGTTGGTGTGAATAGCTGTGCACGAAGCTGAACTGCTGAACACAAGCAGGGTGTGAGAGAGCTCTCCTTTTAAACCTGTGACAGCTCTGCACTCATGATTGCAGGAAATGTCAAGTTAGAAGAATTCCTAGTAGTACGAAGTAATTATTTTTCATTTCCAAGGTTGTCTGTTCAGTATTAACCCAAATGTAAATTTTCTATAATTCTGCATCATTATCACAACCCCCTCCCGGGTTTTGTTTATTTATTTATTATTTATTTATTACTTTTTCATTTATTTATTTATTATTTTCATTTCCAGTTGCTGTTTTACGTGTGCACCCTCACACATACAAACACACAACTCATAGTGGGTTTTTTCATGGTATTCCATCCCTTCTTCTCTATTTGAGTATGTATTATTCTGTTGCCATAATATGCTGATGACATACAATATTTGTATAAGNGGGGGAAAAAAATTACATTAATTATGCCTTCTTTAGCCCTCTTATGTTTTCTAATAGGTTTTAAATGGACTGTTTGTGGTTTTTTACCGATAACCACATTTTTGTGGTTTCATTCTCTAAATTAATACTAGAATCATTTTCTGGGAATGGAGCGCTAATTTTTATTGAGTGATAGAAATAAGACGCCTGATTCTGTTGCGACTAGAAGAGGCGAAAGTTTCAACTCTAACTTAGCCACCTACTCCTTAGGAACAGTCTCATTGAAAATTTTTCAGGGGAGTCTTATTCTACTGAGTTCACTGTGAGACAATTTAAAAAAGCAAAACCATGCACAAAAGCACGTGTACAGGAAGATGGATTTGTTTATTTGCACACTTTACCTAGCCTGATTTCCCTTATCATAGCTTCTACCTGCAGGTACATCACTGAGCCAGGGTTTTAAAATAAAATTGCCCATGTTGCCTTTAGAGTGGTCACAGGAAAGCCAGATGGTTTCCTACCCTAAGGAATAGTATCCTGCTGTTATCACACAGAAGGATAAATGACAGTACCTGCACTGGGTGTGATACTTGTGATGTGAGAGAGAGAAGGAGCACAGCTTCCATGCCTCCCTGGTCCCACTTTGCAATCTGCTGGGATGAGATTGTGTGTTTGGATCTGCCTAGTCCCCGAATGCTGATTTAGATCTCACTCTTTGTAGCCTTGTAGGAAAAATCTCAATGCTGCCCTGGTGGGTAATAATTATAGATCATTAGTTGCAAGACTAATTCGCTGTGAAAGTGTATGATAGCACGAACACTTGTTGTCCCAGTTCAGCCATACTCATTTGAGGGTTTTTGCATGGATGTTTTCCATTGAGATATGGATTTTTGAGTTGTGTTATGAAAGACCTGACTATTTTGGACATTTGAGTGCTCCAAGCACAACTAACTCCCCCAAGGATATGAGAGGGGTGCAGGGAGCTCAGAAGAAGGATGGTGGCACATCTTCCCAGCCCACCCACTTTGGGTGTGACAGGAAGAACAAACACTCCTGGGGATCCACTGCAGTCCAGGGGAAACAGAAACAAGTTTGTCCCTTCATCTCACAGTAACCACAGGATGTTTTCCCTCATCCAGACTGCCAAAACCACCCAACTGATGCTAGAAATTAACTTGTCTTAGGAAGAACATGCAAGATCTTCCCCCCTCGGAATGGCAGGACAGGGGGATGCAGTGGTCCCCAGGAAAGTGTAGCTTGGCGCTTCAATCACCTCCCCAGACTTGAGCAGCTGAGCTGTGGAAATCAGTTTGACGTAAATCCCTCAGCAGCTTTTTTGTCTGAAATAAATGGTGCATAAAGGAAATGCAAAATTGTTTGGTGGACAGGATTATCTGTGTGTTTACCGCTCTCAGCACTTTTCTTTTGTCTTTTGACTGTGGAGCTCCCGTTGGTGTGAATAGCTGTGCACGAAGCTGAACTGCTGAACACAAGCAGGGTGTGAGAGAGCTCTCCTTTTAAACCTGTGACAGCTCTGCACTCATGATTGCAGGAAATGTCAAGTTAGAAGAATTCCTAGTAGTACGAAGTAATTATTTTTCATTTCCAAGGTTGTCTGTTCAGTATTAACCCAAATGTAAATTTTCTATAATTCTGCATCATTATCACAACCCCCTCCCGGGTTTTGTTTATTTATTTATTATTTATTTATTACTTTTTCATTTATTTATTTATTATTTTCATTTCCAGTTGCTGTTTTACGTGTGCACCCTCACACATACAAACACACAACTCATAGTGGGTTTTTTCATGGTATTCCATCCCTTCTTCTCTATTTGAGTATGTATTATTCTGTTGCCATAATATGCTGATGACATACAATATTTGTATAAGGGTTCAAATCAATGTTTATCGCATCAGAGCACTATCATTCAAAAGGGAAGCACAAATCAATAATTCATTAAGCAAGAGAGAAATGAATGATTTGAATTTGTTGTTCATCTCCCCTCTAATACTTTCAAAAGGAATTGCATTGTTTAAATGAAGTTTGATCACTTTTGGACTAAATGAGCCTGATTTAATGCATCTGATAGTGGTCAGCATAGTATTAATCATGGGACAATAGTAGAAATGCACAATTATCATATACATTTTTCAGTTTGCTGAAACTTCTTATTCATTAAAAAGTATTTCATTCTATAAAAAATACTGGGGGTGGGGGGGCTGGGGGGTATTATATGGGGCTTCAAGTTGAATGAAATAGCTTTTTTAAATATAGATAAAATTATTCATTTCAAGTTGGAACCCTTCATGTTCAAAAAGCTTGTCTCATGAAAAATGAATAGAGCTACTTTGAAATTAAAAAATTTACTCTTTAAAAAAGGGATGTATTCAATCTAGGAAATGTTAAGAAGTGTAACAATTATGGAAGAATTAGAGAAGTTTTCCTTGGGATTTCAATTTTTGACTGAAACAACCAGAGGAGTAGACATAAAAATGTGACTGCTGATCAGCTCAATATTTTTTTTTTTCACTGATGCTCAGCTCTAAATTTCCTTCTTGTATTTGGAAGAACAAGTTCCACCATTCTCTGGTATCATGTATGTGTTGACACTGCAGGAAGGTCCTGATTTTCTTTCTCTGAGCCTATCCAAACCCACAAGAAATCCAGGTGATCTCCTGAATTGGAAGGTGGGCTAAATGAATGAGCCCCTGGAATTCAGATGCACTCTCAGCCCTCCTAATTTCCTAATTCACCAGCAATAAAGTGGTCATTGCTGATGACACAGGGAATTCCTTGTGGTTTTAAAATACAATGACAGAGTATCCACCAGGAACCACAGAGCATTAGCAGTTTCTTTCACTGGGAATGAGTGTCCTCTATTGATTGGTTTTCATTGCCTGAGGTCAATAATGCTTTTATTTATGATGACATAGTTTATGATTACTTATTTATCTGCCGTGTGTAAGATGAGCTTAGAATCAAATGACCATATTTACCAAAATGGTAAATTGGATTCTGGATTCTTGTAGAAGATATTTTACTGCCAGACATATAACAGAATTCAATAGAAGAGAAAAAAATACCCACACTGACACTGAAATTTTCCAACCTCTATTCTTTGATATCCTCATCACTGAGATGATGGCTTCCTCTCTGCTCAACTTCTGATCCATGCTGATGGCCCTGTGAGGAACTTTACTTCCAAAATTTTACCTTCCCTATACAAGTCTACATTCAAATGCAAACTTACAGGGGCTGAAATCAGCACAGCTCTCTGAGAGTTATTTGCTTGACAGGTCAGATGTAATCTAGACTGAATTCATGAAGTGGTTACACAAAGGCAGGGACAAAAAACGCAGCAAAGGCTGTTAAAGTTGTGCAGCTCTGGACCAACAGGTCCCTGAGTGAAGTCACCTAGATTGTAGTGGGGACGGATGACTTTAGGCTTCCCCTCTTGTCACAATTGTCATACTCTTCCTCCTGGGGGAAAAAAACAACCAACCAACCAACCAACCAACCAACCAAAACAAAAATAAAAGCAAAACCAACCAAACAAACGAAAAGTAAAGAGAGCAAAAAACCCACATTCTTACCTATGTTTTCTCATAAATAGAAGTGGACTTATTTTGTGATAATATCTGTTCAGTTGCTGTGCATTTAGGATAATAAAGGGTAACCCATGTTAAAGGAAGCAACTCAAGACTATCACTCCTTGCACTGGCAGCCTCTTTACAGGACTACAGATAACATCAAAGTAACTCCTCTATAAATTAAGCTACTGGTAATAACTAAGACTAGGGGAAAAAAAAAACACCAAACTTTTAATTTTCTGATTCATATCTTCCATCAATCACAACATGGTGCAGTTGTGTTTTAGCTTGTTCGCTCAGTGGACATTCCTCCATTGTGCTGATTGACACAGTGCTATTGTATTTTTCATTGACTTTTAAGGTAGTTTTTAAAACATCCAAAGTGCATAAGTTAACAGAAAAGTAGTGTGGTAATGTTTCAAGATAGAAGGAGGCCATAAAGATGCAGAGCAGGTATAATTTACAATAACAGGAAATTACAAATTAAGGATAACTCCCTTGCTCCCATACCTACTTAGTCCCTCTGTACATGTTTTCTGAATATGTCAGTAAAACATGAAGTGTTTACACGCCATAAAAAGTTAATGGATGATACAGTTAGCAAATACTTTAGGATTATTAATAAGATTATTTTAGATATGATTAGGCTGAAATTCAGATGCAAGCAAGTATGGATGTAGGATTTCTGAGCTGTAAAGACATTTATTATTTGAAAAACTGTGTTTGGTCTAAATCAAGCAAAGAAAATAGAAAACAATATGGACTTTTAAGTACATGTAGGGAACATAAATATAAATATGATATTGACAAGAGTAAAACACATTCCCTGAAAGCTCTTTGTACATGAGCTGTTTCAGACATGTCAATTGGGTTCAATAGAGTGAAAATGTAGTTTTGTGGAAAACTTCAAAGGACATACATGACAGGATTTTTTTCTCCTTTTGCTGTCTATGTAGCTGTATGCACTCTCTGACTGCTTCTTGCTCCTGTGTCTTTTCATTGAATGAATTCCATTAAACTCAAGTATTTTAGGAGTCTCCAATCTTGCTTTCGAGAGGACACAGTTGTATTTTATATATTGATGCTCTTCTAACTGATGAGCCCTTGTAGAAGAACTTCCTGAAAATTATTACCAATAATTTCACAGTGTCATCTTTTGACATCTATGTTTACCCATGAATAAAATAGAAAAATTATGTTACGGGATCTCTCTTGAGTTCAGCCATCCAATATTTTAAAGGCTTCGTTGGTGTTATCATTTTTTTTTTCTCAGTTGTTCTTTTCCTGGAGCAAAATGGTGTCTTTCTTTTATCAAATAAGGAGCTTTTGTGAGGTTTTCTCATTTCACAGATTTTACAAATAGAAACCTGTTTGTAAACAGGGGTTTTTTTCAGTCATGTCCTTCTAGTTCCACTAACAGTACTAACCACATTGATCAAGTTTACCCAGTATATTGGAGAAAAAGACACAAGTCGCGCACCAGTCCTTCATTATCACCTGAATAAACACATTTGTCTTCTTAAACTAGTCCCTCTGTTTCCACTCTGGGGAGGAAAAGATGGATGTTTTCAAAGACAAAATGACAATGATAACATCCAAACTCAAACTTCTGATATTGGTCAAAGGAACTTCTGCAGCACACCCTGTTCCTCTTCATTAACCGCAAAGGGAAGCGAGGGTAACCAGCTCATGTCTAGCTGAGATGAACTGCACCCTGAGACCAGCATAGCCCTGATCACGGTGCACTGCTCTGTATCACACAGCCTTTAGGTGTTCCCCAAGGAATTTCTCCTGCAAAGGTGATGAAATTCGTGTCAGTCTCACAAAGCAAGGGTGCAGTCTGCCCAAAGACCTCTATCCAGTAGCACATAAGGTGACTTGGGATGATGCTTTAGCTTTTTATCAAGCTTTGCCGTGGATACAGAGTTTCCATTTCATTTAGATGATCCAGTCAGAAAGAAGAAATAACACTGAAAGAAAGGTTGTACTTTTCTGTTAAATTCTGCAGAGCTTTCCCCTGAAACAATAGCGAAGGCATTTCTTCACCACAAGGCATTTTGCCAATTAAGATTTACTGTGTTGTCTTTACACATGGGACTTACTGCAGTTGTTTCAACCACTGAACTTTCTCTCAGGCATCAGCCCACATCTTATTATCATCAAAAATCCTTGTCATTAATCCCATTACATTGCTCTTGGTCGTGGGATAAATTCATCAATGGATGATCTCACCCCTGCTTAATCTCATTAGTTTAGATAATTTCTTTTCTAGATATCCTTATCATAATCTTATCATCACAACCCTTGGGAATATTGGCCCCAAAAGTGCTATCATGTGTGTTGGGTTTGTTGTGGGTTTTTTTTTTTTTTTTTTAATTAATATTTCAGTATTTGAAAAGAAGGTTAACATTTAACCCTCAATTGCCTCTGGTGAGACAAAGAAAAGTTTTGGAAATAACTCAACAGATGACTGCATGTTATGGATCTCAATTACCTCCATTTGATAGGACTCTGGTTTTTAAAGATTTGCTTCTGTGCACTGCCATTTTTCACAGGTATCTAGACAGAGACATCATTTGCAGTCAGCTGAATGCTAGCTGTATCCCTGACTGTATCACTTTGTTTTGATAGAACCCGCTCAATCAAACTGAGTAGTACCTTTCCTCAGAACAGACTCAAAATTTCAACTCTGAAAATATTATCTGAACTGCCAGCTAATATTGAATAAGTGTGAACTCCATCAATGACTTCCTTAGGAAGAAAACTCCACCATCTTCCCTGTATCTAATTTTCTTTTTCTGCAGGTGTTCTAAAATACAGCAATATTTTATAACATGGGAGTCCTTTCTTTCTTTACAAGGTAGGTGAAGGAGGAAAACTACTGATCATCCTTTATAAATGAAGCTAGCAGTCATACTTGTTGGAGCACAGGGCTCCATGTGAAGCCTAGGTCTGAGTTCATGTTTACCTTAATGGATTCAAAATAGACCTTGTGGCTCCTACAGGGAGCTCAGCAGACACCAGATTACACAACATTAAATTTAGCACTTATTTTTTGGTGGAAATGGTGAAGTTGATGAGAAAATGATTCAAGATTTTTTTTTTTTTTTTTTTTTTTTTTTTTTTTTTGAAACNAGAGACATCAATTGACTGTAGAGCTCTCAAATCTACCGTGTCAGATGCCTGCTTTGGAAAGGAGGTAGATCTGTGTGTTCATCTCTCTTTCAAAGGCTGTTTATGCACTTTATCTAATGACTCTTTCATGTAAATGATCTCCCTCTGAGTTAGATTAGAGCCCTTGGAATAATAAAATGAGGTTAGGCACATATTAGTATGTGGATATACTTCTCTGCTCCTCTGAGGTCTCGTAACATTATTCATGAGTATATGAATGACCACAGTCTGTTCTGAGTCTGTTTTCAGGTCCCTTGTGTTCCCCCAAAAAAGCTTTTCTGAATATTTATGTGTTATTCATGATTCAAAATGGGTCTTTATTCTTCAGTCGTCCAGTCACTGATTGCATTTAAACTGACCAGTCTGGGGACAGTATCCTATGAATGAAGTAAAACATGACACATAATGTACATTTTGTAGTGAGTAGGTGCCATCCATGAATGCCTCATACTCCAGAAACTGTTGGTCAAAGCTGCTTAGTGGATGTTTATAAATAAATCAATTTTCAAAAATCAGTACTGGGTTGCAAACAATTTCTAAGAATAAAAGAAGTACCTACACAAAGTATTGATGACCACCACTCAGACCACTCTGCGAGGAAAGCTGCTCTTGGAGTTAAAAACTCATTTGAGCAAACATACAAATCATTCATGAGCTCAGTTAGCTCCAGCAATTCAAATAAGCTGATCATAGGCAACTTCTGCAGCTGTATGAGATAAACATAATATGTTTTACTCTTTAGTGCAGTTGCACAGACCGTTTGCCATGTGCTTCCAGAACTCCTGTGGATTTGTGGTCAGAGGAATGCCAATACAAAATCATTGCATTAATAAGTGTGGCCTACTAGGGCTCATGGTTTAGCAGATTTTGCCTTCACTGCTATCAAAATAATCAATTAATCTATCAACTATTAGCATAAACTTTTGTGTTACATGCTTCCATGACTTACATTTCTGCTTTTGTTTCCTCAGACTCATTTTCTCTATCTTATTTCCTTAGTCATAATCCATAGTTCTTCACTGGAAGTCCACAGCTTCTTATGGAATTATGCAACTAACATTCTTCTCAGTCCTTCCTTCCTTCCTTCCTTCCTTCCTTCCTTCCTTCCTTCCTTCCTTCCTTCCTTCCACCATATGCCAACTCTCAGTAAGAACCTCTTGCTACTTCATCACAACTCATCCTTTCTTTTCCTGCGAAGTTCAGCCGTTTCCAGAAAATCAATGTGATGACAGTGCACCACGCTAAATCCTAATCCAGTCCAATGTAGGGAACTGATGTGGTCCGTGTGCCTTGGTGACCAACCAGTGAGTTTCCAGTGCTGCACAATGACTTTACAACAGGCAGACACTGGTCAAAGTAGGATGAAGTGTCAGCACTCCAGCAAACTGTCAAATCCTTATCCAGCCACAGCTGAGCCCAAGAACCTTGTCCAAGAATTAAGAGCTAACCACACGCATGAAGTCTCGCTTGCATGCATGAATACTGGTCAACCATCACTGTATATGAAATAGAGATTTTGAGAAAAAAAAATAGTTATGCACCAATGATTGACTTTCTGGCAAGGAAAACCTTTCCTTCAAGTGGGTGACTGAGTTTCCAATAATTGTGTTGCAGGCAAGGGGACTTCTCTAATTTGCTGTGCTCAAGGGTTGTTGGCATTTCCTGGATGAAAATATTTGAGTGCCAAGGAGAATTTCAGTCTGTAAGGGGGTATCTCTCCAGATCAGAACCCTCTTCCACAAGGGAATTCATTCACCCTTTGCTTAAAAATGAAAGCTGAGATGGACGGAGGAAAGATGTAGAAAATTGTCACCCGGGGTATCTGTTTCAGAATGAAATGTCAAAAATTTAGTAAATATCCCTTTTTCCTTTGATGTTTATGTTCTGCTAGTGATGACTTGGGGATATATGCTAAATAAAAGAGTTCTGTTCTTATTAGAAGCTCTTTAATTGCAGAAAAGCTTCATTCTCCCATTACCCAGAATCTCAAGCAGGTTTTAAAAGGTACCCAGAAAAAAGTAGAGTTTTTCCTCCATGGTTTACCAGAAGTTGGGAACACATCATGTAATTGTGAAGCCAACTGTCTCCCTGTCATACTGCAGGACTGTAGAGAAAATACCTTATCTCTGAGAACCTCGTGTGAGTTTGTAACTGGAGTCAAAGTGTCACCTGAACCCCTGGCCATGGTTTGAAAGTGTAATAATATAAAATAAATGCTGTAATCCTTCGAGACATCCATCTGACAACACAAATGGGCAGCATCAGTATGTTTTTAAAATTTAGCATAATCCCTATATTAACAGATATTTAACATTATTTAGCATAATTTTCATATTCACAAATAGGGATTTAACAATCCTCCAAACAGCTGACCTGTCCAGGTGGAAGAGGAAGCACATGAAACAAATGAGGATGTATAAATACCAAAAAAAAAAAAANAAAAAAAAAAAAAAAAATTTGGGTGGTCAGTCATTAATTAGTTGTATTAATTACACTTCCATTATACAAAACCAGATCAGTCAGTATTTAGGCTGAAATAGAGTGGTGTTCAATAAATGCACTCTCTGACCCCTGTGGCAGTCTGATGCATTCCTGGAAGCTGTTTATCCTGTAAAAAGCAGGAGTGTAACTTGTTCTCAGGAACAAGCCCAGCAAAGATTAAAGGAGTAATTAAAGACCAAAACTTCATGCTATATACCATAAAAACCCCTTAACAACATTGACTATAGTGAAGCTTTATATTATAAATAGACTGAAATGCTAGGCTGGCTGTCCAAGTACTCTGTTTTCAGATATATTGCTGAACTGAGAGTTTTCATTAGATAATTAGCTGTGGTAAAACAAATTTCTGCACCTTAGGTTGATTTAGTCCTTGGAGTCCCCATTTGAGTTTCTGAAAAGAAAGTATGCGATTAATTGCTCAGCAGCCTGACTGGAGTTGTAAGGAAACTACGAGTTAATACGCTTTAAGTGCATTTGAAAAACCTTCTGTGTAGGTAAGCTAAATGAGAGATCAGCACACAGAAAAAAAAAGGTACATTTGTACTCTGGTTCACTGACGCAGGACAGACCACCACGCAAACAGTGTGACCCCAGGAGGTGAAGAAATGCTTTTTCCCAGTTGTTGTGCTGCAGGCTGGTGGCTTGGGGGCAAGGAAATGTATCTGTATTGTGCCAGGGCTCATCAGTGTATGAAATAAAGTTTATCTGCAGTCCCTGTGGGTTATTGGGGAAACATGAAGAAATATCTCACACCTGACCCCTATACTTGCCTTCCAGTGTTCACATCAGTGAAGGCTGCGAACTCTGCTAACCAGGGAATTTCCCTGGTTTAACTATCAGGAAAATAAATAGTTTGTGAATTCTATGTAAAAATAGTATAGAAAGACATCAGCAAGCACTTAAACTTTCCCACCAACCATACAATTGTGCTTGTGAGGGCCCTGGCACATAATTGTGACATAATCTGCCCTGGTCTGTGTACAGTCATGGTTTGCAGTGAAAATATGCAGTGTGTGAGATTCACTATGGGCGTGAAGCTTGGCATGGTCAGTGCCTTTGTTTGCAATCACTCGGAGTCAGGAGAGGAGAGGGAAAGGGGATCTGTCTTTTATTACAAAGGCACAACTGGGGGCAGCGCTGGTAATGCACAATAAATAATAATAATAATAATAGTACCAAAGCAAAAGTTTTCTATCTAATAGCCTGTTTGGTGTGTGAAACACTTAATTTAAACATTTTCCTTTGTGCATGAATCTTCAAAAAGCCATTTTTAACGTGAAATCGGACAGCATTCAGTCATCTTCTCCAATTATTTTTTGCCGTTTCATGGGTACAATGCAAAATTTCAAGGCTTTATTTTTAATGCCAGAGGAGCTCATGCCAGAGGAAAATACTGATCTCTTTTGACCTGAAGGTGCAGGAAAGATCATAGTCTATATATGCATAGTGTCTTTTGTGGAAAAAAAAAGAGAAAATTCTAGCACAAGAATAAAGAAAGCCTCCTCTCAATCACATATAACACCACCAAAAAGTAGTGATCTGGTAATTTGTGGGTAAGAATTCTGTTTTCTAAATATTTATCAGGAAGGAGATGGCAGGTAGTGAACAATTTCATCACTTTTTCTGTATCTCTTTTGCTTTGTTGTTGTTATTACTATTATTACCATTATTATTATGCCATCATCATCATCATCACTATTATTATTATCATTATTATTATTAACATTATTATTATCTTTCCCTTTTCTGCCTTAATGAACGACCCTTATCTCAACACACAAATTTTACAGGTTTTTTTTTTCCCCACAACTCTCTCCTCCATTCCCCTGAGAGGGAAGAAGTGAGCAAAAATCTGTGTGGCGTTACCTGCCAGGCTAAACCACACCAGGAACTGCAATGACTTTATTGCCATAAATATCAATACATTCTGAATAAATCCCATCCCAGTTAGATGAAAATCACAATCCCAGCACAGCCTGGGGAAGAGAAGCTTCAGGGTGGCCTAACTGTGCCCTTCCAGTATCTGAAGGGAGCTGAAAAAAAGATGGAGAGAGACTATTTACAAGGGCCTGGAGTGACAAGACAAGGGGAAATGGCTTCACACTGACAGAGAGCAGGGATAGATTGGATATTAGGAAGAAATTCTTCTCTGTGAGGATGGGGAGGCCCTGGCACAGGCTGCCCAGAGAAGCTGTGGCTGCCCCACTCCCGGAAGTGTCCAAGGTCAGGCTGGATGAAGCTCTGAGCAACTTGGGATAGTGGAAAGTGTCCCTGCCCGTAGCAGGGTGATTGGAACGGGATGAACTCTAGGATCCCTTCCAACCCAGATTATTCTATGGTTCTGTGAAATGGCCAAGATGTGAGGAAGAAGTGAGGCCAACGTTAAAAGTTCACCTAAGAGTTCATGTACTCATTTTCATATCTGCTACGTGGATCCTTGTGGGAGGCATGCGAATGTGGGAGGGTAAAATAGCCTCTAGCAAGCACCCCAGCATGCCTCTTGTTTTGTAGAAAACTTGCCTGTACAACTATTTCTTTTGGCTTGAGGCTCTGAAGCTCTGAAACTTCTTATGAAGAGGGAAAAAAAAAAATAAAATAAGAGAAAGAAAGTATCCCTAAAGGCCTCGTTCCATCATTTGAAAGCCAATTTTTAACAGCACACATAACTTTCAAGATTAGATGCCTCAAAGCAAAATAGAGTTCAGAAAGTTTGGGTTTTTTCCTCCACAGGAAATGTTTGGAAGTTCCACAAAATTGTGTGCAAGGACTGCTGGCGAGGAGTGGGAAGGGCAAGCCCCAAAATACAAAAGTGTAAAGCAGGAAATGTCTTTTTAAAAATACAGTGTTGGGCAGCTGCCTTGGAAGACAAACATATTTCAGGTCTGAAAGGTTAGAGTGCTTGTCCCACCATTTTAATCATGGAAAGGCTTCAGACAACTGAACCCTTGCAGTGATACTGTGCCTCATTTAGATCTCTTTTACAGTTATTTGGGCCAAAGTGAGTCAATTCACTTAATGAAACTCCTCCTGATTTACATCATGGTAAGTAGACTTGGAAGCAATCAGAGAGAGTAACTCTGGCAAAAGCAGTTTCACATGATATTCCATTAACCCACATTCACACAGAGATGCTGTCCCTTTCTCTTCTCCCTTTAATTTCTGTTATGTTCTGTTCTGATTCATGAGGCTGGAAGTTGGTTCATTCCTGTCTTCACACTTAAGATAAATAACGTAACAGATGTGTCACTGTGAAGCCCTACATGGATCGCTATTTTTCTCCCACTGAATTGCAACTTGGAAACAATGTTGG
Source organism: Platysteira castanea (assembly GCA_013397175.1). Classification (NCBI taxonomy): domain Eukaryota; kingdom Metazoa; phylum Chordata; class Aves; order Passeriformes; genus Platysteira; species Platysteira castanea. The sequence goes on from VYXC01005376.1 coordinate 77,667, forward strand.
ATGACAGTTGTGGACATTGAAAATTGCTTGAAATGCGAGGGGAATATCAAATTCTGAACTCAGTCCAGCCTTTAATAATGTGCCAGCCTTTGTCATCAGTTACTTAACAATAGATATGCATTCTACTAGAGAAAAACGCCCCATGGTATTATCTTAATATACACAGACCGTAAATTACCATACGGCACTACAGAACATGGCTACGACATGGGCCTTTGTAATCTTTTGGGTTTTGTCTACTGGAGCCCTCTTTAACTAATAAAACACAATTTGGCACCCAGTGGTGAAAAGGAAGTGCAAGGCACCTTATTCATACAGTACTTTGTGCTCGGAGATTTTATTTTTGGGAGTTGTTTTTTGTTTGTTGGTTGGGTGTTTTTTTAAATTTTGTTTGTTTGTTTGTTGTCTTGTTTGTTGTGGTTTTTTTAATGTGTCATGGTAAGTCTAGGCATCATGGTTCCTTTGTGCTGGATGCTGCAGAAATCTTCCACTGCTGCTGTGGTTCTCAGTGGGGTTTCTCTTTGCACAAAAATATATGACCAACAGGTCATTAGTGATAGGAAGAAGATAAAGAAACTGTGAGAAGTAGCAGTGTCTCTGAGTTAGAGCTGGCTTGTGGCAAGCATTGCCAATGGAAACAGGGTTTCACCGTGTATTAATGTGAAAGGGGCAAAAGAAAGGGGTGATATAAAGATTCAAGAGGAGCAGAAATACTTAAAAGTACATAGTAGAAGAAGCGGTGCGTCTGTTGAAAATAGTTATTTCAACGTTATTTCAAGAATAGCTACTGCCATAGGAGTATTTCACTATTCACCACTTGCTGAAAGTCTCTGTTGACAAACATACTTGCCTGAAGTCCTCTGGTCCTTGGCAAAATGGATAAAAAATTATTTTCTGTGACACACCAACCCCTTGGGAAAATTTTACTATGATAAAAAAAAATTGCCAACACTTTATTTTGTAGAAACCATTCTGAAGGATTTTGGAAGCTGGTCTGCACCAGGAAATTTATTTTTTACTTCAGTGGGAAAAGAAATGGACACTTGCTGAAAGCAAAACACACCTATGTAAATGTTTTATACATTTGTACATTGCCTTATTCATACCACAGTTTCCTTAAAACATTGAAACAATGATTTTCTAATGCTGAACTTATATTTTATAATTTATGCTGCTTGATTACTTTTGGCATCTCATTCAGTGAGAACAATGAGGAGGTCACTCAATCCTATGTTTGTTTCTATTGATTGCCATTATTTATTCATTAGCTCGTTTATTTGTGCCATGCTGGCAATATGCATGACACTGTACAGATAAGAAAGCATTGACAATCAACATGCAAATGCAGGAAAGGAAATTACAATTCAACATGAGCAACTTGTGCTGCTAACTCCAGTAATTATAAGAATTCTGGTGTTTGGTGATTTTTTTTTCCATCCCTTTTCTGACTGACATCAGTGAGACTCAGCTAGGGTTTCTGCACTGACACCAACATGACTTAGTGACAATCTGTGGGAAACTGGGGACACTTATGGCTTGATAGGGGCATTATTAAAAAAAAAGATTTGATGTGCTTGAAAGGAGAAGCAACTGCAGAATTCTCTTTGTTCCTTGAGGAATAAGTAAAACAAGCAAGCAGTACAATGAATTTAAAATTTTATAGAACCATGATAAATACTTAACACTGGGACACTGGGAGTACCTTAAAGTCCTGCCTGGGAGTCACCACTATCATAGCTGATCTTTGGGAATAATTTCATATTGTTTCCTCCAGCCATAGCACAAAATGTGACTAAGTGCCATGACCTTGCTTTTAAACACTCTCATAATATGGCACTTTTTTCTTCCCTTTTTAACTTTTTAATGTTTTCCTCCTCTATTTCATTTTTTTTTTTTTTTTAATTAGCAACTTTCAACATCTATTTCACATTTTTAAGTGGGCACTAAAATCGCGAGAGGACTGGATTCACAAGCCTGGCCTTATGCAACCTTTCCAGATTCTACAGTCCATTGTTTAAGATATAATTTCCTCAAGGTGTTGGAAATTTAAATTTGCATTCATACTTTCAAGCAAAGAGGAAATTTAAAATCCAATCTTCTTCTTCCCAAATGATTACCCTGGTCATTTGAGCTAAGGTAGAAAAGTACAAATTTCTTTGGCATTTCTTTTTGAAACATTGTTGTGGCATCTGAATTATTTTGTGAGCCTATCACCCCAGTTTGAAAATATTGTATTTAGTAATGTGTATTTTGGACATTTTTAGCTGTCCTTCAATTCTGCTTCCCAACTGACTCAGTAAAACCCAAATATGTGAAAACTTTAGGCTGAAACAGTGCCTTCAGGAAATAAATGCTTTCCTGAAGAGAAACTACTCACTATGCTGCACTCCAGGCTCAGTCCACCAATGATTTATGTCTACACTTAATTTTGCACCAGGGGTAGCTGTGCTGAAGTCAGAAGGACTTCTCAGAGTTCAGAAAGTTAAGCACATACTAAAGATTTTGTGGGATTGAGCTGATGAAGAATTCTGCCATTAACAGGCGGTAGAAAGAGACGAGCAGTTTGAGAAGCAGCTTGTTGAGCATACACAGTCCTTCAGCATCCCTTAGTCCAGCCATTAAACCACATCTATTTCTTGCTGTGCTTATGAGGGCCATAGCAGAAATGGAATAGTCCTTAAAGAACCTGAAGTGTCTGAGATCCTTGTGGTTTCCAGTTGATTGGATTTATGCTGCAGCTGCTTTTTCCCTCCAAGTTCCCCACCTGCATGCTCTGTGTCCAGCCTGGAAGAATGGAGAGAGCCCACGCTGCTGGAGGGGCCCAGCAGCTAATTCCTGGGAATTAGTGTTTGGGCTTTATACCCTGAAAGGACAGGTGCCTCCGAATCCATGGACTTCAAAACTGTCCCAAGATTTCTAGATGTCTTCCAAAGGGCACCAGTGAGAAAGTGCACGTGGTTATAAGTCACGGGGCCACAGTGATGGTGAAGGGTCTGGAGGGGAAGCCACACAAGGAGTGGCTGAGGCCACTTGGTCTGTTCAGCTGGAGAAGGGGAGACTGAGAGGAGACCTCACTGTGGTCTTCAACATCCTTGTGAGGGGAAGCAGAGGGGCAGCACCAATCTCTGCTCTCTGGTGACCAGTGAAAGAGCCTGAGGGAATGGCTGGAGCTGTGTCAGGGAAGAGTTAGCTTGGATATCAGAAAAACATTCTTCCTGCGAGGGTTTTGGGGCACTGCCCAGGTTCCCCAGTGAATCAGCACAGCCCCAAGGCTGCCAGAGCTCCAGGAGAGTTTGGACAACGCTCTGAGGCACAGGGTGGGATTGTCAGGGTGTCTGTGCAGTGTCAGGGGTTGGATTCGACTATCCTGGTGGGTGCCTTCTGACTCGGGACATTCTATGGTTACACAGGTGGTAGGAATACATAAAAAAAAAAAAAAATTAATTTCAATTGCTCCTTAAACATACACATTACTGTTATGTCACTTGCAACAGAAGAGCATAGGGCTCAAATCTGGAAGTATGCTCATAGGCAAGGAAAAACAATGCCTCCTCTTGCCTTCAGTTATGACCATCTTCAAACTCCTGAGCACCAAAAGGAGACCTGAAAAAAGTCTTAACACTTGATTCTTTTCCCATTCATGAATAACCAAATCAAAGGTATATGACTATTTCTCATATAGGAAAAGAAAATAATGGTACTT
>VYXC01005381.1:5039-24044 GCA_013397175.1 Platysteira castanea
CGAGCCGTTCCGCCCCGCCCACAGCCCGGCGGCCCCGGGGGCGGAGGCGGCCGTGCCGTGCCCATAAGGCGGCGGAGGCGGCGCGGGCGGCCCCGGAGGGCGATGGCGGTGGCGCGGTGCCTGCGGGGCGCCCGGCGCCTCCTGCCCGCGGGCGCACGGCACGAGTGCTTCGAGCTGGCCCGGCTGGCGGGGCCCGTGGTGAGACCCTGGGCGGGGAGAGACGGGGAGGGACACGGGGGACACGGGGCAGGAGCGCGTCCCCGGGACGGGGATGGGCGGCGGGGCTCGGCCGCCCGCAGCCGGGCAGCGCTCCCCGGGCGCTCCGGAATGCCGAGGAGGGAGACCTCGGGCCCTGCCGGTCCCGTGCTGCCGGGTTTCGGCTGCTTTCAGCCTCCGGGCACGGCTCTGCGACCGGGGATGTGCCTCCTGCCCGCGCCGGGGCCAGCGCCGGTCCCTCCACCGCTGTTCATGCCTGGGTTGGTGCCCGGATCCTTATTCTTTGCCCCAGGAGCTCTTGCTGCTGCCCAGCGGGGTCCCTGCTTCCCTGCAGCACGGCTTTGGAAGAGGAGTGGTGGGCTCGGGGAGGGGGACTAAGCTGTTAAACTGCTCTGTGAAACCAGGCCTGAGCCCTGGCACTGCCACTGTCACTCACCCGCTGAGTGACAAACGAGTCACTTTGCGTAGTGCCGGGTCTGGGTGCAAAGGTGCCCTATGACTCGCTGTCCTGAAATCCTCCCCGGGCTGGAACTGCCGTTTGCCATTTGTCTGGACCCTCTGGAGGGAAATGGACCCTTTGGCAGTTGGCACAGACAGTGCTGAGCACATTTTGCAGAGGCTTCCGCAGAGGGGAACCACGCACCACAGCCCTGGTCTTAATCAATCGCGTGTGAAATTTTGTGTTTTTAGTCTTCTGCTATATCTGGTAAATAAGTACCAACTGTTAAACTTCTCAGAGGCACCCTCCCTGACATCAAATCCCTGACCTGCTGTGTTCAGTCAGCAGAGGATGTCTAGACTAGTTTCAGTTTCTATAGCTGAACGCATCAACCCCTCTCCGTCCCCTCAAGCGTCCTGCCTGCAGCACAGCCTGCTCCTCCACGTGCACAGACACCTCAAACCCAAACCTACAGCTGCTGTTTAATGATCATTTAATGATAAACTGTGCTGAGACGATGCTGGAGGCACAGACCCCTCCTGTGGGGATTACTCACAGCAGTAGGTCGAACATGCCTGGGCCTGGCAGCAGGACTGCATCTGCAGGCAGCAGTGGGAGGTCTGCAGAGGAGAAGGGATTGTTCTGCTCTTCCTCTGACCCCTCAGAGCTGGTTCTCCAGCAGCTCTGGGCTCTTGGCTTGCCAACTGCTGCGTGGGAAGGAGCGTGAACAGCTCCTGGGCATGGTTTCCAGCTGTGCCCACCCCTCAGTGGGTATAAATGTCCCCAGCTCCTGCCATCTGGTTCAAGCTGTGCTCTGGACGTCTGTAGAGGGAACATCCTCCTGCCAAGGGAGAATGAGGTCTGGAGAGCAATCTCTGCTGCAGCATTGTTACACACTGCTGGCAAGGAACACTCAGACTGGCCTTGGTGTCTCTCCAGGAGGAGAGGATGTTGTGCTTTTGGAGGATAGTTTTCCACAGATGCACGCAAATTTGGAAAAGCACTGGGTTGTTTTATTTTCCCTTCTCTATGCAGCCTTCATCCTGGGAAAGAGGATTTCTAGTGAAGCCCTTAAGCCTCTCTTAAATGAGGTCATCTGGCAGATTGGCTGTGTAACACCAAAATACCACAGGGCAGGTAGATGTTGGCTTTGAAAGACAAAGCCACCGAGAGCCTGTGTGAGTCCTGGGGCTGCCTCCCCTGCCCAGCAGCGTTGGCAAGCAGGGATGGGTTCCCAGGACCTCAGCAGAGCCCTGGCCTCGAGGCATGGACAGAAACACCAGGAAACCTGAGCATTCACAGTCTGTCTCATGGAGGAGGGGTGGTGTTCCACAAGCCCTAGCAGGTCCTCACGTCACCATCTCCTTCTCCTCTCACCCCAGTTCTTTGCCCAGCTGCTGGTGTTCCTGATCAGCGTGGTCAGCTCCATCTTCTGTGGCCACCTGGGGAAAGCCGAGCTGGATGCTGTGACCCTGGCTGTGTCCGTACGTATTGCTCCAGTTCCCCTTGGGTTTCAAACATATGAATTGTGTGTCACCAATAAAAGAAGAAATAAAAATTCAAAACACATAGGAATGTGTATGTGAGGGCCCTGTTCTTTCTTTTGCCCTGAGCACAGGCAGCAGAGGGGAGCTGAGCAGTCAGTGCCTGTGCCAGTGCAAGGCCAGCTCTCTGAACCCACCAGACCCAGGCGTGTAGCCAGGAGCAGCACTGTTTGTTGTGGTGCTTTAGATCTTCACCTCTTGCTAGAAGATCCTTTTCCCCACCAGAGGGGAGAGGAGGCTATTTAGTTAAAAAGTTTTCCAATCCTTCTCTATTTCTCAGTGTTATTCTGAGAAATAGAGAAGGACTGGGAAACTTCCCAAAAACTTGTAGCAGAGCTGTCTCCCCACCCAGCTGGGAGGGACGCAGTGCTGTGGGCCAGCTTCCCTGTCTCTCCTCCAGGTTATCAACGTGACAGGCATCTCCATCGGTTCTGGCTTAGCCTCAGCATGTGACACGCTGATGACCCAGGTCGGTAGCAGCTCCCCCTTTCCTGTGCCTGGGGGGGTTTGCTGGTGGTGCCTTGCCTCCTGTGCAGTGTGATCTGGGCACAAAGGGCAGGGGGGTGGCAGCTGCCAGACAGAACAGGGTTGCAAACACTCTCTCTGGAGCCTGCTCCCTCCCCACGGAGCCCTGGGTTGTGCCTGGGTACCAGAGGATTTGCAATCTGCGAGTTACACCCAACCAGCCTGGCATTCACAGCTGCAGGGCATGGGAAAGGCATTTAATTGTCCTGGTTTTGCCCTGAGCGTTTGCCCAGACCCTTTGGCTCCCTGTGATGCCCACCTGGATCCTCTCTCCTGACCCAGACATATGGCAGCAAGAACCTGAAGCAGGTGGGCACCATCCTGCAGCGGGGCATCCTCATCCTGCTGCTGTTTTGCTTCCCTTGCTGGGCCCTGTTCATCAACACCGAGAGGATCCTCCTGCTCATCCGACAGGACCCCGAGGTCTCCAGGTCAGGGGTGAGATCCAGCCCTTCTGGATCAGGCATTTGCCATGGAGTGTTGAAATCAAGGCTCTCTGGAGCTTGAGTGCAACGCTGTTTGGCTTGGCTCTTGCTTTGCTGTATCATTAACTGGGGAAACAACTCTCCTTCCAGGTTAACTCAGCTCTACGTGATGATCTTTATTCCAGCACTTCCTGTAAGTCTCTGCTAAAGCTGTTGGAAGCTCTGTATCCCTTAGTAACACCAGGGAGAGGAGGGACGGCCTTTGCTGTGTGGCTCACGGGGCAGGTTTGGGGTTTTACAGCGTGCCCCTTGACCTTGGGCCCTACCAGATGTGCAGCAAGCGGGGGCTCTCTCATCTTCCTGTGCAAAGGCTTTTGCTGTGGCCACGTAACTGGTGGTGGACATTGGAACCAGGGCCTCCAGCCTCACTCTTAGCCCCGAGATAAAGGCTGGAGCTGTTCCCACACTCACAGCTGCTGGGCTGTGACTGCTCTGAGGCAGGGAGCAGTACCCCTGTGGGATAAGGGTCTGTAGGTTTATCCTTTCCTCCAAGCTTTCCCGGCTGTCTCATGCTGATGAGGAAGCACTGGAGATTTCCCATTTGGAGACTGATCTGTCTTCCCAGGGTGAATGGGGTGTGCTTTCTGTCGCTCTTGGTTGTGGGTGCTGGCAGTGCTTCAGCACTGGAGCACACGGGTTTTGGAAGAAGGTGGTGGGAGGACTGATCTGTCGGTGTTTAGTGGTCACTCGGCTGTTGAACCACAGTGTGGTGATGAAATGAATCCTGACTTTTGCAGGCGACGTTTCTGTACCAGCTGCTGACAAGATATTTACTGAGTCAGGTACTGTATCATCAGCCAGCTTCTGGCCTTGGAATAAAGGTACTCCCAGGAACATGGATAAACTTGGGGATCTAAGTTCACCCTGTTCTGGGGAGAGCTGGGCTGAGGAATGTGTGATGCACAGCTCCCCAGCCAGCCCTGGCTGAGCTCATGGGAATCTCCTTTAGCTGGCTCCATTTCCTACTTCCCAACTCTGTGTTTTATGGGTTGCACCAGCTCCCGAGCTCTGCTTGTCACCTCCTGCATATCTCACACAGCCCAGCCTCACCTGGAATGTGAGCTGCCTTCTTGGCTTTGTCCTTGGGCATTGCTGGAGGTCTCCCTTGTGTTCACTGGATGAGGCTTGGGCTGTGCTTTGGAGAAGCAAATTCCAAAGTTCCTCCTTGGCTTCCAGGAGATCATTATGCCTCAGGTGGTGACAGGGATTGCGGCCAACATCCTCAATGCGGCCATGAACGCCTTCCTCCTCTATGCTCTGAAGCTGGGCATGGTGTAAGTGTGAGCAGCGCTGGTGACAGTCTCTCCCGGGGTGCAGGGGTTTGCTCAGGGCTGGGGGGGCTGCCTTGGGTGCCCAGTTTTGCAACCCTCTCTCCCCAGCCCCCAGTCTGCAGAGCTGTCCCTTATCTGCAGCAAGGCTGGTGTGGGTGCCCCCGGGTCTGTCCTGCTGTGGCTCAGGAGGTGGGGAAGGGTGTCACTTGTAACCTGCCTGTCTCTCTCCCTCCCCAGGGGCTCTGCCTGGGCTAACATGGTTTCTCAGTACACCCAGGTCATCCTCCTCGTCCTTTACATGTGGTGGAAGAAGATCCATGTGAAGACCTGGGGAGGTACTGTTATACCTTAATCCTTCAGAACACCAGTGTCTGGCCCTGGGAATCTGGCATTGTCACCAGCACCTGGCAAAGGGATTGCCATCCCCTCACGGTGGGAAGATGCTGTAGCCATGTCTTCAAGGCCTTTACTGTAGCTCCAAACACCTTCTTGTCAAATATTCCGTCTCAGGAATGCAGCATGGCACAGCAGCAGTCCTGGGCTGACATCCTGTGAGCTCAGGGGTGGTTGTCCTCAGAGGGTGTCCAGGAGAGGATGTGGCTCCCCTTTAGGGGAGGAGATGGAGAACCCATTTTCATTCTGCTTCTCCTCCCTGTGTCAGGTTGGAGCAGGGAGTGCCTCGTGGACTGGGGCTCCTTCATCTGGCTGGCAGTGCCTGGCATGGTCATGATATGCATTGAGTGGTGGACCTTTGAGATTGGGAGCTTCTTGGCTGGTGAGTCCCAATCCTCTTTTCCCTCTGGTTCCTGGTGGCTGCTGCTCCAGCGTGTCCCCAGAGCCCCCCTGCCAGCAGCAGCCTCCTCACCTACAGGGCTGGGGCTGCAGGATGCTGCAGGTGTTCCCACCTATTCCATGGGGACAGATGCCTCCTCCTCAGCCAGTGAAGGAGGTTGGCAAATCTTTTCCAGGGCTGATCAGTGTGGTGGAGCTGGGTGCACAATCTGTCATCTATGAGATCGCCACTGTCGCGTACATGGTAAGGGCTGGGGGAGTGAAACCCCAAACAGCCTGGGAGGAGCCCCAAAACAGCGGCTCAGTGGATCAGTGCTGAGGTGGGAAGCAGGGGTTGGTGCCAGGCAGGGGTTGGTGCCAGGCAGGGGTTGCCTCTCATGCCTGCCATGCAGCTCCACATCCAGGGTGGGCTGCAGGTGGAAAATCCCTTCCCTGCAGCAATGCCAGTTTGCCCACATTCCCCACTGGGGAAGAAGAAAATCACTGCAAGCTCTGCTGTCACTGCAGGCTCTGTTGTCACTCACCTCCTCTTGTCTCCTCTCCCCAGGTGCCCCTGGGCATCAGCGTGGCTGCGAGTGTCAGAGTGGGCAATGCCTTGGGAGCAGGGGATGTGGCACAAGCCAAGACCTCCTGCATCACTGCACTGCTGTGCACAGGTCAGTGCAGTCCTGCAGAGCAGAAGGAAGGGCACTTAGCAGCAAATTGTTCAGTTTCCCTCCCCCAAGGCCGGGGACCTCCCACAGGAACCCAATCCCACTTGTTTGGACCCTTTGGGCAAGGCAAGATCCTGACTCCCCTTTCCTGTTATGAGCCTGGTGCAAAGGCTGTGATAATGAAAAATGCAGTTTAGTGTTCTGTCCTCACACTCCAGAGGGTAGAGGGAGTGTCTGAGGAGTGTGAGGAAAACAGACTTGTCCTCTGCTGCAGTATCATTTGAGGTCAGCAAAGTCCAGTTCCCACCACATGAAGCCCCTGAGGTCTGGGGCTGGGTCAGGAGTGGGATGTGCTGCCCTTGAAGCAATTTGACTGTTCCTTTTTCTTCCAGGAGTTTTTGCTGTGGTGGGTGCAGCATTACTGGGGAGCCTGAGGGACGTGGTGGGATACATCTTCACCAGTGACACGTGGGTTAACAGCTTTCTTTTGAGTATTGTTGGTTTCTTGGAGGGCGTTATTTGTACCCTAGAAGCTGCTGACAGATAAGAGTTCATAAACCCCTCTCTGGCAAACATTCCTCAAAGGTTCCTCCCCATTTCCCAGTGTCCCTGGGCAGCACAGCTGCTTCTAACCCTGGGAGACCACCATGGTAGCAGGCTGGGATCAGGGAACTGGGTCTGGCCTTTGTGGTTAATTGAGGAAGATACGTGAGAACCAGGGACTGGGTGGTGCAGCTTCCCCTGATCAGTCCATACATCTTCCCAACAGGGAGATTGTCAGCTTGGTGTCCAAAGTGATGCTCATCTTTGGTCCGTTCCACTTGCTGGATGCAACAGCAGTGAGTATTCCAGCACATGGAGTGATTCCTCTCACAGCCTGTGGTGCAAAGCTGCCTGGAGCCCTCTCCGGACCTGCTAAAATGAGAGAAGCAAACTGAGAAATTGTCACAGCAGCTGCTTGTGTTACCTGTAGCACCTTGGTGTCCTCTCTGCTTGTAGCTGCCCCTTGGCATGGCTGCAAACACCCCAGTTTTTCCTCCTCTTTTCCCCTGGCCAAGCTTTTTACCAGCTTTTTACTGGTTTATCAAAGCAACACAAGTGAGCAGCTGGGTCTTCAGAGACAGCAGGTTCTGCCAGCACACTGGGATACTCAATAGACAGTAATTTTGCCCCATTTCCTCCTGTCATGTCCTGGGGGAGGCACCTGGGCACTGTGGGGAAGCTCTTTGGGATCCGCTTGGTGTCTGGGCCGGCAGCTGGAGCGGGAGGAGCCCCGCACCACCTGCTCCAGAGCGTGGCTTTGGTCCCTCTTGGCTCGGTGGGACAGCACTGTGGGTTTCCCTGTCCCCAGGGCTGTGCCACGGCCCAGAGTTGCCTGGCAGTGACCCCTGTGCCCGCTCTCCTCAGGCGACGTGTGGCGGGGTGCTGCGGGGCACGGGCAGGCAGAAGCTGGGTGCCATCGCCAACGCCGTCGGATATTACACCATCGGCTTCCCCACCGGCATCTCCCTGATGTTCGCAGCCAAGATGGGGGTGCTAGGTACGTGTGCCCTCCAGCTGGCATCATGTTAGCTATGTTGGACAAAGGCTCAGCCCTGGAACTCGTGCCCAGGTCTTCCTTTGGATCGGCGGGGCTGGATTGCACACTGCTGTGTTTGGGGCAGGCACTGAGTGTGTCCCAGGAAATCCAGGCTTGCTCCCAGCTCCCCCAGGAGCTGTTTCCTTGAAAGTTCTTGGGCTGAAGTCCTTGGGCATTCTGGCAGTGGCTGGCAAAGTCAGGTTTTCCTCAAGGCCTCCCTGAAGTAACTTTCCATTGCTGCAGGTCTGTGGGTTGGGATGATCATTTGCATCTCCGTGCAAGCCCTTTCCTTCTTGGCTTTTGTCATCCGCATGGATTGGAGGAAAGCTGCAGAGGAGGTGAGAATCGTGCTTTTCTCTGGTAATTCTTAAAAGGTGCTGAGTTAATTCCTGTTTCAGTATGACACTACAGCCCTCTAGGAGGGTGCAGAAGTGAACTGGGATCTGTCCCTCTGTAGCAGAGGAACAGTTTGGTGCTGAGAATGCTTGTCTTGGGAGAGTGGAGGGTTTTTTGGGCTGGGCAGGACACTCTTGCCCTGAGAAGAGCAACTCTTCCCTGTGTTTTTAGGCTCAAGTCCGAGCTGGAATGAAAGAACAAGTGGAAGATGTGAACTCCAGTGGCACAGCTGCTAACAAAACATCTGCTGTGGGTATGTAGCCGGGCCTGACACCAGGCAGGGAGCCCAAATTCTCCACCCAACCCCTTCCTTTCCTTACCAGTTGTGGCAGCCATGTCTGTCCTGGAGCCTCAAATGGCTGGGAAGAGCACAGTGCCTGCTGCTGGCCCTGGGCCAGCGCCAGCTCTCCTGACCATGTAACGGGGTACAAGATACGCCCATGCCCACCTCACCTGGGGACAGCTGCAGCTGCATGTCCCAGTGTCCCCAAAAGGACACTGAAAGGACCCTGAGGCTGTCACTGATGCTCGTGCAGCATCAGCCTGGAAGCCCCTGGCTGGGCAGCTCAGCCTCCCTGCAGCGCTCACGTCTGTCCCTCAGGTTACACCTCCCTTGACACGGACACTGGGGACACCGGGGACACCACGGTCCTGCCTGAGAGCATCGTGATGGGCGAGAGGCAGCCTGACCACGAGCTCAGCCCCCAGGAGGAGCCTGTTGTGGTCCCTGTTCTTCCCCCTGTGGAGTGGAGGGCCGTGCTCGTCCGCCGTGTGCTGGCTGCTGCTGCTGCCATCGCTGTCCTGCTGGTGGGAATCCTGGTCCGGCTCCTCACTGGCAATGGCTAAAACCAGGGACACTGGGGAGCTGTGCACGGAGCAGGAGGGCACGTGGCAGTGGCCCAGGAGGAGGGATGGTGCGGGGAAGGAATTCCCCCTCAGTGCCTTACAAAAAGTCCCTTTGCACAGTTTCTGGTTAACTCATGATGTTTTATCCCACACGCAGAGTTTTTAAAGGAGGTGAGGATGTGGCACCTGGGAAAAAGAGTGCTCGAGAGCTGGTTCCTCTCCTGCACTGCACTGGGATGTCACTTGTGAGAGGTGGGAGCGTATCCTGGGGCTGAGCTGGCAAGGAGACAGGTTCCTGGTGCTGCTGTCCTGCTCTCTGGGGACATTGGTCCATGTCACTTGCTCATGGCAGAGGCTCCTCCTGCCCACAGCACGTTTCCTTGCGCACCAGCCTGTGCCAGCGTCTTGGGGTGGCAAATCCCACTTGCAGCCACTGTGGCAGCACAGAACAAAGTGGATTTTGCTGGAAGATGTCTGACTCTGCTGCTGGGCTGTTGGGTGCTGGCTGCTGGCCCTGACCCCACTCTCCCTCTGCAGGGCGGGCACATGGCCTAAAGCAACTCTTCTTTGCACTTTTGTAAGGTGGGATTTTGATACAATAAAGTTTTCTGAGTAAACGTCAGTCTGTTTAATATGGTGTGAGCATGACCCTGATCATTGGCAGGGCCATGCTCTTAAGAGGGAAGATGCAGGTCTGGTCTCGGCCCTGAGGTTTGGGGCTGGCTCCAGACACAGTCTTACCACTCTTCCCCTTGGGTACGAAACCAAGATTTGTCATTGTCGTGGTTGTTGAGCACAATGGAAGAGGGAGGTTGTGTTGCTCGACCCTACAGAGCCATCAGAGCACTGCCCTATGTCATAATGCAAACACCCCAGCACTGAGTGCCTCCGGGCCTGTCCCCAGCTCTCACCTGCAGCCGAGTGACTGTGACGTGTCACTTGCTGGGCCCTGGGAGGTCAATACCTCATACAGCAGATGTGTGGCACCTCCCTGGCACCCCACAACTCTCCTGGTGCCGGTGGCCTGTGGGCAGGGAAGGAAAAAATGCAACACAAGCAAGCTTGAGACTGCCATCACCCCCACCAGCACTGGGAGGACGTGGCAGACTCAGCCCTGGTCAGAAGCCCGGTAGGTTTGGGATGGGAGTGTGGGGAGATGAGGAGGGTGTCTCACGCTGCCCCGGGAGTTATCCCAGCCCACCGCCCACTCCGCGCAGGTGGGGTCTGCCCTGGGCAGCATCTCCCCTCCCATGGCTCCCCAGCGGGCCCAGGACAGTATTTTCGGCCTGGGGGAGCGGTGCCAGTGAAACCCGACACGGCGGGGCCGTGCCAGGGACAGCTGGAGCCAAGGGGGCCGGCTTGTCTTGGCCCCTGTGATGAGAGCGAACGCGGCGCTGCCCCGCCACTGCCGGCAGCAGCTCGCCAGAGCCGCGCACACACCCGGCAATCCTCCACCGCTGCCGGAGGAGGAGGACGACCCTCCAGCCCACTGGCCGGTGGAGCTGTGGTGAAGCAGGAGAGGTAGGAGGGTTCACAGGGTGGATTGAGGATGGCTCGGCCCCTACCGCTGGCTCAGGACAGGCAGCAAGCGGCTCGCACGGGGCGTCCGGGCTCCTTTGCGCTGCCCACTGCGCTGCCAGGACCCTCGCCGGGCTCCAGCGCTCCGTGCCCTGCCCTGACCCACTGCCCACACTTCCCATCGCCGGCCCAGCCGCGGGGAACATGTGGCCGGAGCGCCCGGCCCCGGCTGAAGTTCAGCCCAGCGTGGTTACACATTGCTCACCGTAGCGGGGTTTAACAGAGCGCGGACGAAGGGGCTCGTTCTTGTTCCGCTCCCCTGGCAGGGCAGCATGAAGCCGGAGAACTTCCCCGAGGAGAATGGCATCGGGGAGGGAAGAGCCGCTGGCCAGGGCAGTCCCACACCCGGGAGCTGCGAGAAGAAACGCCGCTGGATCCCAGAACATTTCTGGAAGGACGCGAGGCAGCTGCTGGTGCTGGCAGCGCCGCTGGTAAGGACCCGGGAGGAGAAACTGCCCCCAGCACAGCCACCCCTGCTCGCCCCCACCCCTAACCTTCAGCTCTCTGCCGTGCTTAGATCCTGATCCAGCTGCTGATCTTCCTGATCCACCTTGTCAGCTCCATATTCTGTGGCCACCTGGGCAAGGTTGAGCTGGCCTCTGTCACGCTGGCCATCGCTGTAAGCATTCCCCGGGCCGGGCACCAGCTCCCTGCCTGCTGACACCGGGATGAGATATGGCAGGGGAAAAGGACAGAGGAGATTTCAGACTCCCGCTTTTCCCTTCAGCCCCTCTCCCTACAAGTCTTAAATGCTCACCTTCACTCTTGGTTTATTTAACCCCCAGGTTATAAATGTCACTGCCATCTCTGTAGGTTACGGTTTGACTTCAGCGTGTGACACCTTGATATCACAGGTGGGTAGGACCTGCTGGCCCTTGTCCTGGGGACAGGGGGGGTTTCCAGCATCAGCTGATGATGCCCAGGCACCTCACGGAGCCCTGGCTGCTCCTGCGAGCTGGGGAAGCAATCCCATAATGAGGAGATCTGTGCTCCAAATCCTTCCCAGGCAGTCTTCAGGCTGCTCCATGCTCTGCAGGGTCCCCTTTCCCCCAGCACCAGCTGATCTCCCTGCTGCCCTCTCACCTTGCAGACCTGTGGCAGCAAGAACCTCCTGCGTGTGGGGGTGATCCTGCAGCGCGCCACCATCATCATCCTCCTCTGCTGCTTCCCTTGCTGCGCCATCCTCATCAACATCGAGCAGCTGATGCTGCTCATCCGGCAGGATCCCGAGGTCTCCAGGTTGGGTGGTCCCCTCATCCGTCCCTGGTGTGGAGGGGCTGAGAGGAGGGTGGCCGTGGCTGTTCTCCTCCCTGACCCCGCCTGTGTGTGCCCCCAGGCTGACCCAGCACTACGTGAATGCGTTTCTCCCTGCCCTCCCGGTGAGTGCCCGTGGGCACCCTGGATGCCACCCACACACGGGGACAGGCTGTCCCCATCCTACTGCTCAGCACTCATCCGAAATTTCCTTGGCAGGTGGTTTTTCTGTATAACCTGGAGACAAGATACCTGCAGAACCAGGTGGGTCCTAAAGTCCTCACACCCACCCTGGCTCAGGGCTCCCTTCCACTGTACACCCAGGGTTTCCAGGCTCACTCTTCCCAGTGCCCAGGTGCCACAAAACAGCTCTGACCCTGTAGATCCCCCCATCCCACAGCCAGCTGTATCCATCCTCCTCCCTTCATCCTTCCCCACATCAGGGATTTACCTCTGTCACACTCATTTCCCAAGCAGGCAACATCACTGGAAGTTGGGGTTTTTTCTGGGGAAGGCACTGAGAGCAGGGCTGCAGGGACCTTCACACCTCCCTCCCAAAACCTTTGTGAAGACCCCTCATCTCCTCCTCCTTGCAGATGATCATGTGGCCGCTGGTGCTCAGTGGGGTCATCGGCAACATCGTCAACGTGGCCGCAAACTACGTCTTACTCTACGTGTTCCACCTGGGCATCACGTGAGTAGCACCTGCGTCCCCTGGAGAGGAAAACAGGGCACCTGCCAATGGCAAGGGAACACTGAGCTCACAGGGGCACGGCTGGATGTCTTTTTCCACCCTGAGGGAGGCACAAGCAGGATGCCAACGACCTTCCTCACTTCCCCTGCAGGGGCTCTGCCTGGGCCAACACCATCGCTCAGTATTCGCAAACCATTTTCTTGTTCCTGTACATCATAGGCAGGAAACTCCACGTGAACACCTGGGGAGGTAAGGGCATCTCCGCTGCTCCTTCTGCTTCCTGCTTTACCCAAAAGTGTCCATAAAACTTCTATCAGGTGTTCTTGATGTAAGAGGAATTCTGCTTGCCCTGGTGGTGAAACATTAACCCCAGCCCGACGTGCCCCAGGTACCACGGTGCTGCTTCAGTGGCAGCTCATCACGTGCCGGTGCTAGCAGAGCTGCGTGCTCAGCACTGAACATTGATTCTGCAGAAATGAAACTTTCTGCTGAGGCTTTGGAAGGTTCAGCCCCAAAGCCGGATGAGCACAGATGTAAGCAGGAGGTTGTCCTTGGACACTCCGCTCCGGGAGGGATGAGCTGGGGGTTGTGCTGCTCTGTGGCCCACGGGACAGCAGCAGAGAGGTTGTAGGTGGACGCTGTGCTGATGCAGAGCCTGTGGAGCTGAGGAGCTGCTGGCTCTGAGAACAGGAATGGCACCTCCAGCTGCCTCAGGTGCTGTGCAGGATGCAACCCGTGGCCAGCCTGGTCATCCATCAGCTGCTGTTTCTCCTCTCCGCAGGCTGGTCCAGTGAGTGCCTGCTGGAGTGGGACAGCTTCACCTCCCTGGCTATCCCCAGCATGCTCATGATGTGCATCGAGTGGTGGACCTACGAGATCGGGAGCTTCTTGATAGGTCAGTGGAGAGGGGAGCTGCCAGGACACGGCCAGGCTTGACCCAGAGCAGCACCCACAGCCAGCGCTGACCCTCCTGTCCCACAGGGCTGCTGAGCGTCATCGAGCTCTCCGTCCAGTCCATCATCTATGAGGTGTCTGTTGTGGCTTTCATGGTAAGGGCTGGGTTATCCCTACAGACCAGGGCTCCGCGGGGGCCATCCCAAGACAGGCACACAGCAAAAATCAGCTCCAGCAAACCTCCATCTTCCCCCTCTGCACCTCTTTCCCCGCTCCTGCCTATCCCTCCTACGGAGATGATTTAAATCAAATCCTGAACTCCATCCTGCTCTCTGCTGGGTGGTTCTCCCACTGTGACAGCCCCATTGTCAGAGCCCTGTGGTTGCAGATCCCCCTGGGGCTGGGCACAGCTGCCAGTGTGCAGGTGGGGACCGCGCTGGGTGCCGGCAACGTCGAGGAGGCCAAGAGATCCTCCACCACCAGCCTGATCCTCACAGGTCAGTCCACAACATCCTGGAAAGCCTCCTTCCTGTGGAGCAGGGAGGGTTTGCAGTCCTCTGCCTGCCTCTTCTCCCCAGCTCTCCATCACGGCCAGGCTGGGCTCAGCTCTGTGCTGTTTTTTCAGGGGTGTTCTGCGTCATCGTGGGGGCCATTTTAGCCTCCACGAGGAACGTGCTGGGATACATCTTCACCAAGGACGAGTGAGTGCCCCCAGCTCCCAGCCTCGGTGCGTGGAGGTCAGTTCCCAAAAAGTGATCCTTGGCTTTCCTCCATCCTCAGGGAGATCATTGACTTGGTGGCCCGGGTCATGCCTATCTACGTTGTCTTCCACTTGTTTGAAGCCATGACTGTAAGTCCCAGGGAATGCTGCCATTTCCCGCTGGGAATCTTGGTGCTCAGCAGCAGCAGCATGGATCGGTCAGTCAAGGGTCCCTCAGGCTGCAGCTGAGCACCAGTGCCCACACCAGGGCCCTGCAGAGCTCCTGGGATCATCCCTTAGAAAACATCGAGAGCACAAAAAGATGGTGACCCTCAGGGCTGGGCAGGGACACAGAAATAATGGGCAGAGGCAGGGAGCTGGGTCCTCACCCGGGTTTGGCTGAGGTGATGCTCGCTGCCCCAGCCCCTCTCCCTCCTCCTGGCAGGGCGCCTGCAGCGGGGTGCTCAGAGGAATCGGGAAGCAGAAATTCGGTGCCATCCTCAACGCCGTGAGTTACTACGGTGTGGGCATGCCCCTGGCAGCCGTGCTGCTCTTCGTGGCCAAGATCGGCGTCATGGGTACTGACCCCTGGGCACTGCACCCCCAAACCCCCGTGGGCAGAGGCGACTCCACTGAGGGCTCACCACAACCCTCGTGCCTGGCTCTGTCCCCCCTCTGACCTGCCTGGGCACACTGGGGTGGACTGGGAATGCTCCTGCAGCTGCTGGGAGCTTTTAGTGGGAAAAAGTAACTGGTGCCAGGTGTGCCAGCCCCACAGCAGGCAGCCACCACCACCCTGTGTCCCCGCTGACCTGGGTGACCTCCCCTTTCTGGGCCCACTGTTCTGGGATGCTGGGTTGGCTCTGGCTGACGCCGCCTGCCCTCCGCAGGCCTGTGGATCGCGATGCTCGTCTGCGTCTTCATCCTCTGCACCTGCTTCATCACCTACATCTCCCGCCTGGACTGGGAGAAGGCAGCCAAGCAGGTAATCCAGGCACTGACAGCACGTCCCTGCACTGGGAAGGTCCTCAGTGCCCTGCTGGGATGAGACAGGCTCTGCCCTGAGCATCACCTCGTGCCTCAACAGCTCCGGGGAGACCCCAAGAGAGGCAACACCGCTTTTCTCCGTGGGAATTCCCAACTCACCCCAGCACGTTCCCTCCCCAGGCTCAGCGCCGTGCAGGAGTGACCCAGCTGCCACCACCGGAGCTGCCGAGCCTGGGCCCAGAACCCTCCCTTAAGGACCTGGATGTGGCACCAGCCCCCCAGCCCCACACTTACCTCCCCGCCAGGGCGGTGCTGGGCTCTGTCGGTACGGGTTTGGGTCTAGGAAGGGTCCCTAAGGATCCACACGAGCCAGGAACAAGCCACAGAAGGGGGGGATGTCACGCTGGTGACACCCGCGGTGACTGGGAGAGCAGTGATCACACGCGTGGGCCCGGGAGGGCGGTGACAGAGGGATGACCCGCGGGCAGCTCTCACCTTGCAGACACCAGGTGTCACCTCCGAGGGTGGGAGCCTGGCTGAGAGCTGGAGATCTCCACGCTCCGGGCTGCTCCTAACGCGCACTCAGCCCCGTGACAAAACCCTCCCCAGAAACCCCCCAGTGCCCCCCAAAACCCCTCAATCCCCGTTCTCCTTGCAGCGGGATTAGAAGTGCAGAGCGACGTTGTGCTCACGGGCATCACCAGCGTGGAGGAGCCCTCGTCGCAGCTGGAGCTGCGGGAAGCCACGTCCCCCACCTCGGCTCCGGCCACCCCCGTGGTCACCAAGGGGCTGATCCTCCGGCGTGGGCTGGCCGTGGCCGTGGCCGTGGCTGCGCTGGCGCTCGGCATCACCATAAAGCTGATCACAGGCACACACTGACTGGCACCAAGGACTTTGGGGACTTGTTTTTGGGGTGAAAGCCTTTCTTGAGGGACAGACGTACAAAGCACTGACCAGCCAGTGAGAATCAAGCACATGCCTGGCCCGCAGGAGCCAAAGGGCCTCTGTTGGTGTACAGCAGCGTTTGTGCAGATATTGAGTGGGAATGGGCCCCGAGGCTGCTCTGGCACCCAAAACGCTGCTCTGGGCAGCCTGAGACACACTGAGCTTGTGGGTGACCCCCTCCAGCCCATGCTGCCACCACCCACTGGAGCCCAGCACAGCCCAGCTCCCCCTGCTGCTCCACGACAAATGCCCAATAAAGAATAAATCTGGCTGGAGTGGGGCTGGCTCGTTGGGGTGGAGGCTGAGGGCAGGGCTGGGGCCACAGCAGGGGACGTCCACACGTGGGTCTTGCCCTGCCCCCGGTGGCCTTTGCAGTAAAACAAAGGTTTTATTCAGCAAGGGTCAAGGTCAGCTCTCAAGTACAGGTTTGGAGGTAAAAGATTATCCATAAACCAATAAACCCTTGAAATTCAGTTACAGAGGAGGTGGCTGTGGCTGCTCTGCCATTCTGACCAAAGACTTCCCAGGCCTGGGATTCCAGTCACAGCAGTGCCTGTCTGCCCCAGCAGCCCCAAATGCAGCAGCACAACAGCCCCTGGCACTTCTCGAGTCCTTGGGACAGTGTGGCCACAGCTCAGGTGACTTTTGCCACCACCTTGGGTGGCCTCTGCACAACTTGGATGGCTAAAGGTGGTTTCCCTGCAGTGAGCATCACCCGTTCAGCCATCAGTCCTTTCAAGGATGAGGTGCTGCAGGTTCTTCAAGGCTCCTTCCCTCTGCTCTGGGGACAACCAGCCTGGACTGTCCCCCGCAGTGAGACCCACATTTTCCAGGCTTATGGCAGAGCCAGCTTCCTCTGGGGATCAGGTGAGGCATTATGTAGATAACAGCCAGTAAAGCCTGGCTTTGTTTAGATACCCTTGTGATAAACACCCCCGCGTTCCCAGGAGTTTTTAGAGGAGCTCCTGTTTACAAAGCAGGGTGGATGCTGTTTCCTTCCGTCTGCCACTCACTGCTCAGGCACCACCCGTGGGCTAGGTCTGGGTAGATTCCTGTGTCAGCAACTTGGGGTGTCTCTGCTTTAGGTGCATTTTGTTGTCTTCTACCTCCTCAGTGCTTTGGCTGCCTTGGAAGAAGTGGAGTTGCAGCAAAGAAAAGCTCAGCAGCAGGGCCGCAGGGAGCGAGCAGCGGGTCCAAGGTCCGGCTGCCCATCACGCCTCTCGCTGGGGGCACAACACCTGGAAAGGCACAGGAACAGGGATGAGTCCTCCCGGGAGGGAGCAGAGCCCGGGGAATGGGGGGCTGGAGGCTGAGGGCAGGCGGGGCTCAGAGGACAGAGCTCACCTTTGCCACCACGGCTTTCACAGCCGCCAGCAGGGCCGAGATGAACTGTCCCACCCTGCTCTTGTGACACCGCTTCAGGAGGAAGAGCTTGGCCAAATTCACCTTCTCCATGCTGCCGGGTGGGTACCTCAGCTTGTTCACAAGCTCCCACCTCAGGTCCTTGATGAGGCAGGCGCGGCGGTGGGAGAAGGTCTGGAAGCTGAACCTGCCGTGGTAGGCGCCCATCCCGCTGTGACCTGGGGGACACAGCCAGGCAGCTCACACCGGGCACAGGGACACCCGTGCTCCTCAGACTCAGCTTGGCAGCCCCCGGGACTCAGGGGAAGCTTGGTCACGCCGCTTCTCAGGGCAGAGAAGCAAAGAGCAGGTTTTTAACTTTGCAAGTAAGTGAGGGCCTGCTTGCTGCCTTGAACTGCTGCTTGTGGGCACCCACCCTTAAAATGTTAATGACACCAACTCTCTGCTCCCAGGGCCAGTCTTGCTTTCCCCACAAAATTCACACAGGGATCAGGGGCAGGAGGAACTGGGTCTATGATTTCAAGGAGTGGGACATGAGGACACTCAGCAACACCCAAGACCTCAGCCCTCTGCCCACAGCCAGGTGGTCTCTGCCACATGAGCCTGACAGCAGCTGTGGAAACTCAACCAGGCCACGGACAAATTCATCCCACACCCCAGCACAGGAGAACCAGAGCTCACTTGTGTGCCAGGGGGTTTTCCTCTCTCATTGGGAGGCCAAAAACCAAACTACTAACGAACCTTTTTACAAAGGAACCCACCCCAGAAAATAACATTAATGGGAAAATGCAGCTGGAAGTTCCTGACTTGCCAGACGGGCACGGCAGCACCTGGGTCAGAGGCTGCTGCTGCTGCTGGAATGCAGGGGTGTGGGCAGGAGCAGGGACTCACCCACACCACCGAAGGGCAGATCTGGAACCAGGAAGTGCATGAGGACATCGTTGGCTGTCATGCCACCACTGGAGGTCTCTGATATCACCCGTCTGATCAGCTACCCGCAATGGGAGAGGGCACAGGACAAATCAGGCTGGGACACACCACCAGGTACCAGAGCAGGGAGGGTTCACGGTGATGATTCCATCCCCCTTTGTGGGGGGCACGGGCTGTACCTTGTTCCATGAGAGAGGCCAGTTTACAGCACTCAAACCCAGGATCTGCCCAGCTGGAACAGCCACCAAATGAAAAGGCTTCATGTCAGCCCAGGGTGCTCCTCAGCCCTCCCCCCAAACCGCCTGGGCCTGTTGTTCCAGGGCAGAGCCCTGACCTGAATTCCTCAGCTGGCACAACAGAGCCTGGAAGCTGGGGCAGGAGACAGTGCAGGAAGCAGCTCCCACCTGCGTGGGTGGAGATGTACAAACCTAGAGCCCTTCAGCAGGTGACTGGGAGCCTCCAGCAGCTCTGGAGACTCTCATGGCCCCCAAACGCTGCGATTCACATGGAAAAGGAATTGACACAGACCCTGCAGGAGCTGGGTCTGGGATCAGCCGTGTTCAGGATCCAATAGTGCACAGATGTTTCCATGGGGAAGCACAGCCCAGACCCACCTGCTTGTTGTTGGAGAACACATACAGGGCAAGGGGCTTCTCCCGAAGGTTGATGAACTCAATGGCTTCCTCCACGCTCTTCACAGTCACAATGGGCAGCACTGGTCCAAAGATTTCCTCCTCCATCACCTTTGACTCCGGCGAAACATCGGTGAGGATGGTTGGTGCTGAGGCAAACGGGGGAACAGGAGAACAGCATGAGCAGGACAAAGACCTGGCCCATCACAGGACCTTATTCTGGACACCGTGTTCAACATAACCCAAGTAAGTCACAGACACACAGACCCCAAAAAGCACCCAC
>VYXC01005398.1:0-14992 GCA_013397175.1 Platysteira castanea
TGGGAGAAGGCATCAAGGACATTCTCTGAGTCTCACCCCGTGACTCCAGAGGGAAACATTTCCTACGGGCACGGCAGCCAGGGCAGGGCCAGGGCCCCAGCGAGGAGAAGGGCTCAGCCCTGGCAGTGCTGCAGGGCACTCAGGCCCTGCCCCAGCCCAGGGCAAGCACAGCACCCACGGGAACCCACGGAGCTCCTTTTCCTCCAGCACTCACCCACACCAGAGCGCCCCACGGTCTCCAGCTACAACATGGTGGAAAATCACAGCCTGCAGCAAAAAATAGCTGGTCTCATTCTTTTACCAATCCCCAGGATACTGCTGGGCTGGAGTCCTGGGGAAGGAGAGAAGGAAGGGGAGGAATGGCTCTGCTCTGTCTGCTCTGCATCCCTCCCCCATCCCTGGGATGCATTCCTGCAGATGTCAAGGTAGACAGAGCTGCCTCAAACAAGCCCAGGACCCGGGGCGTAGTTTCTTCATGTGCTCAGCTCGTCCAATTAGCCAGATTTACTGCAGCCCTGGCAGGCAGCTCAGCCTCTCCCGTGGATCCAGGCTGCCCCAAACACGAGCTGAAAATTTCACTTCCATCTCCAGAGGGACAACACGAACTGGCCTCACCGTGCTCCGTGTGATGGAGCTGCTCCCAGGAGATCCCTGAGGCTGCTCCCAGGAGATCCCTGAGGCTGCTCCCCCGCCAGCCAGACCTTCCACAGCTCTGGCACACCCTCACCCAGCCTCACCCAGCCCTGCTCCCTGCC
The DNA here is from genome assembly GCA_013397175.1 of Platysteira castanea. NCBI lineage: Eukaryota > Metazoa > Chordata > Aves > Passeriformes > Platysteira > Platysteira castanea. The sequence continues at coordinate 756 of VYXC01005398.1, forward strand.
ACGCACCCGCAGACCCCTCACACACACGCTGGCAGCTGGGGCTCTGCCCGTCCCACTCACGCCTCCCCTGTACCCCCAGCTACTGCTCCGAAGTAATGAAAAAATCACATCTTTGTGCAGGAAAACCTTCTGAGACCTTTCCCACAGGCCTTAGACCACCCTAAGTGGCTCAGGTGAAGACTGAACACAGCCCTAAATGGCATCTGGAAAGAATTTGCCCACTAAGAGCTGATGGCTGGTGGGAAAAGTGTCCCACTGGACCAGACTTGGGATTTCCTTCACTTCGGAAGAGAGGGGGGATGACTTGGAGCAGGGCTGACATGGACAGAAGAGCAGAAGGTGAACAGAGAACACTCTAAAGCTGTGTCCCAAGCTCTGTGAGCCCAGAGCAGTGACCCCACATGATGCCAACACTATCTGGGGCAAATCTGTGCCAGTCCAACATAATCAACTCCTTGTATTGCCTGAAGTTCAGGATGGGTTTCGTTGCTCGCTCTCTGTGCTCCACGTTGCCATAGCCACTAAAACCCACGTGTCAGGCCTTCATTAGGGGATTTTCTTTTTCTGAACATCTCCTTGGCAAAACAGAGGAAAGATCTGAAAATCTAGTGGAGTTTGAAGCGTGAGGTGCAGAAGGAATTGATGACAGTGAAAGGAAGGTGTTTTTATTGACAGTCTGTAACTGCTGCAGTTCAGGGGCACCCAGGCACTGAGGTGAAGTGTCCTTGGAGGATTTCTGGCAGTGCTGGAGGAGTCCCCACTTCCATCTCACTCATTTCCTGTGATCCCCCAGCCGCAGAGCAGGATATTTGTGACTGGAGAGGAGGAGAACAACTGAACCTCGGGCAGCACCATTTATCCTCCTTCTGCCCTTCAAATATGAAATCTGGGATTCCAGTTCTGCTCCTCTGTTCATCTGCTCAATATTTATCAAGCCTGTGATTCACGGCCATCCCTTGATGTTCCAGCTCAGGGCTGCAGGGAGGAGCTGATGGGATACACACAGAAAATGTGAATTCCCTGGGTTTACATGAAAGAAATCCAGGGACAGATAAAGAACCTGGGCCAGCAAAATCATGTGAGGCATTCTTGGGAAAGTTGAGAACACAACACAAGTTCCTTGATTTGGCTCTGAGAACAGGTAGGTTACACTGCCAGTACTTTAAAATGCAACCTTTCGGTTTTAATAAAAATATATATTTTGTTTTTAAAGAAAATAAAATTTTAAACAAAAACTTATCTTTTGTTTTATCTTTTTAAAGGAAAAAAAAATATAAAAGGAAAAACAGAAATCCCCGTGCCTTGGCCACAAGACTGGGATATTGCAGGAAATTGGTTGAAAAGAATTTCTACCATCACTGGAAGACAAAAATTATCCCAAGTGGGGGAACTCTGTGTCATCAGCTTAGAATATTTTGTAAAGAAATGCAGTGAGGTAAAGGCTATTTGCAGGGAAGAAAAGAGCCGTAAAGTTATTGCTAAAACACTAAAAGCAGTGGCAAAGGAGGTTGGTTTTTAAACGCAGAGGTTTTTATTGCCATCACCCCAACAGCCACCAGACCCTCAGCTCAAGCCTGATTTGCCTCTGCTTTACCCACGTCGTTGGCAAAGGGAAACCAGAACAAACCCATGGAGTGGAAGCTGCACCCTGCTGCTCAGCTGGGCAGGGCAGGGCCCTTCTCCTGCAGCTGTGGGCGCTTTCCCCGTGGGCAGCTGAGAGCCCCACATGTCCCCAGCAGGCAGGGACAGCTGAGAGGCAGCCCTGTCCCCACCCTGCCCTCGCTCCGGGCTTGCTGGAGGGGGCCCTGGAGCTGTGCTGGGGCTAACTGGGGGTGAGGAGGGTGGGATGTGGGGTGTGGGGTTGTCCTGGGTTGAAGTGTATTCTGTTCCCATCTTTGTGAGCTGTTGGAACCAGGTGGAGCAGTGTTTTCCCTGCCTTCCCCCTCTGTACTATCTCCTGTTACTGGGCCATCAGTGNGGATGTGGGATGTGGGGTGGCAGCAGGGCCCCCCCAGCCACTGGTGTGGAGCAGAGGGAGAAGATCTGTGGGGACACACAGCAAAAGGATGAACTCCCCCCAGGCCCCTCCTGAGGCTGCCCTGCCCAGGTGGGATCACAGGGGAGCTCTGTCCAGGTGAGAGCAGCTGGGTGAGCCCAGGTGGGATCACAGGGGAGCTCTGTCCAGGTGAGAGCAGCTGGGTGAGCCCAACTCACTGCATTCCCACCAGAGGAGAGCCAGGAACAGCAGAGGAGCAGAGCCTGCAAGAGCCAGAGGGGACACAAGGATCCAGGAGAGAGGTTTGGCCGAGGAAAATGAGCAACAGGGAAGTTCAGAGGGAAAGTTAATGTTACCTGTCCCAGGTTAGCAGCAAACAGAGCCCCCAGAAACACTCAGGATTTCAGTAGTTTAAGATGGAAGGAGTCAGACAGTTCATCAGGCTTCGGAAGGAGAGGCCCTCAGCTCTTTACAGCTTTTCTATAATTACTTACTTTAGGACTGATGACCAGAGCCATCAGAGTACCAATGTCCTATTTTACCTCCACTTTAGACTCTAAGACCAAAATTTAGGTCTTCAAACCAACAAACCCAGCTTGTTTTAGGACTTGGAACCCCTTTAAAGACCGTTGTCCAAGAGATCCACCTCCAGTTCCTGCTCCTGGCCATGCCCAGACACGGAATTCCACCTCGAGCACCCACTGATGCCACCCTTCACCTGTGAGCTGGGGTGGCCCTGCAGGGCAGGGCCTCTGAGCCCTCTCAGTGCTCAGTGCTGCACCACAGACCGTGCTCATCCCCTGCCATCCCCAAAACTCTGAGCCAGGGCTCTAAACCTCCTCTGAGAGCTCATCCCAGCCATCCATCTCCCACCCTTGGCTGTGAGGGCTGGCTCGTCCTCTCCACACCACCCTGGCCGTGGGGTGACTCCAGCAGGAGGGGTCTGAGCTCCCAGTCTCACACTCCTCAGGGGCCCCACACCCTGAAATCCAGGCTGAGAACAAACCCAGCAGACCCCACGGTCCCATCACCTTCCCCGGGCACTCGGTTTCTTCCTGCTCGTAGATTCGGATGGAGAAAGGAGGAAAAGCTGAAAGAAGGCAAAGGTGCAAAGTTAGAGCCCAGGGGGAAGGAGAGGCACTTTTCCAATGTGATCTCAATGCTCCTTTGCTGGAATAAACCCAAGGATCCCTTCGGATGCCTCAGCACCTCCAGCGGCCGAGCCTGCAGTGCCACAATGTCCCCCAGCACACCAGGACCTCTGTGCTGGCACTGTAAAGGCAGCAGGGCTTTTCTTGAGCAGCCAAACCTCTGACTTCCTCAATTCCTTTCATTTCTGGGCGTATTGAAGCTGGGCTATGAGAGTCAATATTGCCAAACTAGACAGAGTGATGTGATTGAAAAGACCCTCAGTTAATAAAACTGTCACTCAGCAGCACAAGGAGGTACCTATGAGTGAAATTTTGAAATTGTACTCTTTTGGGTAACTGTCATTTGCTCTTAGAAATTACATTTAAAATTAATGTTTGCTGTAGAACTTATAAATATTTGTTCAGGCCAGCATGAAATATGCCCAGGATAATTTTAGCATGTACGCATCAGATTTTCGTTTCACAGCAGAGAAGGCTCAAAGTGAGTCTGTTCCCTTCACAGACAATGGAGTTTTCATCCCTGGGAGACAGGTCCTGCTCCCTGGGGAGCCGTGCCTGCCATCCCAAGGCTGTGGGGATGGAGGCTGATACAACCAAAGACACAACTGGGAACTGCCATTGTTCTGCTCATTTCTCTGGGAAACCTGGAGCCAAGAGTTTCCTGTAGTTAGGCTGGGGACAGGCAGGGCCTTCTGCCCCAGGATCTCCAACCCAAAGCAACCCCAGACATTCTCCAAACACAGCCCCCTCACAAAAGGTGGGACAGCACAAATTCCTTATGGTGCTGGGACAAACAGATGTTCAGAGCAGAGAGAGCACTGGAATGGAGAAGTTAAAGGAGGGGGGGAATGAGCAACTCCAAAAACTTCCTCAGACACCTGTCGGGGCCACGGAGAGCATTCCCATGAGTTCAGTGTGCTTGGGATCAACCCTTCCCTGTGCATCTGTGGCCTGCCCGTGGCCATGTCAGTTTGGTGCTGGGTGGGCACAGGGGCGGGGTGGGAGCTCTGTATCTCTGCCCTTGTGTGGCACAGCCCTTCCTGAGGCAGGCTGAGATCCCTGCCCCACCACAGCAGCAAATAAAGCCTCTGAGTTTGGGTCTGGGGTCGCTTTCCCTCCTGGTTCCTGCAGAGGAAGCACTTTGGTGGCTGGTTTATGAATCCCAGCACCAAGAAATGGGTAAAGAGCATTTTGTGTTCCCCAGCATCTGATGGACAGGGACATCTCAGCCACCACAGAATCATTAAGGTTGGAAGAAACCTTTAAGATCAACCATTAACGCAGCACTGCCAGGTCCACCAAGGCCTTGATGATGTTCTCCAACCAACAGCTCAGTTCAGATTTCCAAGGCTCTCCCCAGCTGGATTTCCACAGTGTCTGAGGTTTTTGTCCTCTCCCCGGGGCCCAGCCACCTGCAGTATCACCTGAGACATCTCATGGTTGGCTCCCCTTCTGCTGCCTCTCGGGCAGGGGCACTTTAATGACACAAATTCTGTCCCTGGGTGCTTTTGATCCTTATTCTGTTTGTGCAGCTTCCAAACATCCACCAGCACAAACCTGGGCAGCACTTCCAGTTCTGCTTTGGAGCAGCAGCTCCCCTCAGTGCCCTCACACTCAGGGCATTCCACACAGCCCAGGGCTGCCCCTGGGCAGGAGGGGGAGAGTGCCTGGGACCATGCCCTGGCCCTGGAATGACACAGGCAGGGGCACCTTCTTCCATCCTGCTGAACTCCCCTAAGCTCCAGAACGGGTGGGTCGTATCTCAAGGGTCTGTTTGGAATAGTTCCTGTCCCACTCTAACCCCAAACTGGGACTGAAATCTCCTCAGGGCTGGGTAAGCTGGCCAGGCCAGCTCCACACCAGGCTCCATCTTCATGGTTAAAAACATGGGCAGTAAATTTTGAGATCTGGGGGAGATTTCTTAATAGTGTTTAATGTACTGGAGCAGATCAAATCCATGTGTCCCCAAATGTCATTTGACAGTCGCTGCTTTCTGAGACCCAGGCAGCTGAGTTCAGTGAAACCCATCTGGGTTCCAGGAAGGTTCACCAGGATAGACTGCACCCAGCATCCCCTTTGGATCTGAAATCCCACAAAAGAACAAGAATATTTAATATCTACGGTGGGTCACAGCCAGCTGGAAAACCCATGGGAGTGAGCCTGGAGAAATCTGGCCTCACAGTCCTTGCAGCAGAGGCAGGGAGTGATGGAGAGGGGAGGTGTGAGCAGCTGCTGAGTGTCCTCCCTTGGGTGTGGATGGCCAGGACACAACCAGCACTCCCAGCTCAGCATCCAAACACCCCAAAATCAGTGAGAATCAGTGGAATCAAGAATGGCAGAAGCATCACAGGATCATGGAATGGTTTGGGTGGGAAGGGACCTTAAAGCTCATCTCATTCCACCTCCTGCCACGAGCAGGGACACCTTCCACTATCCCAGGGTGCTCCAAGCCCCGTCCAACCTGGCCTTGGGCACTGCCAGGGATGGATGGGGCAGCCACAGCTCGGGGCAGCCTGTGCCAGTGTGTAATCAAACAACAACGAGGAACTTGTTTGTGCCCAGAGCCTCGAGATCAGGAGAAGGTCTAGAGCTCTCAAACCATGAGATGCATTGAGCTGCCTGAGACAGGACCTGGAATCTCCCTTACTGCCATGGCTCTGAAATAAACTCATTTGTTGGCTGCTCCTAAAGCACCTGAGCTCGAGGTGGTTCCACCCCGGGCAGCAAAAGAGCTGTGGTTGCTGAGATGCTTCAGGAGCAAAAGCAACTTTGGCTTCTCCCATTTCTTTGTCCCATTCTGTCGAGTCATCCCCTCCGACTGCACAACAGCTCCAGTTAAAACAGGCTCCCAACCCAGTAACAAGGATTTTTAAGGAGAATCTTTGTTGGGTCTATTTGCAAATCGTGAAAGTTATTAGGGTTTGGGTTTTTTTGTTACATGTGTGGGGTTTTGATAATATTTTCATCTTCCTGCATCCAGAGATGCGCTTCACAAGCAATCCACTCGTGGGACACGTCCCCTCCTGCCTGCTTCCCTCTCTCCATGACATGGCATTTTTTTCTCAGCAGAAACCCAGGCTGCCCCTGCTCCCCCCTCCATCCATCACCCCCACACTCTGCAAACCTGGGCACTGCAGGTTTCCTTTCAACTTTGTCACCAGTTTTGCCCACACCACCACATCCAGAGGGGTTTCTGCCCCTCGGTGCCCCCATCCCTCTCCGTCTGAAGAACAAGTTCTGTCTCACTCCCACTGTGAGATTAAGCTCGATCACAGCCACCCCTCAGCACGGCCACCCTTCATCCTTACCTTGCCGAGTCCTGGCACTCAGGGGCAGCACATCCTGGGCTCCGAGTGAAATCGAGGGGGAAAAAAAATTGGAAAAAAAAAAAAATCTAAAACTAAAAATCCTCCCCCCGGATCCCAGTGCCCCGGTGGAGTGTGGTGCACAGAGGGTTTGTCCGTGGCAGCCAGGGCTCGGAACAAAGTTGTGGGGTGGAGGGGGAGGAGAGGGTGATTGACAGCCCTGGGCTGAGCCTCATCCCTCACCTTGGGCCATGCGGTCTGATTGGCCGCCTGCTGACATCCCCGAGCCCTGCACTTTTTAATAGACGCTTTTGGATGATCTACGGGGGAAAGGCTGGGAGAGGTGTGTTTCTGACAAGCCAGAAAGTCATCCGAGCCACGAGGGACTTGGCTTCACTCTTTTTGCACCCCCTCTTTTTTTTTTTTTTTTTTTTTTTCCTGGGAGGAGGGGGATTCTTCATTCTGGCACTTCATGTTTTTCTGAAAACTTCGCGGCGATTTTCCCCTCGCACCAGCCTGGACTAATGGATTACCACCTGCTTGGACTAATGCTGTCTTTTCTCTTCAATGGCACAAAGGTCTTAGCCGGTTACCCAATTTGGTGGTAAGATTCCTTCCTCTCCCCTCGCCCTTCCTCTCCCTATGATTGATTAATGAATTCATTAATTATTAGCCATGGGAGCTGCGTGCTCCTTCCTTTTCACCCCTCGCCCCGCGGAGCTGCCCACGGCTGCATGGTGGAGCTGAAGTGTGATCTCGTCAGATTTGACCTGTAATTAATGAAATCAGTGAAAAGTTTGGGGGTTATTTTGAAAGGGCCATGCCTGGGTTTCCCTTTGCGCAAATGGAGGCTTCCCCACCACTCTTAATTTCTCCATTTTCGGCACTGTGGCGATGGGCTCTTGGTTCAGATGTGAAAGGATGCGGGTTTATTTCCTTGTGCAATGGGAATTTTGTCTCTCGCATGACTCTGCCACGGGGATTTTCTTCCTTTCCATGAAACTGTGATTGATCCTTTGAAAAAAATTTAATTCTATTTTCTGTTTGGTTGCTGCGGTTTTTGGACTTCTTTCCCTTCTTTTGTTGTATTCTGTCATGTGAATTTAGTCCGGCAAATAACGCAAATGGCACCTGAGAAAACATTCATTAGTAAAATTGCTCAAAGGTGGATTTTGGTTATTTTAATTATGGAAATGTCATTAACTTCCTTGCATCAACGAGAAAAATAATTTTTTTAATAATTGGTTGTATCTTATGAGACTGATGAGTAACCTGAGTTACGTATTTTAAATAAATCCAACACTATACAAATAAATACAGTAACAAAAAGCAATTGGAAGCCCTTTAGAACAAGAAATACACAATTAAATATTCCAGGTCATTTAAATCCAGCAGACAGCGAGTTGCATAACAGAATATTTCAGTTTATTTCTGCCTTTATGTAGGATTTCTTGTTGGAATATCTCTCGTTAAGTTTCTGTGTGTGCCAGGTAGGGGCTGTGAGCCTGACGATCTGCAGGGAAAAGAGGGAGATGGTGGAATTTGGTGCTACTGAGATTCTTGGGTTATTCCAGAAAAGTCTCTTTTTTTTATTACTGAATTAGATCCTTTCAGTGCCAACATGGAGATGGCAAGAAGTAGGTGGGAGTGAACTTGGGAATGCGCTGCCATGTCTGGGAATATTTAGATTTCAGAAGGGAAAAGGCGAATTTTTTTTTTAATAATCCATTTATTACCGTGGACTTTGGGAATGGAAATGTGCCCTTCCAGAGGAGAAAGACTGGGAATACAATGAGGAGTCCCCGCTCAGGAAGCGTTTCAAAGCTCCGCAGGTTCATGAAATGGCTAAATCACAGCAGGTTTTCCTGGAGAATTAAATTATTTCCTCGCCCTGAGCGTGGCTGCCGAACTTCAGGCCCTCAGGCCGGGGCAGGGGAGCCTCCCGAAATACAGAGAGCAGCGCTTGGATTCCTCCCATCCCTTTCCTCCCCCACCTGGGCACCGCTGTGCGGGCACGGGGCGGGCGGCGGAGCAGGTCGGGATGCCAGGGCTGGATGTGAAGGCAGGAGCTGCCAGGGGCAGGGACACCTGGCCATGGCATCAGCGTCCCACCAGCTCCTGACCTGCCCCAGGCTTTGATATAAATCAGGATTTAATGCCCAAATCAAGGAGGGTTTCGACTCTCAGAGCGAGGAACTGAAACCTTCTTGACACAAAGGTCTCGTTTTCCCCTGCGAAGCAAAAATGTCCCCGTGAGCAAAATGCCTTCTGTCCCTGTTTGCAGGAGCAAGGGCTGCAGACAGGTGTCTGCCCTGCTGCCTTCTCCCCAACCCCTCGAGGTCACCCCAAAGGAACAATACAGAGGATGTGGGACACAGGCAGCAGGGGCATGGCAAGCAGCATCCCTGGGAAAGGAGGGAGCCAGACACACTCTCCACGGAATTTCCTCCACAGATCCAGGTTTTGCATATTTTTTTGTAGATTCTGGCAACCAAAAGTGCCAGAGAGTCTCCGCTGTGCTGGAGGGACGTGAGGAGGTGCCCCGTGTAGGGCTGAGGTTGCAAATGCTGTGGGGTTTTAGAGGTTTCTTGAGGGCTGAGGGAGCAGGAGGGCAGGAATATCTGGGCCAGGGCTCTCTGGCTGCTCAGGCACAGACAATGCTGCCAGAGCACACGAACCAAGGTCTGCTTTGGTGCCACTGAAGGCTTTCAGTATCTGCCCTGTGGAGGTGAGGTTCAAGGAGTGGGCTCCGGCATGGTGTGATCTATGCTCTTAAAAACCCTCATTTTCCAATTGTCCTCCTGACCCTCTGCTCTTCAGGCAGGCACAGAGCAGGCTGCGGGGGATGAGCCCCACTCGCAGGGCTCAGCACAGCCCCAAGCAGGGCAGGGCAAGCAGAGGTGGGGCCCAGCACCAGCCGGGGCCCCTGTGCTGGTGTCCGGCACCGCCCAGGCCGGGCTGGACCGGGGCTCCCCCGGGATTCCTCATCCCCAGCCAAACCCATCCCTGCCCAACACGGGACCTGCAGGGGACAGCTCGTGTGGCAGGGCCCGAGGGTGCTGGCAGACAGTGCCCTGTGCTGCTGGGACAGCCTGCCTGGGTGTTTTCCTGCTGGACAGGGAATGTTCTGGCAGCAGCATCAAAGCAGATCCTTCCTGCTGTGGGACAGAAACGAGAGAAATGTTTATTCCTCTGGTGGGGAGGAAGTGTCTGGGATGTGCCCAGCGAAAAGAAGTGTGAGGAGAACAGGGTCTGATCACCTTGGAAGTGGGTTTAGGGGTGGCTGGAATAATCCTGCTGCTCCAGGGTGAGGCCAGACAATGCTGGGAGCCTGCAGCAGTGACAGGGGCAAAGGGACAGAGCTGCTGAGGGTTTGTGGGCTGTGTTTTACTGAGGGGCCAGGGAAGGACGTGGCCATCAGGTGCCATTGTCCAGGGAGAGGAGAGCCCAAGTGCAGCCCTGGAGCTCTGCCAGGGGTTCTGCCCCAGCTCTGGGCACAGGGAAGGTCCCCGTGCTGCAAACCCAGAGCTCGGTGTCCAGGCTCGCTCGGGGTGGAGGAGCCAAGAGGGGCTTTCAGCCCAGCTGGGTTGGTGGAAACTCCCTGACATCGCCCTGTCCCCGGCCAGGCAGCTCTGGGTGAGGTCCAGGGGTGGCTCAGACTGTGGATGGAACCTCCAGTGAGCAGGGGAGGGATTTTGACACAGGTCCAACCCTTCTTCACATGCTCCCATCCTCTTACAGCCGTGCAAGGGAACAAATGGGGCACAGACGGGAAAAGGTCAGAGAAATGCTGCCTGTGAGTGCTGACAGGAGGAGCTGAGGCCAACAAAGCTCCCTCAGAGACGTGTCCAACACTTGGGCTGTCTGGTTAGTGCTGCTAAAAGAGAAGGAGGAGATGGGGAGCTGTGGTGAGGCCGTGCTCCCCAGGCTGCTGCTCCTCCTGACCCTCCAGGAGCAGCGTGGGCAGCGGGGCTGTGGCCAACCCAAGGCCTTCTAGGGCCAAGCAAAAGAGGTGGTGGTGACACCAAAGACACCTCCAGTTGGTTTTTTATCCCAAATACACTGGTGGCATGGACAATGCCATGGATGGCAGGACGTGTCCGAGCCGCTGGGGCTGGGGGTAGGAAGGGCAGGTCCGTGCAGAGTGTGGAGATGGATGGGTGGGCCCGGAGCTTTGTGCTGCTGTCCAGGCAGAATTTAGCTGGAAACCCAGCCCGTGGCCAGAGCTGTGTCCGTGCAGGCCAGCAGAGATCTTGTGCCCCAGGAAACAGCCAGAAACCTCTCCCAGGATGTGGGGCATGGGCAGGGGCTGAGGAACTCAAGCAGAGGGACATTCCCACCCATGAACTGTGGAGAAACACCAACAGCTCTCCTCTTCCATGGGCAGCATTCCCCAAGAAGCCTGGAAAACCTCTGGTGTGTCACTGGCCTAGAGAAAGGAGCCAGCTTTGGGGTCACTGGTGGGAACAGGGAGGAAAAATCCAGGCTCACCCCTCTCATCATCCCTCGAGATGTGGTGCTGATGGGTCAGTGCCCATAGCTGGGACTGCCACCAGGTGCCTCTCCCCATCCAGCATTCCCTCATCTCTAAGCAGATGATTTGGCAACTGCAAGAATGGATTTGTCCATCACAAGTTATTAAATTGTATATCTACCCCTCAGAAATGGTTTTCGGGGAAGCAGGAGATGCTGGCAGCTGGCTGAGGATCCCCGTGGCCTTGGGCCCTTAGGAAGAGGCAGAGAGAAACTTCAAAACATCTTCTCACTCATCCCCCAGCAGCTTCCTCCTGAGGAACAACCTGGGAGAACCTTTCTATGTAAATGAAGCCAGAGGTGGCATTTACCTGGTCCCCTTCAGCTGTCAGGGCCTCACCTTGCTGGGACAAAGGGGAACCTCACGCTCATGGAAACCCTGAGTTCTTCCTTCTCTGGAGGTTCAGAACATTTTTATCCCACAGCCCACATCCTGTTAGAGGCACGTGGTCCTTGCAGCTTTATTCTAAAGAGTAAAACTGAGTGCAGCACCGCTCAGTGATCCCTGTGAGGCCCCTCCAACCCAGGATATTCCACAGAAATGATGGAAGGAATGAGGGAGGTGGTCAGTGATGGAGCCTGGGGGTGCAGCTGGGGCACCCCAAACCAGAGCAGCCCCAGCAGCTGGAAGGTGATGCTGGAACCACAGTCCCCTCCCGCTGGTGCTGCTGGAGGGGTGTGAACACAACTGCTGGGGACCCTCAGAGTGTCCCAGCTCACTGTCCAGGGCTGCAGGAGCATCTGCTGGGGAGGGCAGGGTGGTGCTGGGCTGGGGCAGCGAGGGGCAAAGCTGGGCTGACTTGTGTCACAGAAACAGCCCTCAGCACCTGACTGGCCACAGTGTCCAGGATGTTGTGCTTCTGAAGGGTTTTGTGGGATTAAAGGTTCTCTTCAGCGTTTTTCCCAGCCGGGTGTAGCCCGTGGAAATCCCTATCCCCACCCTGCCAAGCGGGGTGGTCAGTCCATGCCGTGGAAAGCTGGGCTTTGGGAGCAGGAATTCAGGTTTGTCCTGAGTCCTGACCAGCAGGACAGGACAGGACAGCCCCAAACGCTGCAGATCTCCCAGGGATGCACAGCCTCGGGAGGCCCAGCACGCCCCAGGACCTGGCAGAGTGCTCCAGGTGGCATCTCCTGTTGGTTCTCCCCCTCCCTGCACAGAATCCCGGCGTGGTTTGGGTTGGAAGCAGCCCTGAAGTCGTTTTGTTCCGTGGCACAGGGCAGTGGAGTCCTGAGCTCAGCAACAGCCTCAAAATGCTCCCCGAGCACGACAGCACAGAGCAACAAGCAGTGGCACATTCCTGAATCTCAGGAAGTCTCATTCCCTCGGAAATTAATCCCTCGTGTCTCCTGGAGTGCCCCAGCCCCAGGGCCCAGCCCGTCCTGCAGGGCCAGCACAGCCTGGAGCCACAGGAGCCCAGGGAGAGGGGCTCTGACTCACTCAGGAGCGTTTCTGCCCTAAAGACACAAATCTCTGTTACCTGTCTTGGAACTGAACTCAGAAGGAAATTTAAGTGGCACAAAGAGCTCTGGAGAGGCAGTTTAATCGCAAACCAGTTGTTCCTTGTTTGACTCCTTCACTAAAAGCAGCGTTTGCCAAAGTGAAGCTCCTGCTGAAGGGACCCATTGGAAGAGCACTGGGAATTCAGGGGGTGTTTCTGGCCACCTGACCCTCTCAGCTGGAAATGTTGGAAGTGACCCATGCCAGCTGTCCTCCCTGCTGCCCCAGGTCTCACCTTGGTGGGGTCAGGCAGAAATTCCCACCCCAGCGACAGAGCCAGGCAGGGAACAGTGACAGGAGCGGTGACAGGAACAGGGATGGGGTGGCAGGAACAGGAACCCCCAGCTGGGCTCACCTCACACACCACGACCTGAGGCACAGCTCAGGGGGGATGGACAGAAACCAGAGTGTGGCCAGGGGGTGCTGGGAAGGTGGGAAGGAGGACCAGGAGAGGGAGAAGGAGCTGGGCTGGTGCGGGGTGGCCAGGGGAGGTGAGGGTGCTCAGCTCGGGCCGTGCCTGCTTGGAGAACTCTCCCAAATCAGGCCTGACCCTTCCTCTCCAGTGCTGAACAGTCCAACAGCCACAACTGCAGATGCCAGAGGGTCATTCACTGGGGACCTCCTTGCTGAGGGGCTCTGAGCCCCGGGGAGGTGAGCAGGGACTGTCCTGGGACGTTTGTAGGATCAGACTGCACCGCCCTGGCTGGTGCTGGGAGTGCCCCACTGAGCAGGAGAGCTCCAGGGATGCTCTCAGGCACCCCTGCCGTGGCTGTGACAGCCTTTGCTGAGGCCAGTGTTCCCAAAGGTGATGCTGGGGTCCCTTCTGGCAGAAGGCCCGGGGTCACTCCATTCCCAGGGTGCATTCAATGGGGGTGATGCCTTCGCCAGGACCCCCAGCACAACTGAGCAACCCCAACCGTGTGCAGCCCAGGGCTCCCGTGGGACCCACAGCCACAGGGCAAACCTGGTGGCCCCTCCTGTCCCCCCTGCTCTACACAACATTTCTGTGCCCCGGTGCGAGGCACAGCTGGGTCAGGACAGGTTTTTAGCTCGTGTTCTCACTCATCCCTCCCATCCCAGGGGTGTGTGAGCTCGGGGGAGGCATCTCCAGCCCCTCCTCCCTCCCCGAGGGCAGCCTGAGCCCCAGGGACCTGGCTCTGAGTCACTGCATCTCTCCTGGCTTTTGAATTTCACTTTCATCCTTCAGCTGCCACTCAGGGGCACTCGGTTTCTGCTGCTGTCCTGGAGGACAAATGGACATTCCCTCCTGGGTACCAGGGCTGCAGGCAGCAGCAGAAGGTTCTCTTCCCCCAACGCTGGTGATACGGCTCTCAGTGATGCTCATCAGACCCTTCCACTGCCAGGTCAAACAGTTCAGCGTGGCTGGATTTTATACAGAAAGGCAGGAGAACGTCCAAGCAGCCAGTTTTAAAGAAAAAACCCCAAAACCTTAACTAGGAAATTATAAAGACAAAAGAACTGAGCTGACAATTGAAACACGGGTTTCAAATGCATAGCACTTTATGTTTTAGCTGAGTAACATCTTCCTCTGCCCTGTGCTCCCCATCTGTCTCAGTTTGAAGGACAGGTGTCTGCTTAAGGAGGGCAGCAGCCTCCCTTGGAATGGAAAAAAAAAATGCAACTCCCCTCCCTCCGAATTATTATGATTTTGAAATTAAGAGGCTTTCAGGCAAAGATATGGGGAATAGGAATAACAGTTCTTTTACTAATACATATATATATATATATATATA
>VYXC01005415.1:1544-16816 GCA_013397175.1 Platysteira castanea
CCCAAACTCCATCCCAAGCCCCCAAGCTCCTTCCCAAGCCCCTCCTGGCCCAGGCCGGGTGTGGGGAGAGCAGAGCAGCCCCTCCAGGTAACTCCAGGGCCACGGGAAGATCTTGGATGGAAACTGGGGTGGGATCACCCACACAAAGATCAGATTTGCTGGGGACCCCCCCAGCTCCCTGCACTGAGCAGGAAGATTGAATTGAAATAAATATTTATTTACTAAACACCAATTTCTGCCACTTTCCCAAGGCTGGAGCTCACCCAGGGCCTCGCTGTCCCTCTGATCCTAATCCCTGCTCCTGCCACCCCGCTCCCAGCAGGAATCCCCAGCCAAGCAGCTGCTTAATGAGGCAGTTGGTTAATTAACCCCTCCGTTAATCCCCGGGGCAGCCTCACTGACCTTTAGCTTCTTCTGGTAGACCAGCTGGCTGTTCTGGATGGAAAACCACCTCCTGAGGGGGGACAGACACACGGACAGGCATCAGGGCGTGCAAAGAGCAGGAGGTTCCCGTTTATATCTCCGTTAAAAATCGAGTCATTTATTTATTCATTTATTTAGCAGCCTGTTCATCTTCAGGGAAAGCCAAGGAAGCCGTGGCCATCGTTCCCACCAGGAAGAAAACACTGGAATTGCTGAGCATAAAGAGTCAGGGGGTTGCAGCAGGGGTTTTTGTGTATTACACACTCTGCTGGCCAAAAAAAATCGAGGAAAATGAGGAATTTATACCTTTTGTCGTGGCTGAAATATCAAACAGATAAAAGGCAACACAAGGATTGGACAGGTCTGGGGAAAAACGGGAAAATCCAGGTGATTGGAGGCTGTCCCATCCCTGGGGGTGAGCTGGTGGGCTCAGTGCTGCTCTGAGTGCTGTGACAGCAGCAGCCCCTGCTCAGCTCCTCCTGGGGCCACTCCAAGCCGGGATATTTTGGGATTCTGGGAGGATTTGGAGGCGGAGGCGTTGAGCACAGCGAGGAGGTGACGAGTGGGCTCCAGGAGCTGGGAATAGCTGGGAAAAGCTGGGAATAGCTGGGTGTGGGTGGGGATGAACAGGGACAGAGCTGTGGGGAGGCTGTTGCCCGCCTGGGATTGGGATGGGGGAGGATTTTGGGAAGAAAAGTGGGATTTGGGGGCAGGGAAAAAACGTGGAGGCCTTGAGGGTGATGTTACTCAGAGGTCAGGAGAAGCAGGGTGCCCTGGAGGGAGGGGTTCCCTCTGGGACAGGCACCCTTTGGAGAGATCCACAAATTCCTGGGAATTTCTAGGAGAAAGGGACAATTCCAGGCAGATCCTAATGCCAAGGTCTTGGCATTAACCTGGCACTTTTGGCGATGATCTTGCTCCACACGTGGTGGGAGCAGCTATGGATCAAGGAAAACACCAAGCAGGAAATCCTGAAAGGTTGGTAAAAACTGAGCCCAGACCAAGCAGGAAGTCCTGAAAGGTTGGTAAAAACTGAGCCCAGACTGAGCAGGAAGTCCTGAAAGGTTGGTAAAAACTGAGCCCACACCAAGCAGGAAGTCCTGAAAGNAGGAGAAGCAGGGTGCCCTGGAGGGAGGGGTTCCCTCTGGGACAGGCACCCTTTGGAGAGATCCACAAATTCCTGGGAATTTCTAGGAGAAAGGGACAATTCCAGGCAGATCCTAATGCCAAGGTCTTGGCATTAACCTGGCACTTTTGGCGATGATCTTGCTCCACACGTGGTGGGAGCAGCTATGGATCAAGGAAAACACCAAGCAGGAAATCCTGAAAGGTTGGTAAAAACTGAGCCCAGACCAAGCAGGAAGTCCTGAAAGGTTGGTAAAAACTGAGCCCAGACTGAGCAGGAAGTCCTGAAAGGTTGGTAAAAACTGAGCCCACACCAAGCAGGAAGTCCTGAAAGTTTGGTAAAAACTGAGCCCAGATTGAGCTGGAAGTCCTGAAAGGTTGGTAAAAAACTGAGCCCAGACTGAGCAGGAAGTCCTGAAAGGTTGGTAAAAACTGAGCCCACACCAAGCAGGAAGTCCTGAAAGTTTGGTAAAAACTGAGCCCAGATTGAGCTGGAAGTCCTGAAAGGTTGGTAAAAAACTGAGCCCAGACTGAGCAGGAAGTCCTGAAAGGTTGGTAAAAACTGAGCCCAGACCAAGCAGGAAGTCCTGAAAGGTTGGTAAAAACTGAGCCCAGACCAAGCAGGAAGTCCTGAAAGGTTGGTAAAAACTGAGCCCAGACCGAGCAGGAAGTCCTGAAAGTTTGGTAAAAACTGAGCCCAGACTGAGCAGGAAGTCCTGAAAGGTTGGTAAAAACTGAGCCCAGATTGAGCAGGAAGTCCTGAAAGGTTGGTAAAAACTGAGCCCAGATTGAGCAGGAAGTCCTGAAAGGTTGGTAAAAACTGAGCCCAGACTGAGCTCAGACTGACTTTATTGGTTTATTCCAAAGCCCAAGCCCAGCTGGGATATTTCTCTAAATTCCTATAAATGCACTTTAAATTCTCCTAATTCTCACAAACCCACAGCTTTCCTGGGAGCTGCATTGGGCCCTCTCTCCCCTGGGAGGATCCTGGTCATTTTTCCATTGTAAAAAGCACTAAAAATGCAGAAACTCTCAAATCTGACCTATTTTAATTATTCCTTTTTAACTGATTAGCTCCAAATCCTTCCAGGGATCTCACCAGAAGGGGAGCGTGTTCCTGTGCGGAGCCTGAGCCCAAAGATTGGATGGAATTTGAGGTTTTTCTCACCTGTTCCATGTTTTGAAGGCGTTGCTGGCTCTCTTGAAGAGGTACCCTTCCATCACCACCCCGTTTGGGGCATCCACGTTGAACTCCACCTTGGAGTCATCGTAGGAGAAGTCCTGGAAAAAGGAAACAGACTCGGACTCTGACAGGATACAACTGAATTTCTGGGATTATGGAGGAGATGGTGCAGTAAAACATCAAAAAGAGACAAATCTGCCAAAATCCCAAAGTTCAGAGCTGTCAGTCCATGGATTCTCCCCATTCCAGCAAATTTTTTATCCCTGTTTTTGCAGAGAAGTGCTGCATTTCCCTGCCCTGACAGCAGCTAAGGAGAAAAGCAGGGAGTTCATCAGCAGGAGCCCTGCAAATTCCCAATATTTGGGTCGGGCTGGGATGGGAAATAAAGCCAGGAATGCTTNTCCACACTGAACTCCACCTTGGAGTCATCGTAGGGGAAGTCCTGGAAAAAGGAAACAGACTCAGACTCTGACAGGACAGGGCTGAATTTCTGGGATTATGGAGGAGATGGTGCAATAAAACATCCAAAAGAGACAAATCTGCCAAAATCCCAAAATTTGGAGCTGTCAGTCCCTGTGCCTCAGTGAGGTGCAGCCATGGATTTTCTCCATTCCAGCAAATTTTTTATCCCTGTTTTTGCAGGAAAGTGCTGCATTTCCCTGCCCTGGCAGCAGATCAGGAGAAAAGCAGGGAGTTCATCAGCAGGAGCCCTGCAAATTCCCAATATTTGGCTCGGGCCGGGATGGGAAATAAAGCCAGGGATGCTTTTCCTTGGCTGAATGAGGTGACAACGCTCCTACCAAACCAGGACAGACCCAAACCCACCAGGAAAAAGGGTGAATTCCAGAGGGGCAGAGCCCCAACCCCATCCCGAGCTGTCCTCAGATGCCACCTCCCTCAGCTGCCACCTCCCCGTGCCGTGCCACCCGTCAGGGCCCATTTGTCACCCCGGCCCTGGTGGATTCTGGCAGCTGCGGAGCAGGACACGGAGCAGAGGGAAGAGCAGCTGCTCTCCAGCACGGGATCCTCACCCCTGGGCCATTTTCTGCCTCGTTCCCCAGAGTAAATAGGTCAGGAAAATGAAACTGCTCCTGGATCCCTGGGCACAGTGGCCCTGCTCGCATCTCCCTGCTCCAGCAGAAATATTCCAAAGGTTCCAAGAGCCTTTAAATGCCTTTTTCTGGCTCGGCATCAGCCCCTGGAGATGCTCTGTTGCCTGGCAACAGGCACTGGGCTCTCATTAGGATGAGTTATTTCCATAAACGTGCCCGGGAGGTGTGGGGGTAAGAGTAAGGCTGGTCCAGGAGGAGCAGATCCAAGGGGACGGGGTGGAGGAGATGCTTGGAAAAGCAGCAGGATGCTCAGGTTCCTGCTCAGCCCCGAATTTTCCTGCCAGGAGAGGGTGAGGCCCTCTCAGATCTTTGACATCTGTGTTGCAAATGAAGCCCTGAGGGGATTTAATTGGGATTTGTGGGTGTTTGATTCTCGTGGGGCTGCTCCAAAGGGACATTTGATGGGCAGCTCTGGTGATTTGTGTCTGCACTGGTTTGTAAATAACACAAACATCCCCGAAAAAGCTCAGCAAGGGTAAAACCCATCTTTAAAATGCTCATTTTGAAGGGCTGGGCGTCGCTTTGGGGAACAGGATCAATCAGGGGGAGGGTGTAAATCCAAGCTCCTGCCTCCTTCAGCTGCCCCCATCCAGCAGAGTGGTGGTGAGGAGGATAAATCCTGAGGAGGATAAATCCTGAGGAGGATAAATCCTGAGGAGGATAAATCCTGAGGAGGATAAATCCTGAGGAGTGCAGGCGGGCCCCACACATCACCAGTAAACCCAGTAAAAACCAGTGCAGCCAAGGCAGGGGTGGGTTTAACCCGGCTGAGCCTGAATTTGGGACACCTCTGCCCAGGGAATGGCTCCAAAAGGAGCCCTGGAAAAACTCTGAGCTGCACTTTTGGGATGTTCCACCCCAAAACACACCCCGGAGATGACCCCAGGAAGGTCCCCGCAGGCCAAATTCTGATTTTATTTCAATTAGGGTCCTCCAGGCCAAATTCTGCTCATATTTCTGCTGCTTTGAGTCCTCCAGTGGCACTGAGAGCATTCCCGAGGGGCAGCTGAGGACAGAGCAGGTCCCAGAGCTGGGATTTGGAAATCAGGGACAAATTAAGGGAGAAGGACCAGTCTGCCCAGTACCCCGGGGATGTGGGGCCTCGGGGCCTCTTTGTTCCATCCCAGTGCTGGGAGCACCTGGAATTTTTGCTACAAAACCACAGGGACACAAATGAGGGGAAAGGGGAGGGAAAAACCTGACTTTATCCCCAGGATCAGCTGAATTTTCCTGTTCTCAGCCAGGCCAAGGCCTGAAGGGAGATGGCCAGGGATGGCTGAGGGAGCAGAAAGGTGAAACCACGACGAGGGCAGCTGGGAAAATTCCAGCTTAAACCACGGGATTCCTACACCCAGCTCCTGCCCCAGCCCAGCCCGGGAATTTTCTCGCCACAGAGGACGGATCTCTGGGAAAAAATTTACAAGAAAAAAGGAAAAATTCCACGGTTTGGACTCTGTCTGAGGAGATGATGCTGCCTGAGGTGGGTGAGGGCACGCAGACGTGTGAGGATGAACCCTCTGAGGTGCCAAACCTGCTTTTCACATGTCCCTGGATCTGTGTATTCATGGAAAAACTTGGATCCTGGTAATTCTTGGGAATAACAGGAAGGTCCTGGCTGGCCCAGCAGCAGCTCTGCCTCTGGTGTGACTCCCAAGGGATGGGGTGGAAAACCTTCTCCCTCTTTCTCCTTCCCCTTCTAATACAGCAATATTTATCTAATATAGCAATATTTTACTGCAGGATTGTAAGATTTCAGTGCAGGATTGTAGGAAATAAACCTTTTCCTGATCTCTCCCCCCACACTTCAGGCACAGAGGTTGGGCTGATTTCTTCACTCTGCTTTTAGCACCAGGAAGGAATTCCTGACCCAGGAAAGGCTTCCCAGGGCTGGGATCTGAGTGGGTTTGGCTCCAGTGGTGCCGTGTGAACCCTCCTGAGTGCCCAACCTGCTTTTAATGTGTCCCTGGATGTTTTATTCATGGAAAAACTTGGATCCTGGTAATTCCTGGGAATAATGGAAAGGTCCTGGCTGGCCCAGCAGCAGCTCTGCCTCCACTTCCAAGGGATGGGCTGGGAAACCTCCTCTTCTCACTCTTTCTCCTTTCCCTGCTCTATTTTAAATCAGGATTTTACTAAACCCCCTCTCCCTGATCCTCCCCCATCACCACAAGGCAAGTTTGGGTTCTGATTTATTCACTCTGCCTTTAGCCCCTCGCTGTCTCTGAAAAAGGAGCAAATTCCTGACACAGAAGAGATTCCCTGGGATCGGGATCTGAGTGGATTTGGCTCCAACAGCACCGGCGGTGCCAGGGGGGATCACACCCTGCTCCAACAAAGCTGATACCTTCCCAAATTAGACACCAGATCTCTGCTTCCCCTCCCCTCCCCGACTCCCAGGAAATTTTTGGGATTTTGTCCCTGGTGCTGTCGCCCCGAATTCCCACCCTGGGAGCTGAGATCCCTCCGGGAATGCCCTGGCCGTGGTTTCCATGGGAGCAGCGAGGAAGGGACACATTTCCAGGGACACATCCAGAGGGATGGAGGAAAAAAGGACATTAATGGGGATGCTTTCCAAGCAGCAAATGGGAATTAAAAACCCAGCACGGGCACAGATGGGCTGAGGAAGGAATTAAAAGGAAAAGAGATTAAAAAAAAAAGGAGAAAATCCTATTTGAAGGTGGCCTCGTGGCCCATCCAGGAAATTCCCTGTTCCATGTTGGGAGCAGGGATTGCTTCCAGCCCAGACCCAGAATAACTCCTCCAACTGCCCCTCTGGAATGAGATTTTTGTGCAAAAAAATCTTCCTTGTGCGAAGAAAACGACTGATGAAACCAAAACCCCTCCAGTGAAGCTGCCTGGAATCTCTGGGGGAGGGAATTTTCTAAGGAAGGAGCCTTCCTCACCCACTGGGGTAGGGAGGTCTCACTCAGAGGTTCATTCCCATCCCAAAAATCACAACCCCTGGCCTCAGACAGAGCAAACCTCTCTCTAAAATACCAACACCTCCCTAAAAACCTTTTAAATAAACACAATCTCTGTGGCAATCCCCGAAATTCCCTGAAAACCCACGGCGTTGTTCCCTCAGTTACCCATTCCAGGTGGAAATAACGCTGAATAAAAGCGAATTTTCTCTGCAATGATTTGATTTTTCCAGATAAAAAACCCCCCCAGGGAATCATTTCAGTCCAGCTGGTTTTAGATATTCCAAGAAAACCCCATCTCTTCCCACCAAACCTCCACATCATTTTATTATTTCGTCATTTTGGTGTCAATCGGTGCCATTTAGGAGCAGCAACAAGGCAGGGAACGCTTTCCCTCTTGGAAGACAAAGGCTTTTATCCCAAAAATCCCCTTTAAGTGATCGATAACGCTCAGTATTGAACAATGACATCATTTCCAGCCTCCCTGCATTATTTACACGGCGTGGAGAAGAACTTCTCCCGCAGGCGAAGCTGGAATTGCACCCGGTTTGGCTGTTTGATCCCAAACAAAATCATTCCAAAGGAATATTCCCATTCCCCAAAGATGCACACCCCTCCTCACACACACACACACAAACACACCATCCACAGCTTCTCTCCCGGTGCCTAAATTCCCTTTTTTCCCCTCTCTCTGGCTCTTTTCCTGGTGCAGAAATTCCAAGCTTTTCTCTCTCTGTAAATTCCATGGACAATCCCAGCCCCAGCTGGAATTTGGGAATTTGGAGGAGAGCTCCGCACCGGCAGCTCTCGCTCCTCCCGGCCAAATCCGCCTCCCAAACCCTTTTGTCTCCCGGTTTTCCCGATGCCAGAGGCTCTCCCTGCCAGCAGCTGATGCTCAGGGAGCTGTTCCCTGCTCCAGAGCTTCCCCAAATTTAGGGATAAACCCAGCCACAAAGCCGAGCTTGGCTTTGGGCTCGCACCAGCAAAGCCCCACATCCACAATCCTCATTCCCACCTTGAAAAGAACCCCGGAACTTTCTCCCCGGCGGGGTTTTCCTTACCAGGAGATATTCCAGCCTGCCGAAAATCTTCATGCTGCCGCCGGGGAGGGAGGCAGGGAGGCTCCGCTGCTTTTCCTGGAGAGCAGCAGCAGCTCCGTGTCCTCTCCCTGTTCCTAGAGCAGCATCCCCGTGGGCTGGCAGCGAAGGAGGGATTTCTTCTGCAGCCCCTCTCCTTTTACTCCTCCTCTTCTTCCCTTTTGGGAGGCTCTGGCGCTGTCGCCGAGCAGAGGACGCTCGGTGGCCCTTGGGGACCACCTGCTCCCCCCTTCCCGAGCCTCCCATTGAGAGGCAATCAGCTTAGAGCGGGGCTAATTACCATACAGCTGGCAGGGAGGACCGGGAGCAGAGCCGGGATGCGCTCCCAGCGAGCCGACAGAGCCGGGCTTTGTGCCTTGCCCGGATCCCTGGAGCAGAGCCACGCTTTGGGCAGCAATTCCAGCCCCAGGAATGGGCCCTGGATTGTTCTCCACCAGCTGGGCTCGGTGGGGCTCGGAGCTCTGCCCGCACTCGATTCCCAAACTGCGCCAGACTGGGAATGGCTGCGAGGCTGGGAAGGAGGTTTTGGATAGCCCCGTGTCCTTAAAATCGTGGAATTCAAGTTGGGAAATCTCCCCAGGATCATCAATTCCAGCCATTAACCCAGCACTGCTGTGCTCAACAATTCCAGCAATTCCAGCCCCAAGAATCTGGGAATGGCTACGAGGCTGGGAAGGAGCTTTTGGATAGCTCCATGTCCTTAAAATCATGGAATTCAAGTTGGGAAAGGTCATTAATTCCAGCCACTAACCCAGCACTGCTGTGGTCACCAATTCCAGCAATTCCAGCCCCAGGAATGGGCCCTGGATTGTTCTCCACCAGCTGGGCTCAGTGAGGCTCAGAGCTCTGCCCAGGCCCTCCACACTCAATTCCCAAACTGCTCCAGACTGGGAGTCGGTACAAGGCTGGGAAGGAGCTTTTGGATAGCTCCATGTCCTTAAAATCGTGGAATTCAATTTGGGAAATCTCCCCAGGATCATCAGTTCCAGCCACTAACCCAGCACTGCTGTGCTCAACAATTCCAGCAATCCCAGCCCCAGGAATCTGGGAATGGCTACGAGGCTGGGAAGGAGGTTTTTGATAGCCCTAAGTCTTAAATTCGTGGAATTCAAGTTGGGAAAGGTCATTAATTCCAGCCACTAACCCAGCACTGCTGCGGTCACCAACTCCAGCAATTCCAGCCCCAAGAATCTGGGAATGGCTACAAGGCTGGGAAGGAGATTTTGGATAGCCCCGTGTCCTTAAAATTGTGGAATTCAAGTTGGGAAATCTCCCCAGGATCATCAATTCCAGCACTGCTGTGCTCACCACCAAACCACGTCCCCAAGCCCCACATCCACACATTTTTTGGGCACTCCAGGGATGATTCCACCCATTCCAGTGCCTGGGCCCCCTCTCCGTGAAGAATTTTTCCCTAATTCCCAATCTAACATCTCCCATCATCCCTTCAGTTTTCTGGAGTGGAAGAATTCAGGAAAATCAGGACCTGTGAGCAAGGCCTGCTTCAAACATTCCCATTTCTCTCCTCCTTTCCCACTGGGAAAAATTCCCAGCTCTGTGTTTTCCACACTACCTACATCACAGCATCAAAAGGAAACAGATTTGGGATGAGTTTTTCTTCCCCACCAGATTTCTTTTAATTAAAACAAACAAGAATGAAACAAAATGCCATGGACCACTTTGTTCTCTATTTGGCTCTCAGAAAGCCAAGGACAATCCAATTCCCTGCCTTCAAAATCACAGTTTCCCACCCCAAAACCACTTCAAAAATATTATTTAACCCAAATTCCCTCCCTTAGCAGGGTGCTTGGGTAGACACTAGTGAGGAAATAAAGATATTTGTGCCACCACAGTAATTAAGCACAACAATCTATAAAGTTTTCCAGGGTTTTGTGGGCTCAGCTTGAAGATTTTTATTTAAGTCAGGGCTGCAGAGGGAGGCTCCATCTCAGAGGGAGCAGCAGCAGCACAGAGAGGCTGAAAAGCAGCTCAGGACAGCTCCAGGCAGGAAAATTTCAATCCTAAATTGCAGTGAGGATGCTCAGCTCCCTTCCAAGCCCTGGTTTTTGTCTCCTGCTGGGGAGTAATTGCTCCTTCTCCCTCCTGGAACCTTCATCCCCGCTGGCCCAGGGAGAGGCTGGAGTGAAAAACCCCACCCTGCAGAGATTTCCCAAATCCCTTTGGATGAAGTCACGGCTCCCAGGGGTCACAAATGGAGTCACCCCTCCCTCATGACCTCACCAGCATTCCCAGGCCGTTCCCAGGGAATGGCACTCCAGGATCTCCAATTTCCATTCCGTGGATGATGACATTTGTGAGGAGAGCATTAGGGACCACTTCCATTCCTTCTGAGGGATCATTGATCCGTGTGAGCCCTGCCAGATGTGGCTCCAGCCACCAAACCCAGGCTCCTCAAATCCCCAGGCACCAAAAAATCAGCCAAGGGCTGCTGTCATTTCCATGCTGAACCCCGAGCCACGAGTGAGCATCACAAAAAGAATTAAAATCTGATTTTAGCTCCTTTCATGAGGGTGAAGCCAAACTCATTCCTCAAATCTCCAGGCACCAAAAAATCAGCCAAGGGCTGTTGTCATTTCCATGCTGAACCCCGAGCCACGAGTGAGCATCACAAAAAGAATTAAAATCTGATTTTAGCTCCTTTCATGAGGGTGAAACCAAAGTAATTTAAAACTGGGCTTTAAGGTGCCAACTCCAGATGCCAGGCCGTGGTTTCTCTGTGTTGCTTTCAGTAAATATTCATTTTTATGAGGAATAAAAATGCCAGAGGAAGGAAAAATCCGGGTGGGTACTCACCTGCAGGAGGGTCTGCAGGGCCAGGGCGGCAACCCAGGGAGAAGAGGAGGGAAAGAAAAATAAATAAAATTAATTAGTCGATGTTTCTGCAGCTTTCAGGTTGGGAATTGTTGCCAAGGGTGGAAAACCTGAGCCCAGGTTAACCAGAGATGCCTCCTCAGCTTGAAGATTTTTATTTAAGTCAGGGCTGCAGAGGGAGGCTCCATCTCAGAGGGAGCAGCAGCAGCACAGAGAGGCTGAAAAGCAGCTCAGGACAGCTCCAGGCAGGGAATTTGAAATCCTAAATTGCAGTGAGGGTGTGCGAGAGGGTGGCAGGGAAGAGCTGTGCCCTCTCCCCAAAACCAGCTCTGCTCTGCTGTGGTTGGCACAAATCTCATCTGATCTCAGAGGCATTTCCAGAGCCATTTCCAGACTTTAAACCCTCACATCCTCAGCAGAACAAGGGGAGGCAAAGTGAGAACGGGTCCAAAAACCACCCGGATGCCCAGGCCTGAGGGGTCCTGGAGCATCCCCATCCCTCCCACTTCCAGAAAAGTGGGGAAAATCCTGGATTTGGGGCAGCTGGAGCTGGCAGCAGGCACGGGGTGACATCCAGGTGGCATCGGGGCTGTGGCACCCAGAGGGGCACCCAGGGGGCACCCAGAGGGCACCCAGAGGGGCACCCCGAGGGCACCAGGACTCACCCGCTGCTGGATCAGGGCGTGCTTGTGCTCCATCTCCCTCTTCTCCACGGCCGAGTCGATCACCAGCTGGTCCAGCTGCGGGCACGGGGGCACAGACACGGGGCAGTCAGGGAGGAGCTCAGGGAGCTGCCCCGGGGGCACAGCGGCACCTCCCGACAGCCCAGATCCCCAGAGAGAGGGGCAAAGAGGGAAAAAGGAGGCAAAAAGGGCATAAAGGAGCAAAAAAGGGTAAAAAGGGGCAAAAGGGAGGTAGAAGGGGGGGAAAGGAAAGAAGGAGGCAAAAAGCAAGCAAAAAGAGGGAAAAAAGGAGACAAAAAGAGGCAAAAAGGGGGGAAATGGGGCAAAAAGGAGCAAAAAAGGGTAAAAAGGGGCAAAAGGGAGGTAAAAAGGAGGGGAAAAGGGGAAAGGAGGAAAAAAGGAAAAAAAAGAAGGCAAAAAGGGGAAAAAAGGAGACAAAAAGAGGCAAAAAGGGGGGAAATGGGGCAAAAAGGAGCAAAAAAGGGTAAAAAGGGGCAAAAGGGAGGTAAAAAGGAGGGGAAAA
Source organism: Platysteira castanea (assembly GCA_013397175.1). Taxonomy (NCBI): domain Eukaryota; kingdom Metazoa; phylum Chordata; class Aves; order Passeriformes; genus Platysteira; species Platysteira castanea. Next base: position 13,444 of record VYXC01005415.1, read on the forward strand.
GGGGAAAGGAGGAAAAAAGGAAAAAAAAGAAGGCAAAAAGGGGAAAAAAGGAGACAAAAAGAGGCAAAAAGAGGCAAAAAGGGGGGAAATGGGGCAAAAAGGAGCAAAAAAGGGCAAAAAGGGACAAAAGGGAGGTAAAAAGGAGGGGAAAAGAGGAAAAAAGGAAAAAAGGGGGGAAAAAGGAGATAAAAAGAGGCAAAAAGAAGGCAAAAAGGAGGCAAAAAGGGGGTAAAAAGGGGGTTAAAAGGGGGTTAAAAGGGGGTTAAAAGGGGGTTAAAAGGGATAAAAAAAGGCAAAAAGAGGCAAAAAGGAGGCAAAGAGCCACGTTTGGGTGTGCACCCACTCCTGCAGCACCCCCAGGACGACGCTCCGAGCATTCCCTGGAGGCCAGAGGTGCAGCTGGCTGGAAAAGGGGGGGCCCCTCCACCCTTGGGGGTGAAGGGGGGCAAACAGAGCCCACCCAGCCCCTGCCCCTCACCTCCGTGGCCAATTTCTTCATGTAGGGGTCGAGCTCGTGCAGGAGGCTGTAGCCCTGCTGGAAGAAGGTGTACTGGGCGTGCATGAAGGACAGCATCTGGGGAGGGAAAAACCCGAATTAATTATCCCCCACCACAAAAAAAAGAGGTTAAACCCTTTCTTTTTTCATTTTCCCCAAGCAATTTATGCCTCCTCTCCTTCCTCCCGCTGTGCTGTGGGCACAAAGCAGGGGCAGCACCTGGAAAATCCCACCCAGGGTTGGATTTGCTGCCTGTGGGGCTGCTCCAGCTCCCATTTTTTGGCATTTTTGCCCCCCCAGGGCAGTGCCAGGGCTGCCCTTCCTGCACCCCCAGGGCTCTCACCGCGTCCAGGATCTCGAATTTCTTCTTGGCCTGCAGCACGTTGATCTGCGGGGGGAAAAGCAAGATATTTCCAGCAGCAAATTCGGCCTGGAAACCTCCCAAATTCACTGAGCAACCCCCAGAAATGCATCACAAATTATTGCTGAATAATTCCACATGGGAAGGGTCTGAAAGGTCAGTTCTGGTGAGTTCCAGGTGGGATGAAAAGGTGGAATAAATGCAGAACAGATGGATTTTCTCACCTGGACTGGTTAAAATCACTGCTGGATCTGTGTCTGTACCCAAACCTTGCCCCAGTGAAGGGAATATTCAATTTAGCAATCACTGATTTCTTCCAGCAGGCCCCATATTTCAGATTTAAAAGAATAAAATAACTCCCCTCACTCACTGTAAAACTTCAATTAAAAACCAAAAGATACCTGGATAAATTCATGTCTTAAAACGTTAATTAAACACCAAAAGATACCTGGATAAATTCACATCTGTACATTTCAAAACTGATGGATTTAAGGTGACACCTTGCACTTATGGATCAGCACAAGCCAGGAATTCCTGGTTTTCACTGGGAGAAATGCAGGGAACTTCCCACAGTGAGGTTTTGCCTTCGTGTCCAAACCCAAAATGGAAAAAAATCGAATTATTGATCCTCTGAGGGGCAGCACTGCCCTCCTACCCACAGCTGGGACAGCAGGGACAAGCCACAAAGTGTCACCAGCTGGCCTGAGTGACAGCCAGAGGGGACACCCAGGGATCAGCACTGAGCTTCTCTGCTCAATCACTGCCTGAGAGCACAAAAAACCCCATAAATGATTAAAAAAAAATGATTTAAAAACCCCAAACCCTGACCGTTCTGGGTGTGGTGAGTGAGTGCTCCTGCAAGAAATCCCCCCTGGGAATAGAAATTAAAATAGAAATTGTGTGAGGGACTAGAGTTTCTCTGATTGAAATAAATTTCTCTGGCTGCAACAAAGAGAATTTTCTCTTTATTTCTCTTACTGAGGTAAAATAACGAATATTTCCCTTCTCCAGTGCAGGGTGCTGACAAAGCCAAGGCTGGGTGTTCACCCCTGTGTGGGAGCTGCACTCAGAGCTCCTCGTGGATCAGAATATTCCCATTTTTAGGGGTAAAATCCCATCCTGAGGACTCTTAAGAGGGCAAAATCCACCCACCTGCAGCACATAATCCAGGGCCAGGTGCCTGAAGCATTTCCTGGTGATGGTCAGGGTGCCCGTGGCCTCCTCCACCTCGTGGGGCTTGTGCCGGGGGGCCTGGGCGTTCTTCACCAGCGAGATCTCCATGTCCTCCCGCACCTTGTCAAACTGCTTCTTGGTCTCCTTGAACTTCCTCACGTCGCTGGGGCCCGGGAAGGAGAAATGGGGAGGAACGGGGAGAAATCAGGGTGAGAAAAATGAGAATAAAGCACGGAGAGGGGCGGTGAGGGTGCGGCCTGCCAGGCCGAGATCCTGCTCCGGGTGCCAGATGTTCCCATCCTCAGGTAAGCAAATTGCTCCTAAAACCAGTCCCAAGCTTGGAATTGATTTTTCACCATGGAAATGTCAGCGTTCCGGGGATGTGAGGGCAGAGGGTGGGCAGGGAAAGAGCAAAAATGGATAAATTGAGAAGATGCAAGGCCGACAGACCTGGAAGTAAGGTGAAATTCCTATTTTTCGCTGCCTTAAGAAGATTAAATCTCATGCCAGCAGAGAAATAATTCTGAAGATAACAGGGGTAGGGTAAAGATGGGGCTGAGGAAGGGGGGCTCAGCCAGGAACCCCCTTTTTCCATGGATCCCAGCTGCTGAGGGATTCCCGGCAGTGCCCGTTCCCATGGCAACGCTGCAGGCCTCGGCCCCTCTCTGACCTAAATCTGCTCCCCGGGATCCCAAACTGCTCCCAGGGGGAAAGGGGCACCCAGGGAATGGGAATCTCTGACCTAAATCTGCTCCCCGGGATCCCAAACTGCTCCCAGGGGGAAAGGGGCACCCAGGGAATGGGAATCTCTGACCTAAATCTGCTCCCCGGGATCCCAAACTGCTCCCAGGAGGAACAAGGGTTGTTGCCCTGGTTTTTGCTAAAGCCTTCTGTTTTTAACCTTGGAGTCAGATTCTTTCACACAGTTTCATGTAAATAATAGCCAATGTTTACTTAACGGTATTTTCTGGTTTTCATTGCTTTTGTGATAAGAGAACTTTGATGAGCANCAGCTGAACCTCCCTAAAACACAAATCCTGCTCAGCCCAGGGCTCTGAGAACTCGTTTTGCTGTCACATCTGTCACCTCCCACAGGAGCAGGGAAGCTCTGATTCCCAGGATGTGTGAGGAGTTGAGGATGTGGGGGCTCTCCTGGACCCCAAAAGCCTTTTGGGAGCACTGGGTCCTTCCTTCTGCACTGCTTTAAACCACGAGGGATCTCTACAGCAGCCTTGGGATAAGGTTTCCCTGCAGGATCGGAACTTTGGGATGGATTTGGCCTGGAGGATCAGCCCTGCAGGATCTGAACTTTGGGATGTTCATCCTGGAGGATCAGCCCTGCA
>VYXC01005415.1:29426-47057 GCA_013397175.1 Platysteira castanea
AGTAAACATTGGCTATTATTTACATGAAACTGTGAGAAAGAATCTGACTCCAAGATTAAAACAGAAGGCTTTAGCAAAAACCAGGGCAGCACCCTGGGGTCCCCGTGAGGGCACCCAACACCTCCCACCCCACCCGGGCTCACGGGCAGGGGGTGCAGAGGGCACGGCCAGCCTGGAGGGGCTCCCCAGGGCAGTGAGAGCCTTGGGTGTTGTCCTGTTTTTTGCTCACCTCCTGCTGTTTGCATATCTGGAGTCAGATAGTCACACTTTCATGTAAATAATCGCCAATGTTTACTTAACTGCCCTTTTTGTTTTCATTCCTGTGCTACGAGGGAATTTTTTGACAAGAATCCTTTTCCTCCAGTGGGATTGAAGAGGGAGTGACATCTCCTCCAATCCCTGGTGGAATTGAGAAACCTATGAATAGAAGAACTAAAAAGAAACTTCCTTTTTTCTCTTTCTGCTCAACCTAGCAGGAGTCTGTGTCCTTTCTCGTGTCCTGCAGTGACACTCTGGGATCCCCGAGCAGGACCAGGAGGTCAATACTCACCAGCAGGGCCTGCCTGGTGCTCTTGTCCCAGCTCCGAGCAGCCCTGCCAGGCCCCAGCCCTGGGGACAAGCCTGGGGACAAGCCTGGGGTGCCAACCATGGATTTACCAGCTGGAAATGGGCTCGGGTTTTAGGGGAGGCTGGCAGGGGCTGTATCCGTGAGCAGGGGCTGCCCAGTCCCCCTCAGACCCCAACCTGCCCTCACCTTGTCCAGCTTGGCCTCGATCTCCACCACATCTGTCTCCACCTCATCGATGGTTGCCCTGCAACGGAACAGCGAGGAGGAGTCGTTAATTAGCGAGGAGGAATCGTTAATTAGTGACGAGGAATCGTTAATTAGCAATGAGGAATCGTTAATTAGCAATGAGGGATCGTTAATTAGCAATGAGGGATCGTTAGTTGGTGGTTTAGGGTGAGTGGGGAAGAGGCCAGGAAGCAGTGAGCGGGGACCAGAGGGGCTGATATGGCTTTGAGTTTTTAAGATGTTTTATGGCTGTTTCTTGATCTTAGAAAGTCCCATGCCAGAGCCAAGAAAGATTGGAGACGCCTGCGGGTTCGTGTTCAGGTTGTTTATTGTTTCTTCTCTCTCAGTGTCTGGAGCAGGCACAGCANGGGGAAGGGGCACCGCCCTTTGCCCTCCATGTTTGCTTTTTTCTCTCCTACCTCCATAAATCTAAACCCTACACTCACTCAGTGATAAGATAAGCTAATTACACATTTTCTTTCTGTTTTTTCTTTCTGTGTGGACGGGAGGAGAGGCTCCTCATTCCCACTTGGATGTTTCCTGCTGCTACAAAATCGTTCAGGAGAAGGCTCGGGGGTGAATCCCAGGGCTGGGGAATGAGATGGAGATTATTCCATTATTCCATCTCCTGTCAGCACCACGGAGAAACTCAGGTGGGCTGGGAAGACAACCCCAGCAAACTCATTGAACGGCTTCATTCTGGTAATTAACAGCAGTGCTAATTGACACAGGGATAACCATTGCCCCATCCGTTCCCATCAGGCACAAATTCCTTGTTCCAGCATCACCAAACCCCATTTCCAGGCTGTTCCTCTGCCTGGAGAGGGGAATGATGACCTTTAAACCTCAGGAAGCAGCACTCAAACAGAAACAGAGCAGCCCTTTAGCCACTCTGAGCACCAAGAGGCTCCTCCACACACTTTGGGTAGGGATAAATCTGCTCCAGGATTCTGGGCTCTGCTTCCTTTCCGCGCCACTGGACAGATGTGACAGCAGGGGATGTGTCAGAGCCCAGCTGGAAAAGTCCCCGGGCCTCCCTCTCAACATTCACATGACATCAGCCACTCTCAGGAGGCATTCCCAGACTCAGGAATGTGGTTCTGGGATGATTTTTGGGAGGCCAGAGTCCAGCAGAGTCCCTGCAAACCTGAGAGTGTTCACAGTGAGAGCGCTTGGACGTGGATTTCTTTAAGCACACACCTGGGAATGTGGTCAGCCTCCCACCACCCCCCTGCTCCAAGGATTTGAAATCCAAATTTTTACTGCAGGGAGCTTCTTAGGTTTGGGGGATCAGGATTTTTAAAGTTGGGTCCTGAAATATTCCAGCCAGGGTTTGAAAAAATCCAAGGTGAGCATGTGCCAGCTGCGGGGACAGCTGGGGAGGGACGGGATTTGGAGGGGCATGAACTGATCCTGCCCTCAGGAAATGGATGGAACACCCCCAGTCCAAGGGAACAGCAGAATTCCTGAAGGAACCACCAGGATTTGTGCCAACTCTGAGCCTCCGGGTTTCTTCACCCCAGGAATATTCTCCAGTAAAAGTCAAAAAGCGCTGGGTTTTTTCCCTCCAGAATCCCAGCAGAGCCCTGACCTCCCTCAGCCTCCCTGCAAAATGAAATCCTGGCAGCTCAGGCTCTGCCCAGGGCTCTGGCCACCATCGATCTGCCACCACCAGCCCTTGGAAAACACAGCCAAAAAAAAAAAAGGAGCTTTTCCCTGGCATAAAGCAGCGCTCCCGCTCCGCTGCCTCCGCCCCACACAAAGGCAGCGCGGCTGTGCCCGGGGCAAAGCTTTTGGAAAGAAAAGGCAGCATTAAAGAGGCTCCTTCCAGGCTTTTTTCCCCTCTCCCAGCTATTTTTGTTGCCCGATTTGGGGCTCGTGTGCCCTCACGCATCGCTCTCGCTGCCACATTCAATTTTTCCGCTCGGTTTCCTCGTGCTGCCGATAGCTGGACACAAAAACGGGCTGGGAAAGAGGGAAAAGCTGGGTTTTCCTTCTTTTTTTTCCTTTCCAGGGAAGCAGGAGGAGCAGCCATTGTGGAATGTGGCAGCAGATTTCCTGCCAGGAGCTGCAGAGAGCATCTATAATTTCCTCCCCGTTTTTACCCCAGCCTGTGGGTATATTTGGACTCCGTGGAGGAGGGAGAGGTTTTTGGGGCTGGGATCTGCTGAGGGGTGAACGTGACGGGCTGTGGCTAAGAGGGCACGAAATCTGAGCTTTTTATTTGGGGTAGAGGCTTGATGGAAAAGATTCCAAAGGGTTTTAATCCAAAGGCAGCGATCCCAGGGATTTGTTTGGCTGTAATGGAGTTCTGGGAAGGAAAAGGATTTATCCATGCTTTTCAGGTGCACTTTTCTATCCAAAGGAATTCCTTGGGGAGATGAATTCTGGGGCTGGGGCAGCACAGCCACGCTTCCATTTGGGATAAGCTGGAAGGGGAAGGCAAAAGGACCCCAAGGTTCAATCCCAACTCCTCCCACACATCCCATCCTGCTGCCCAGGGATTTTTCTTTCTGCATCCCAGGGCCTGATCAACACCTGATTTCCCACCCTTCAAGGGCACGCCATGCCCAAGTCCATCCCTGGGGGTTTGGGGTTTAAAAAATATCCTTTTCTTGCTCTCTGGTGCAATTCCAGAGCCCGCTGATCCTGCTTTCCTGGAGGAACAACAACTTCAGTGCAAGCGCTCGCAAGCTGAAGGCTCTGCCAGCTCCAGTCCCAAATTTAAATCCTCCCACGGCTCCCCCGGCGTGTCAGGGATGAAAGCAGAGCCCTCCCAGTTACACAAGCAGCCTGAGGACCTGGAATGACTCCTCAGGGATGAGTAAAAGCCACCTCAGCACTGCCGGGAGGAATCTGGGAATCCACGGCTGCTCCCCACCCATCCCATCCCATCCCATCCCATCCCATCCCATCCCATCCCATCCCATCTCTGCCTCCTGAGCACTCGGGGATGCTCAGCCCAGCCTCTCCCAGCTGCAGGAACCCAGCTCTGCCAAGAATTGGATTTTTTCACCCCAAAAAAAGAGCCGGGCAGCCCCGGAGCAGCTGGAGCCGTGTCCTGGCCGGGTGCCCTGCGTGTTTCCTGCTGCTCTGCTCTTCCTGCTGAAGCTCTGCCAGGCCTTTTTCCGGCAGGAGGGAGGGAAAACAATCCCTGGCCTCATCCAAAGCCCTTCCCACTGACGAGATGAGCTCCAGTTTCCTTGCCCAGAGGGCTCTGCATTGTGCATTTTGCTTTATCCTTTAGAGAAGCCACTCAGAAACGGCAGAAATCCACCAAATGTGGCCAAAATCTCAGCAGAAGGATTTTTTTATCCCATGGGGATGGGAATAATGAGCTCGGCAGGGTCTAACTTTGCCTTGTGCCTCCTCTGGCTTGCTCCCAGTTCCATCAGCTGCATCCCAAAAGCGATCCAGGTGAAGGATCCCTGGAAAACTGAGGCAGAGATGGAGCTGGTGGCAGCACAAGCTGAGGCTGCGGCTGTGTGGGAGGCCAGAACTGGGTTTTAGAGGCCGTGCCTGGAGAGGAGGATGGACAAAACCAAAGGGAAAACGTCCCCGAGTGCGGGGCTGGGATGGGACAGCCACAAAATCTCTTTTGAGCTGGAATTTCACCACCCCTGACTCCTGTCACAGCCTTAAACAGAGCTGGGTGGTGGCTGGAGCCACGATCAGGCCTAACAGAGCTGGGATCAGCTGAGCCTTGATCCCTGACTGGATCCCCTCCCTCCCCAGGGACTCTGCGAGCATTCCATGAGAAATCCACCTCCGGCAGGAGCTGGGGCTCCTCAGGTGACCACAGCCATGGATTCCACGGATAAATCCAGCATTAAACCCTCTCCTTTCACCACAGCTGAGGCACCAAGGGATCAGCAGACATTCCCAGAGAGGCCTGGCTGTGTTTTCCTGCTTTTCCTCCAGGCTGGAGCAGCGGCCGAGCTTTGCTGGGCATTTCTTTGTTCCCTGCCACCGACACCCGCGTGAAGTGCAGCAGAAACCCAAGCCCAAAACGGGGATTAAAAAGCAATAACGTGACCTGAAATTGCTCCGTTACCTCTGGCAACCAGCAGGAGATGGGAAGGAAAAGCACTAAAAGTGTAATTCCCACTATTAAGTGCTCTAAAATCAGCCACTCACCCTCCCAGCTGTCAAAGCTGACTTAATTAACCAAGCCCTTCATTTTCCTTGGGAAGTGCTGTTGGTTTTCCTCACTTTTCTGGCGGGGCAATTCAGAAATTATACAAAGACTGAAGGGTCAGCAAAACACGAGGGTTTTCTGCAGGTTAGAGGGGGTGAAATGTGTGTTTGTCCCTAAAATGGGCGTTTTTAGAGAAAATTGTGCAGAAAATTAGACAGAAAAATGTGCAGGAAAATATACAGAAAAAATACAGAAAATTATATAGAAAATTAGAAAATTACATAGAAATTAAGACAGAAAATTGTACAGAAAATTAAACACACACTCACACCCCAAACCTCTCTCAGCCACCACCCGGAGCTGCATCTCCAAAGCACCTCAGAGCTTTTCCCTTTCCAAATTTCCCCTCCCAGTGCAGCTCCAGCTCCGAGTGAGCTCATCCCAGTGGGATCCCAGCCAGCTCCCGGGGCAGTCAATGGGAAGAAATCCCTGCAGCAGGAGCAGGAATGCTTCCGGAGAGCTTCCCTCCCTCTTCCTGCCCCACTGCCAGCTCCAGCTCCGGCTCCGGCTCAGCTGGGGCTCTCCCAACGTTCCCAGGGTGTTCCCACTCCCCTCCAAGCTCCTGTGTTCCCATAAAAGCCTCTCCCAGCTGGGATGGAGGGATGCTGGAGCTCCCCGGAGCTGTTCCAGCTGTTCCTAGCTGTTCCCAACCTCTCCCCTTTGGATGGAGCAGGAGTCAGGAGCGCCGCGCTCAAAGATTTTGTTCTTCCTGCTGTGCCCTGTCAACATCTGGGTGGGGAATTCCAAAAAATCCCTGTTCCACCGGGAATTCAGAGGGGAGGGAGCCCTGCTGGGTGAGCAGCAGCAGGAAGGGCTGTCAGATCCAGGGAAAAGGCCAATCCCTGCCTGGCAGTGACAGCTCCCCCAGAAACATCTTGCACGGCCAGGGAAAGGCTCCTGTGTGAGCCTGATGCGCTTGGAAAGGAGCCCCTGGGATGCTCAGATCCCAGGAAATGTGATTTATTCCCCCCTGGAGCAGCTGGAGCCCTGCTGAACCCGGATCAGGCCGCTCAGGGCCCTACAAGATGTGGCACTGCAGGGATGCTCAGGGTCTCCCTCGGTTAATTCATGGCACAGAGCGATTTCCGTGGGATTTCCAGAGGTCAGGACAGCAAACAGGAATTCCTGGATCCTGTTCCTGGTGGTCACAGCATTCCCTGGGAGCTTCACCACCATCTCTGTGCCCCATTATTGCTGTTAAAGACTGAGGGTAATTAATAAATAGCATAAAGAGCAGTGGCAAAATGCTCCGAGGTGGGAGCTGTGGGCGTGCAAATATTATTATTTTTTATTATTATTATTATTATTATTATTATTATTATTATTGTTATTGTTATTATTATTATTATTATTGTTATTATTATTATTATTATTATTATTGTTATTTCTTCTGACTGATTTCTATTGGAAACGGAGTGAAACCAACGCCTGCCTCGGTGAGACGAGCTCTGCCTGAAATCAAAAGGGAGGTTTGGCACAAAACCAAAGCATTTCTCATCCAACTCCTTCTCCCAGAACCATCAGCAGCCTGACAAGGGCACTGACAGCTGCCAACTGCCCCAGCTTTCTCCAGGAATTCAAATAAAAATGTTCCTTTAAGGAAAAGGGGATGAATTTTATGGATTTTAAGCTCCACCTCCACATCTTTGTCTTCTGCCAGACGCTGTTTTTGGAGGTTAAATGAGGTAAACGCCACTCTTTGGATTTTTAGGTCGCTCTGGAGGTTTTTAGGTGGTTTTGAATCATTTATGAAACTCCCTAAATATGGATCTGAGTGCTCCTGTGCCCGCTGGTATCCACAGCCCTCCCTCCTTCCTTCCCAAGGATCAGCGCCCTTTGCATCCCTGTCCATGGGAGATCACCATGGCAACGGCTCCATGGAGACGGTATCCATGGCAACCACACCCTCCCGGTGACTTCCATGGGTTTTTCCTCCTGGAATTGGCCCGGGAGTGGTCAGGGGACAGTGCAGCCACAGGTGTGGGAGGGTGAGGAGTGGGACTGGGGATAAGGTCGGGGGTGGGAGTTTAAGGAGAAAAGGAGCTGGGAAATGAGAGCAAACAGCAGCTCAGCCTTCCCAGCCCACCCGGAAAAGGAGGATTTGGGAAGGGAATGAAGGGAAATCCTGGATCAGAACTCCCTCTGTGAATTCCAGCTGCTCCTGAATCCAAATCTCCCTGAAAACACGGATGGAGCCGAGTGTTCTTCACGCTCAGCTCATGGCTCAGGGGGGAATTCAGGCACAAAAAAACTCAACTGGTTGAACTTCAAAGAGGAAAAAGTCCCCTGAGCCCTGGGCCCAGTTTTAAACTGGATTCCTGTGGGAAGAGTCACCCCAGAACTGGGCAAAAGGGTTTTTCTGGTCCTCCCAAGCAGCCCCAGGTGGGCCAGGCCTGTCCCCTGCCCCTCTGAAAGCCACCAGCCACCACTTCCAAGCATTCTAATCCCAATTTCTAATCAATCCAGGCTCCCTCATCACATTCCCAGCAATCCCAAACCTTAGCCCTTGCTCTTCCACACCTCCACTCATCCTCTTCAGAACCTGGCTTTAAGTTTCAACAGCAAGATCAGGGCAAGCTGGATTAAAGCTCATTTTCGGGGAAGAGCAGTGACTTCAGTAATGCTGAAATTCCATTTCAGAGCAGCAAATTCGAATTAAAGAATATCCTGAGTTGGATCAAGGACCACGTTCTCCAAGTGCAGGTGATAAAGAACACAGAGAATAGAAATTAGAAGGTTTTGGTTCCCCCTGAAGTTGCTGATGGAACCTAAAGACTAACGAGGAAAACAGGTGAAAGAATGTCCAAGTGGGCACAGGCTCCACTCCTCTGTCTGTGGATCGATGGGCACAGCTGAATTCAGCACCAGGAGGGTGAAATCCTGCCCTTCCCATCCCTGGGAGCTGAGATCCTGCTCTGGAAATCAGGGGAAATGCCCCTCCACCATTCCTCTCCCCGATCCTCGCCAAGCTCCTGAGCAGCTCCACTCGCTGCCCCCCGATTCCCGGGAAAGGCCGCCCTTCCCCTTGTCCCCGTGTCATTTATCCCCTTGTCCCCGTGTCATTTATCCCCTTGTCCCCGTGCCATTTATCCCCTTGTCCCCGTGCCATTTATCCCCTTGTCCCCGTGCCATTTATCCCCTGTATCCCCATCCCCAGCTCCTGCCTCCCTCTGCCTGCAGTGGGGCAGGGAATTCCCGCAGTCCCCGCTTGCACAAAGTCAATTCTCATCCTGTTCTTTGGGATGGAGATCCCAGCCCGGGATAAACCTGGGAATGCCAAATTCCAAGGGCGAGGATGGAGAAGGAGCTGTCTGGTGGCTCGGAGCGGAGTCTGGGCTGTGCCCTCACTGTTGCCCTGGTTTTTGCTAAGCCTTCTGTTTTTAACCTTGGAGTCAGATTCTTTCACGCAGTTTCATGTAAATAATGGCCAATGTTTACTTAACGGTATTTTCTGCTTTTCATTCCTTTTGTGAGAAGAGAACTTTGATGAGCATCTTTCTTCTCCAGTGGGATTGAGAAGGAAGTGACATGTCCTCCAATCCCTTGTGGAGCTGGGAATTGAATAAAAATGTGAGATATGTCAATAATAAAGTCCTTTCCCTCCTTTCTGCTGAACCTGGCAGGTGTGAGAGCCTCTTTATTGTGTCTTCCCAGACACAGCCTCACCTCTGGCACGGCTCGGGCGGGTCCTCCCCAGCAGCAGCTCAGCCCTCCCTGCCCGTGCCAGCGCTGCCACCTCCGCGTGCTGCCCTCGGTGACAGCCGCGCCACCCTGGCAGCACAAAAGGCTCCGCTGCCAGGGATTTATTCCCACCCCGCCGGTGCTGACGAGGCAGCGGCACGGAGCTCCAGACAAACCCTGACCTAGATTCGGAGCAGTTCTGCTGGAAAGTGCCGCGTGTGATGCTCCCGCTCGAGTCAGCAGCGCCCGCCTCGGCAGGGATGCACAGCTGGCCCTTTCCTGCTGCACAGAAATCCCTCCAGATTTCCTCCCTTTCCTCAGCGGTGTACAGATTATTCTTTTCTCTTTTTTTCCCCAGCTCCAGAGCAAAGATTTTATTTTTTCTCTATTTTTCCCAGCCCCAAAATTGAGGGCTCTGCTGCCGGAGCACAAAGCGAGGTTTGAGAAGCCCCGGTGACACTTCAGGTTCCACCTGGCACAGGGCAGTGCTGCAGGGGGTCCCTCACCGAGGCACAGGGGTGGCACAGCCCGGTCCTGTGGTGCCAGAAATCCCCACAAAACCAGGTTTCATTTGTCAGAGGAGGAGGACAGAGCTCCTTCCTGAGCTCTGGGAGCAGGTTTGTCTCCCTGTCCTCATCACACCCTGCTGGAGTGCAGGGACGCTCACTCCTGACTAATTATCGTGCTTAATCAGGTGAAGGAAAAAGGCCGATTTTGCTGGAAAACACAGTTTTCCTCCCTGATTTCTGTCTGGGTGAGGAATTGGCTGCTGGAGCTGGAATCTCTTGGTGCTGCTCCTCTGCCTGCCTGGTCCCAAGGGGAGCATCCACGGAGCTCCTGCCCCAAACAGCCCCAGCAGGGATAAAATCAGGCCCAGGTGGGGGCCAGGATGGATCCCTGACAGCACCCACAGCACCGGGACACCTGGAGGAGGGAATCCTCCGGGAGAAAGTCTGCTCAGACCCTTGGGGTCTCACCCGGAGGGTTAAATGAATAAATAAATAAACGATCCCACAGTGAGAGCACTCACAGGGCACTGCTTTATGCTCTGGAAGCTAAAAACCAGGGAGAAAACCTCCAAAGGTGGGTGGACATCCCAGTCACCCCTGGAAAAAGGCTCAGGAAACAGCCCTGGGGAGTATGGAATCAAATCTGGGAAGTTCTCCAGCAGATAACTCGATTTTAAACCTTCCCCTCACTCCCAGCAAACTCCACGTGGGATCTGCCCCGTCCCAGAAGTTTTCCCCCAGCTCCACGAGCAGGAACCAGGGTGAAGGAACAGCTTTGCCAAACCAGCTGCACTGGTACAGCCAGCGGAACAAACTGGATCCAGGGGGATTCCCAGGAGGGCATAAAATGAGGAGTTCATATCAAACCCTGCTGCATTTAAAGCCCCCAGGTCCCCAGGCTGAGCTGGCAGACGTGGAAGGTTCTTCCTAAGCTGGGAATGGGGAGAAATCCAGGGGTTTTTGCTCCACCTGCATTATTTAAGAGCAAAACTGGAACCCCACAAACTGAAATCCCACAAACTGGAATCCCACAAACTGGAATCCCACAAACTGGAATCCCACAGAAATTCCAGTCACAAATTCAGTGTTTTCCTCATGGCTGAGATAAACTCAGGGAAAGAATTCTCAGCCCAAGCCCCCCCAGGTCAAGCTGCAGGTTGCTGAATTTCCCTAAATAAAGAAAAAATCTGTTCTCTGTGCTTTTATTCGAGCAAACAGGGAATAAAGCCAGGCACAAAAGTGAGGAGGAGGTATTTGGATGGGTATTTTGGAGCTCTGTCCAGATGTCCTTGTCCGTGGAGCTGCGACTGCAGCAGCCACTTCCAAACATGTGACAGATCTTAAAATAGGAGGCAAAAAAAATTCCTTTTTTTATTTTTAATTTGCCTGTGGGCTTTTCTCTGGCACCACGAAGTCTTTGATTTCTCCCACGTGATCACTCCTTTGCAGAAGCTGCAACTTTAATTTAAAAAAAAACCACCCAAAAATCACAAATTAATGGTCAACCTGTCATTTGGGCAGCAAGGGAAAGCAGACAGGTTGGATTTTCTGGCATGAGCCACACAGCCCTCACGACTGCCACAAATACCAGCCAGAATTCGGAGCCGGAAGGGCAGGACAGCTGCAGAATCAGGGGAGAGAGGCTGCAAGGGGCTGAGGAATTGCAGAATTGCCTGGGAAACGTCTGAGTGTTAAACCCAGGCCTTCAATCACACCCCACAAGTGACAAACCAGGCCCTGCAGCTGAAGGCTGAGGCCTGGTCACTGATCTACATCAAATTAGAGGACATCAGGAGGGGTTAAACAAGGGTTTTAATTCGGGGAACAAATCAGTTTGATGCAGAACAGGGCAGCCCTGCACCTTGCTGGGAACGGTGTGCTGAACTCAGGGCTTTGGCTCGCTGGAACTCCACAGAAAAGTTGTTTTTGGGGGAAAAAAAACCCCACCACTGGCAGCAAATCTCCTGAGAAACCCTTCTGCCTCCAAGCAGAAAGAGCTGGAGTGAGGACGTTGTTTAGTCTGGGATGTTATTGCTGGGGAGAGAGCTTTGTTTGACTCCTAAACATTCGCCCTGCCCCACACGGAGCAGACGCAGCTTGGCCGGGACGCGGGGCCTGCGTGCCTGGGAGCTGCAGCTGGAATGCACAGGGATCTCGGGGAGCCTCGGGAGCAGGGAACAGCCACAGGACACGCTGGCAAAACCAGGAGATGCTGCAACGCAGGAGGGGGCTGAGAAAATGATGCCGGGAGGGAAGGGTGGGTTAGCGAAGGGAAGTGGGAGAAAGGAAGGGGAAAGTGCTTTTTGGCCTCTCCAGGGTAGAGTTTCGGCTCATCCATGAAGCTGCTGACTTATTCCAGCTGGGATTCCAGCCCTCAGCTCCAGTTCTGCATCCTGGCAGCCAAAGAGAGCCGTGGCTTTGCTTCCTGGGCTGCTTTGTGCTCCAGAACCCCGGGCACCGCTCGTGCACCTGGGCTGGCTCTGCTCCCTCCTCATCCCCTCCCCATCCCCTGGAGAGCCAAAAGAGGGAGGAAAAGGGGGGACTGTGGTGGGAAATGGTGAGAAGGTGCCATTGAGAGGGGCAGAGCAGTGGCAGGTGGCCCTTTGGGTGCCCTGGCTCCCGGCACAGACGCTCCCACACGCTCACACTCCAGCTCTTGTTCCCAGCAGGGACAGGGAACCATCTCTGCTCCGGGGGCAGGGGCTCATCGTGCACTGATTGCTGCTTGTCCTCGGCCTCTGCCCGGCCACTCGGAGCTCATCGAGTGCCCGCACGTGGGGCAGGGACAGGCCGGGCACGGGGACAATGCCCTCCCTTGTGGCAGCGGCCACAGGAGCCGCATTGTGAGCCCCACACTGGGGCTGTGTTCCCTTGGCTGCGTCCCCACGGCTCTGCTGCTCTGGGAGATTCCCAGCCCTGTGCCAAGGCTGGCCTTGGCCTTCCCATTTCCCATTTCCCAGCTCTGTCACCCCACTCTGCTCACGGAACCCCCAAGTTCCTCCCTTGTGAGCCCCAAAAAGAGCCTGGATTGCACGAGGAATGTGATCTCCACAATTCTCCTGCTCTGTGAGATTCCCAACCCTGTGCCAAGGCTGGGCCTCTTCACACTGGCCTTGGCTTTCCCATTTCCCATTTCCCAGCTCTGGCACCCAGGGATAACATTCCCAGCTCACAGGATGACATTCTACTCACAGAACCCCCAGATTTCTCCCTTGTGAGCCCCAAAAAGAGACTGGATTGCACAAGGAGTGTGATCCCCACAATTCTCCTGCTCTGTGAGATTCCCAACCCTGTGCCAAGGCTGGGCCTCTTCACGCTGGCCTTGGCCCTCCCATTTCCCATTTCCCATTTCCCATTTCCCATTTCCCAGCTCTGTCACCCCACTCTGCTCACAGAATCACAGAATGTCATCACATAGTCACAGAAAATCATAGAAAATCATCAAATAATCACAGAAAATCATCCTGGCCCAGTCCAGGAGACCCCAAAAATCCCACCCTGTGCCTGAGAGCGTTGTCCAAACGCAGCCTTGGGGCCGTGCCCATTCCCTGGGGAGCCTATTCAGTGCCCCACCGCCCTCTGAGGGAAAAATCTTTCCCTAAAATCCACCCTAAACCCCCCTGGCACAGGGATCTCCATCCAGGCCCAGCTGGAATCTCTCCCCCAGGCCCAGAAGGAGCCGTGCTCCATTATCCGAAGGCACAGAGAGCATCCACCACTTTTCCCTGGATAATCCCTTAATTAGTGTGGCCTCCAAATTAATCCCATTGAACGTTTTCCACGCAGCCCAGCTGAAAAGCAGCTCCCAGGGCAATGCCCAGCCTGCCATTCCTGGTGCCCTTATTTTGGAGGAGCTGCCTAATTCCCTTTTTTCCTCTGCTCCAACAGGTTGTGCCCAGCCCTCCCAATCTTCCCCAGCCCTAATGAGCCTTTAATTAACACAACACAACTTGCTACACTTGCAGGCTACAAGATATTTTTCCCCCCCATTCCAAGCTGGCAACAGCTCCTCTGCAAGGAAAATCATTCCCATGCCAGCTCCGTGGAGGATGGAGGAGCAGGATGGGGATTAAGACGTGATTAGCTCGGCCTCTTGGAGGGGAGTGGGAGGAAAATGTTGTTCCTGATTCCCGGGGACAGATAAGGGAACAATTGCTCTGCTTATCCAGCGTGGCTGATGTTTGTGTGCCCTAAAGCACTGAAAAGCAGCTCCCAGCACGTCCTGAACCCACACGGGAATCAGGGAATTAGAGGGGGGCTGTGCTTTGGGCATTAAATCCCTGACGGTCCTGGAAATCAAACAGTAGAGGCTAAAAAAATACCCGTTATTATTATATCCAATATCTGTTGTTATTATTATATGAAATAATTACGATTATTGCACCCCAACCTGCGTTTCGGGGTACAACAACAATGATTTCTCCTCTCTCAGAGCCCACACGTTGATTTTGGAGTGCTCTGCCCTTCCAGCTGCACGCTCTGAGCAGGACAATGTCTGGAGAGGTTTCCTCACGCTGCCAGAAGAAACAAAAGCCTTGGACGAGGGATGCTGGCTGGGGAAAAGAGGGGGCTGGCTTTGGAGCCGGCTCTGAAAACGCCTTTTCTCCCCTCTTCCCACTCCCTGTTCCTCCTCTGATTCACGAGGAAACCACAAAGCAAACTCGGGGCTGGGCGAGATCGGGATTTGGGAATGTTCTGGGGTTTGGGGGTTTTTTCCAGACGTTCACTTCCACCCCTACCAGCCTCGCTCTCCTCCCTTCACCCCCAGCCTAAAATACTCTGCAAACTTCCACCAGTGTAAAAACAACCACAACCTGGCCTGGTGTTTAATGATTTTGTATTTAATTACCAGCACTGGGAGTGATTTAATGCAGAATTTAATTTAAGGCAGAATTTCATGCTCTTGTTTGGTTCAATGCTGCTTAATTTGATTTATCCTAAGATTTCCACACCCTTCCCACACCTTGGTGTGAGATAATCAAAGACCAAAGGTATTCAGTGGTTTTAGGTGTTAGGACAGGCTTAGCTGAGCCAAACCCCTGAGTTCCTCAGTGGTTTTAGGTGTGAATCCCTCTGCCTCTCCAAGCTCCTGCTCTGAAAATCCCATTCCAAGACTTTTTTGTGACTCGCCCCCTCGACATCTTCCCATGCCCAGAAGGTTCTGGTGCAAACTCCAGCAGAACTCGTTCAAAGAAACTTTGTCACTGCTTTTAGAAGAGATTTTCTGTGCTTTTAGGAGATATTTTCTGTGCTTTTAGAAGACATTTTCTGTGCTCCAGCCTGTGTCTACTCGATAATGGGATTGAAGGGGATTTTTCTCGAAATTTCACGAGCCACCCACGTCTTTCTATAGGCACTGAAGTGCTTTTAAAATTCCCCCACCAGCTCTAAAATGAGATTAATTCCCCATCTAACAAAGAATCGAGGGGGAAAAACTCTGCTAATGCTTATTTACAAGCTCTGGGTGATACAAGCATGGATTAATGGGAGTGGAAAGGCTGAAAAAATCTCCTGAAAAACACCGAAGGGGTTGATCCAAGGCTTCTTTTCCTTGGGAAACAGGTCCTGCTCAGGGCTGAGTGGGAGGGATCACACATCAAAGGCTTGGATTATGCAATCCCAGGGCCGGGAGCAGCTCAGGCTGGGGTGGCACCGGATCCGTGGGGGGTTCCAGCAAAGTGGGAGCTGCTGGGAATTTTCTGGAGGGGAAAAAAAAGTATTTTTTGGAGGGGGGGGGGGAAGGAGGAAAAAAAAAGGTGATTTCTGGAGAAAAAGAAGTATTTTTTGGAGGAAAAAGGTGGTTTATGAGAAAAAAATAAGTATTTTCTGGAGAAAAATAAGTATTTTTTGGAGAAAAAAAAGTATTTTCTGGAGAAAATTAAGTATTTTCTGGAGAAAAAGAAATATTTTTTTGGAGAAAAATAAGTACTTTTTGGAGAAAAATTCCTTGGAATTTCACGGAACTGTGGGATCATTTAAGGTTGGAAAAGACCTTGAAGGTCATCAAAGCCCAACCATCCCCCAGCCCCGTGTCCACCACAGAACCACGTCCCCGAGTGCCACATCCACGTGGGTTGGGAGCACTTCCAGGGATGGTGACTCCACCACTGCCCTGTTCCCATAATTTACAGCTCCTTCCTTTAAAGAAAGTATTCCCTGATCTCCAATCTAAGCCTCTCCTGGCACAGCCTGAGGTCATTTGCTCCCCTCGGTTTTGTATCACAGGAGGTTCTTTGACTGATTTTTCAATGCTGAGATATAAAAATTGGAATAAAAATCCAGAAATTCCTGCAAAGCTGCACTCCCAGAGCTCCAGGAAAGGCCAACACCAAAAGCAAGAAGAGAATTGATCCACCTGATCCCTCATCCGGGGCTTAAAATCATAAAATAAGACAAGATTTGGATTGAGAAGGACTTTAAAGCTCATCCAGGTCCACCAGGAACACCTTCCACTATCCCAGGGTGCTCCAAGCTCCATCCAGCCTGGCCTGGGACACTCCCAGGGATGGGAATTCACTTTCACACTGCCTGGCAGACAAATACAACCCAAAAAACAGAGAGGTGATCATCAAAAGCAAGCTGCAAACAGCACGGCAAAGGACTGGGAGGAAACCCAGATGTTCCCAAGCCTGCAGCTGCTCCAGAGCGGATCCAACAGCAAATGTTCACACCCAGGGTGGAGAAATGGCTCAGCAGGGCTGAGGAGGAGCCCATTCCCTGCCCACCTCACACATTCCCTGCCTGGATTTTCAGGGGGAATGCCAGAGAGCAGGAGAAATGCAGAGCAGTGCCAGTTCCACAGCCAGGGAGGGAGGGAACATCTCCAGCGCTGCGATGGAGCCTCAGCTGCTTTTGATTTAATTAACAAAGGCCTCGTTAGCCTTGGGAAGCAGCAGCTCTGCCTGGGAGTGCTTTGAAAGGGCTTTTTTCTCCACACACGAGCACTTCTGTTCTGATAATCCCGTTACAAAGGTTAACAAAGGGAATATTTCCTCACGTGCCTCGTTCAAAGGGAGGGAGGGGAACAAACCCCACGTCTGCCTTCAGCAGCCACAAACTGCTGGCAAAATATTCCTCCAGGCTGGATCTCCACCTCCAGAGCCACGGCTGAGGCCATCCAGCAGGGATCCATGGGATTCCCACATTCCAGGCCAAGGATGCTGCTGGGGCACAGCCACCTGCCACGTTTTGGGCTGCACCTGCAGCTGAGAGGTGGCAGGAGAAGAGTTTTTGGGTCTGAGAGGAGGCAGGTTGTGTTTGGAGACCCTGATCCATGGAATATCCCTTTTTTCCCAGTGTTCTGCACAGCCAACATCCTCTCCCTGCTCTGGGAAGTCGGGAATGCAGAGCCCTGAGCGAGATGTCCCGGGAAGAAATGGAACAAGGAGAGGATTTGGTGCCTGGGTTTGATTTGAGGCTGAGTCAAGGCCAAGCCACGGCCCTGGATTCTCCATCCCTGAGATCACACAGGCCTGGGCTGGAAAACAACTGCCAAAAACTCCTCAGAACTGGTGGCTCGGACACACCAAGAAGCCCAAAAAGCACAAAATTCAGCCTTTCCCCCGCCCAGAACCAAAGGGGGTTTGATTTGTTGCAGGGGTTAATGCTCCAGCAGGGTTTTTCCTCCATCCCAGGCACAGGAATGACCCAACAACACCACAAAAGCACCACCTTCTCCTGGGGAAAACGCAGGAACAACACCCAGCACCCTGCTTTGGTTTTATCCCCACATTTCCAAGGCTCTCCCTGCAGCCACGAGCTCAATTTCAGCCCTGCCAAGCCTTAACGTGGCCTCTGCTCGTGGTGCGAGGGCTCCCTGCAAATCCAGAAGATGTAAAAAAAGGAATAAGAAAGAGATGGATGCTTTTTCCGTGTGCTAACACCCAAATCTGTGCTCCAGCTAAGCAGAAATCGTGGCTGGGGTGGTTTGGGCCTGGTCTGGAGCTCAGGGCGCCTTCAGCGCTCCCTCAAGGCTGAGCCAGGCCTCCGTCCCCATCCCACAGCTCTGACCCTTCCCAGAGCTCTGCTGTCAGCCTGGACACATCCCCAAACCCAGAGAACTTCCCTCAAAACCCAGAGAACACCCCCAAAACCCAGAGAACATCCCCAAACCCAGAGAACATCCCCAAAGCCCAGAGAACACCCCCCCAAAGCCCAGAGAACCCCCAAAGCCCAGAGAACATCCCCAAAGCCCAGAGAACATCCCCCAAATTCCAGAGAACATCCCCAAAACCCAGAGAACATCCCCAAAGCCCAGAGAACATCCCCCAAAACCCAGAGAACATCCCCAAAGCCCAGAGAACACCCCCAAAGCCCAGAGAACATCCCCAAAACCCAGAGAATGTCCCCCAAATTCCAGAGAACAACCCCAAAGCCCAGAGAACATCCCCAAAACCCAGAGAACATTCCCAAAACCCAGAGAACACCCCCAAAGCCCAGAGAACATCCCC
>VYXC01005415.1:53202-63840 GCA_013397175.1 Platysteira castanea
AGGGAAAAGGAGGGAAAGGGAAGGAAAGGGAGGGAAAAGGAGGGAAAAGGAAAGGGAGGGAGAGGGAGGGAAGGCAGAGGGGCCTCCAGCTCGGTCAGTGCCAGCACAGTGGTGCCTGTTCCCACATCCTGGGGCGAGGTCACGGCGCGGGGACAAATCCACACTTCCTGCCAAAAGCTGGGTTTATCAGGGAACAAAGGGGGATGCTCTGCAGAGAGGCTGAGCTGTGGGAACCAGCGCTGTGTCCCTGAGCAGGAACGGAGCAGGGACAAGGGACGAGGCTTCAGGGGCTGCTCTTCAGGAGATTCCTGCGCTCCCCCAACTCGGCCAAGCTGGCAGGACCCTGGGCATGCTTCAGTAAAGCCTGGCACAACCCCGGGTGCTGAGAAACGACCGTGGCCTATCTCTGTGTGTGCAGGATGTTTTATTCCCATAAAATATCCTATTACCTTATCCAGATGATTCCAGCCCCTGGAAGGGTTTACACACACATTCACACACGCCGCTGCCGTGAGTAGCAGCATTTCCCAAAGAGAACGGGAATGATTAAGCCCTGCTGGAGTGTGCTGGAGCAGCCTGGGGATGCAGGGAAGGGATTATCTCACTCTCTGATATGATTTAATCTGTTTAGACGGTGCCACTCGATGCTTATTTAGGGGCTGAATGAGCCCTTCGCTCTGGGACGTGCCACCCGTGAGCTGTGACATCAGCCCTCTAATCCTCCAGGAATGACAGAATTCCCTGCTCT
Organism: Platysteira castanea; assembly: GCA_013397175.1. Taxonomy (NCBI): domain Eukaryota; kingdom Metazoa; phylum Chordata; class Aves; order Passeriformes; genus Platysteira; species Platysteira castanea. Next base: position 53,951 of record VYXC01005415.1, read on the forward strand.
GCTTCCCAGCCCTTCCCTCGGAACGATCCCGCCGGGATGTGTGGGACTGGGCACACGTGGGGGTTATCCCACTGTGGGATCCCAAAATTCCAGGATGGGAAAGCCCGGAAGGCCATGGAGCCCAAGCTGTGCCCAGTTCCCACCTGGTCACTGAGTGCCACGTCCAGGCCTCCCTTGGACACCTCCAGGGGTGGGGATCCCACACCTCCCTGGGCAGTTTCAATGCCTGGACACCCTTTCCATGGAGAAATTCCTCCTGATGTCCACCCTGAGCCTCTCCTGGTGCAGCTGAGGCTGTTTCCTCCCATCCTGTCCCTTGTTCTGTTTTCAGGGAATTGAGGAGGACAAGAAGGTCCCCCCTGATCCCCCTTTTCTCCAAGCAAAATCAGTGAGGCTGAGCTCCATCAGAGCAGCAGAATGTTCTCCCTTCCTTCAAGGAGAGGCCTGGCATGGAGGCAAAATCAACTTTTCCTGCAGAGGAGGTGAAGCAAGACAAGAACCTGAGGTGTGAGAGGCTCTGGGAACGTTTGTTTGGTTAACCTCACCTCCAGTGGGTTGAGAACAGCCCTACAGCCTCTCCAGTCCTTTTGTTCCCTAGTCTTTCTTTCTTATAAATCAAAGTCTCCGAGCTGAATTCCGTCCTTTATAAAAAGAGAGGCCAGAGGAGACAGCAGCGTGCAGAAATAAACAGAATTAAAGCCATTTGTGCATGTGCTGCTTCAACACACACCCTCTCCGGAAAGCCAAAACAAGCACCTACCCAGAGAAAAGCCTGGAATCCTTTTCCAGGAGCTTCTGCGGGGGCAATTATCCTGCTTCATTTGCTTCTTTGGGGAGCAGTGAGGAGTAATCAGCTCCTGCAGCACCACGTGGGGCTGGCCCAGGGCTGCCCTGACCCCTGTGGGGTTTGTGTGCCCGGGGCTGGCAGCACAGACCCTGCACCCACCAGGGGCTGGGGCACAGCCAGGTCCTCAGCACCCTGAGGAGCATCACAGGAGGATTCCTAAATCCTCCCAGAGCGTCCAGCACACCCTGTGCTCTCTCCTAATCTCTTTTCTTGAACCACAACCCCTTTTTCCTCCCTCCCAGCAGCTCCAGCACCAGCAGCAGAAGGTGGCCCAGGATGTTTTCCCTCGCCGGTGCCCAGCCAGCCATGCTGGGAGCTGTGAGTGCTGCCAAGGGCAGCCCTGGCTGGGCTGGGGGCCAGGCTGGCTGCAGCTGGGCAGGGATGCAGTGGAGCTTGCAGGAAATCAGCCTCCACCCTCCTCTCAGGCCACGGGAATAGCTGTTCATTATCCCAGAGCTCATGGGGATGGTGCTGTGCAGGGCTGGGAGTGGATCCTTGGGGGTGCTTTCCAACTCATTCTGGGATTCACCCCAAATTCACCTCCTTTTCATGTCTAATCCACCGCCATTTCATCTCTAATTCACCCCAAATTCACCTCTAATTCATCCCCAGTTCACACCAAATTCACCCCAAATTCAACCCCAATTCACCACTAATTCACCCCAAATTCACCTCTAATTCATCCCCAGTTCACGCCAAATTCACGCCAAATTCAACCCAAATTCACCTCCAATTCACCCTAAATTTACCCCCAATTCACCCCCAATTCATCTCTAATTCACCCCCAGTTCATCTCTAATTCACCCCAAATTCACCTCTAATTCACACCCACTTCACCCCAATTCACCACTAATTCACGCCAAATTCACACCAAATTCAACCCAAATCCACCTCCAATTCACCCCAAATTTACCCCCAATTCACCTCTGTCAGCCTGGAAGGGGCCCCCACCTCCCTGGAGCTCCAGCTGAGCCCTCCACTCCATCCCCACATTCCTGGAATTAAGGAATACAACTCCCAGTGCTCCAACACCCTCCACGCAGGGAATTCTGCCCCTCAAACCCTTGCCCATTCCAAGATTTTAACTCTGCAGCGCCCCAGAGAAGGGAAAGCAGCAATCACAAAGCTGCTGGCAGGTAAAAATCTCAGNCCAGCTGAGCCCTCCACTCCATCCCCACATTCCTGGAATTAAGGAATACAACTCCCAGTGCTCCAACACCCTCCACGCAGGGAATTCTGCCCCTCAAACCCTTGCCCATTCCAAGATTTTAACTCTGCAGCGCCCCAGAGAAGGGAAAGCAGCAATCACAAAGCTGCTGGCAGGTAAAAATCTCAATTTTCCATGGTTCCTCCTTCCCTTCTCCCTCCGAGCCTGGAACTGCTGTCAAATAAGGAACAAATTCTGCTCTTGGTTCCTTTCCCCACAGCAACACCCAGCACAGCTTTCTGGTTTTTTATCACTTCCTCTCCTCCACCCTCATTTTTACCTTCGATAGGAACCACCTCAGCCCTGAGGAGAGCCAACAACCCCAGTGTGGAACAAACACTCGGGAAGCTGCACTCAGGAACAACTCCAAAAGCCTGGAATCAAAATCCAGCCCTGAGAGAGAGGAGAGCTGCAAGCAAACAAGCACGAAACCCCTCAGCCCTGAGGAAACATTTTGTCCTGTCCTCAAAATCCAGCCAGGCTTGGACTGCAGGTCCCTTTCAAGGCCTCTTTTCTTTATCCCAGATAACTGAGCTCGCCCAGCCAGCAGCAGCCTGGCTTGGTTTTTATTCCTAAGCAAAGCCAGTGCTTAGGAAGCCAGAAAACCTCCTGGTTCCGTGGCCTTCCCGCTGCAAAAAAATTCATCCTGTGGCTGAAATTTCATCGTGTTATGAAACCAGGCTTTAAAGGGGCCTGCGCTGCTTCAGCCCGGGCCGGGGCTGCAGAGCTGGAGTTCCTTTCCTCCCTTCAGGACGGTCCCAGCCCTGGTTTGCAGTTTCAGGTTGGGTTTGGGTGCAGGAATTGAGGCGATTTTGGAATTATAGGAAACTGAGGGTGGGGATTGCTGGTGTGAGCTGGGCCAGGCCGAGCTGGGCCTCACAAATTCGGGGAGAGCCCAGGGACGGCCGCAGCCGGGCCAAGGCCGCTCCTGCCGCTCCGATTACAGCTCCCAGCCGGAATTCCTGCTGTTCCTCCCCTCAAATAATCCGGGGCACGACCCCTTTCCAGCATTCAGCTGGTGTGAGCCGGGGCCAGGCCGAGCTCGGCCTCACAAATTCAGGGAGAGCCCAGCCGGGCCAAGGCCGCTCCTGCCGCTCCGATTACAGCTCCCAGCCGGAATTCCTGCTGTTCCTCCCCTCAAATAATCCAGGGCACGATCCCTTTCCAGCGTTCAGCTGTTCCCTGCTGAGCCCTGACACCAAACTGGGAGCCTTGGGCCTCGTTGCCTCCACTCTGGAGCAGCGGGATGAGGCCTACAAACGAGGAAACGCTGGGAAAAGGGACTCGTGGCATGGCCCAGCGTGTGTTTAACGAACTCGGGAGATGTAATGGAATTTGCAGAGCCCTGATCCCTACATTAGCAGTGCTTTATTCCTTATCCAGCGATTACAGGGCACGGCTGAACTGCCCTACTGACAGTGCAGAACCCTGCAAAAGCCCCCAGATTAACAGGGGCTGTGTCACTGATAACCCCGAGGGACGCCTGGCACAGCAGAAAAATCCTGCCCAAAGTCTGGGCAGTTTTATCTAGAGGGGGGGAAAAATAATAATTTAAAAATCCTTTTCTGATTTGGGGAGTTGGGATGGATCCCTGAGGTTTCACCTTCCAAACCTGCGGGATACCAAATTAACGCAGCTCGCAGTTCACAGTTACCAAGGAAACTTCTTCCCAAAAATAAGCAATAAAGCACCACTTCTTTTTTCCAAGCTGGATTTCAAGTCAGAACTGTCGAGTTCACACCATGAGCTGACCTGGCCATCCTGCAATCCCTGGAGGAGCAGGGTTGGGATGCAGGGGCATTAAACAGTGCCCAGACAACCAGCAGAGCACAATTTTCAGGACATGTGGCCCTCCCCAGTGATTCCCCCCTGGATAATTCCACGGCACAGATCAGCTGCATCAGCAGCTCTCAGCTTCACCACCTCTGGCTCTCACTGCCCTCTTCCACCACGGGGTTATTGCTGTTTTGGGGTGGTTTATTTTCCTTTTAGCAAGCTCTGTCTTGTAACAAAATCGACCACCCAATTACAAAATAACAAAATTTCCCTTGGCCTTGTGCTGCACCAGGAAACTCCTGAGCTCCAGCTCCCACGAGCAGCCCTAGAGATGGCATCTCATAGTTTAGAGATGGCATTTCTTTGTTTAGAGATGGCATTTCATAGTTTAGAGATGGCATTTCTTTGTTTAATAGCATCCATTGCAAAGTCTGGGCAGTTTTATACTGGGAGGGGGAAAAAAATATAATTAAAAAATCCTTTTCTGATCCGGGGAGCTGGGATGGATCCCCGAGGTTTTACCTTCCAAAATCTGGGACACTCAATTTACCCAGCTCACAGTTCAGAGTTATTAAGGAAATTGCTTCCCAAAATTAAGGAATAAAGCACTTCTCACATCTTCCAAGCCAGATTTCAAGTCAGAACTGTCAAGTTCTCTCCTAGCAGGGGATTTTCCCTGACTACAAAGGGAATCAAACCCTTCAGATCTGCCCACAGCACTGCAGGCTGAGGGGCTGCAGCTTTTCCCGAGCACTTCAGGATTCCCAGGGGAATTTTAATGGCAGGGAACCTCAGATTAAGGGATTTCTGCTTCCAGATTTTCCTGTGCTGTGGAGGAAAAACCCCAGAGCCACGTGAGGGTCCTGGATTAAGGATGGACCCCACCATCAGCCCTGTCCCAGAACAACCCCAGTAAAGGCAGGTTTGGTTCTGTGTTAAGGATTTGGGGTCATTTTAAAGTGGTGCTGGAAAAGGGAGGCTGGAAAGCAGGAGAGGGAACAAATCCTCATTCCACGGGGAAAGCTTCACATGGAGATATTTGGGGCCTTCACAGAGAGATATTTAGGGGATGGATGGACAGGATGGGAGACTGGAAAGCAGGAGAGGGAACAAGGCCTCACTCCATGGGGAAAGCTTCACATGGAGATATTTAGGGCTGGATGGACAGGATGGGAGACAGAACCAGGAGAGGGAACAAATCCTCACTCCATAGGGAAAGCTTCCCACAGAGATATTTAGGGTCTGGAAGGGCAGGAGGGGCAGCTGTAACTGGGACAGCATCTCCTGACTGATATCACGAGAGGAAGAAACTCCAGGGTCACATTTTGCTTTGACTTCTCCCTTTCTCAGCCTCTTTGACTTCAGGAGTGCAGTGATGAAGAGATGAGAAATAGAGAGATTAGAAATGAAGAGACGAGCAAGAAAGAGATGAGAAATGAAGAGATAAGAAAGAAAGACAGGCGTTAGGATGGCTGCAGGTAATTTCAAGCTGCTCCTCTGATCATTTCTGCTCTCTCGTGCTGCTGGAGCAGGAGCTGTGCCCATCAGGGGCTGATTCAGGCTCCCTGTGGGTGCCCTGTCAGGTGACTGCCACCCATACTGGGGACCCTGCATCCACAAGAAGCCTTGTGCAACAAAACCCAACTCCAAATCAATGCCAAAACCAATTTGTTACGTTGATTTAGCTCAACAGATGAAGATTCTTCCTCTGGCCACGCCGTAATTTCAATTTGCTTTTGAGTAGCAAGTGAAGAAGTTTGGCTCCCCTCAAACTGCCTGCTCGTGGTGTTCAGGGTCAGCTGAACATCACACTGAAGTGTCTTCTGTGGAGGCCTTGGCTGACACATTCACCCAGCACTAAAACTGGTTTTTCTGGCTTTAAACTTGTCTAATTCCACCTCCCATCAGACTGAGCCGGCTCAGCTTGACTCAGGGTTTTTAATTCTTCCCGCTCTGTTTGAAGCACCCCAGTCAGAGCTAGAAAATAGTTCCCAAATGTACTCATTTTTCCACTTCCCTTTCCTCTGGCAAGCGACTTTTTTAATTCCCTGCCTCTTTCCTGGAGCTGGAATTACATCCCTGCACCTCTCCCAGCCCGAGGAGGGCCGCAGCGAGGTGCAGACAGTGCCAGGCAAAGGTCCCTGCCCATGGCCCTGGGTCACAGCTCTGCTCCAGGAAATCCTGGGAATGTCTGAACCACAACCAGGAGGGCTGGGAAGGGTGGGAGGAGTGGAGCTGGCACCCCTCAGATCCAGCTGGGACCTCAATCCCAAATCCTGCTCAGCAGCACGGAGCTCCCCGGGGCTTGGATGTCCACCCAGGGATGTTTTAAGCATCCCATGGGAGCTGTGAGGGCTCCTCAGGAGAAGATTCCAGCAGCTCTGGCTCATCCGTGCACAGGGAACCCTGACCTCCCAGCAGGGCTGATTAATCAGCATCATTAATAACAACAATTACATCAGCAGGGTGAGTTATGGAAACAAAGGCCGGGCTCCCGCCCTTCGGGGAGTTACCCCCGAGGAATTTGGGGTTTTCTGGGGCTCACAGAGGGAGGGCTGCAGCCAGGCCCAGCCTCTGCCACTTGTTCCTGCTCTTCCCTCATTCCCCGGAGGGTTCCTGGAGTGCATTTACAGCCAGGGTGAGCAGTGATGTCATAGAGCCATGGAATGGGTTGGGTTGGGACCTTCAAAATCCTCCAGGGCCACCTCGCTCTGTCCCAGCTTGGTGCCAGCCCCACCAGCCTGGCCTTGGACACTGCCAGGCTCCTCCATCCCTGGACATTTTCAAGCTTGGATGGACCCAGAGCTTCTCTGAGCTTCGTTTTTGCCAGAATGAATCAGGGAATCACAAAACGCTTTGGGTGGGAAGGGACCTTAAAAACCACCTCGCTCCAACCCCAAAATGATCCAATTTCCTCATCTAAGCTGCTCCTTAAAGATCTGCAAGGGTCAGGACAGCAAGGAGCCCTTTTTTGCAGACCACCAGCTTCCTTGACTGAGTGGGACAAGCCAAGAAAATGTTCCTAGATTTCCCAAACTCCTCGTGGGAGACGAGAGCCACGCTATCCGCTGGGGCTGCACTCAGATGTGCAAGAACAGGTCCTTCCAGGTCATTAAATTGTTTACTGCAACTGCAGACACGCCTCTACAAGATGCCTGGCAGAAATCAGCCTTATCTGCCAAGCTGCAGGTTAGACGCATTTAAATGATGACATTTTAAACAAAAAAAAAGACAAGTTTTCTGTGCAGGAACTGGGATTTATAAAGTGGGAAGCATCGAGGGTGTTCTGAGGATGGATTTGACACGGAGTTGGAGGTGATGGCTGATTACTGGGAGATGTTTAATCCGGGGTGGGTTCATCCTGGGTAACTTTTTTTGGAGGTTTTTCTTCCTCCCTGTGCGTGGCAAACAGAAGATGATTGGATTGTTTCAAAGGCTCTCCATGGAGGAGAATAAACCAGTTGGAAAACATGGGACAAACCCTCTCTGGGAAGTGCAGAGGGGCTCCGTGGGTGCAGCAGGAAAGGGAGGATGATTCCCCGCCTGGGAAACCTGGATTTAATTTTTGCCTCTTCCACAAATGGCAAAGGACTTCAATTTTTGCTGTCTCAGTCTCTGCTGAGAACGTGGAGCCTTCTCTCACCTCATTTTCATCTCCATTTTTGTATATATTGGTATATTTTCTTTTTTACAGTTGTAATATTTTAGGGACGTGCCATGTTCTGTGAGAGAAGTCCCAGCCCTTACACACATCCAAGGATTCTCTTGCATTCCCAACAAATAATTACAACAAAAGAACTAATTAAAGACCTGGAAGGAAGGAAAATACAGGAAGAGGCTGAACCCTGCAGCCTTTGAGAAAGCCTGAATAATTCGACTCGGTTCTTTTTTTTTTCCCTGCTCACGTCAGGATTTCTCAATATTTGAGGTGTTCATAGTTTAAACATTCCCCTGCTCCACATATTCCAGCCCTCCTGAAATATCCAAGCTTCTTCCTCCAGCCTAATCTCTTGTTCTCCCTCAAACAGGCAGACTGTGTCTGGCCACCGGGGAAATAGTTCATAATTCCAGTTTTAAATAAGTGGCTTTTGATAAAGGTCCAAGAGAGTGCTCTGAGAGCTGTTTTGTTTTTGTGGCCGGAGCAGACAGAGCAGAATGATGCTGCCTGCATGCTAAGAAACTTGGCCCCGAGCCCACCCACACACACACACACACACACCACGGGCAAAATAAATAAATAAACACATCAATCAATCCTGACGTCACCAGGAAAAGGGTCACTGCCATGCGGGACGAGACATCTGGACAGTGAAGTCACAGCTCTGGCCGGGTGCCACCGGGCAGTTCAGATGCTCCGCAGCACAATGGGATGGAATGACAGGCAAAAAAAAGCCGGGGGGGAAAGGTGGGTAAATCCTGGTTGGTGCTAAGCGAGCAGAGGATTAAAGAAGGGGTTTTAGACCTAATTTTTCCCTGCTGGAAAACTCGCGTGATTCCAGCAGCGGGCTGGATAAGACAAAGCTGTCATCTCACCTGACCCTGCCCATCACCTGCCAGCACCAGGAAGAGCAGGATCTCCCCACGGAATTAAAATGAAACCACGTGCAGGAGGACCCTTCCCACATCCCCACACGCAGGAATAAAGGAGCTGCCCAGGTGTTTGTGTTACCTGCAGCTCTCCACAACCACACACAACCAGCCACAACACGAGCATTTGTCAGCCCAGCCTTCCACAGACCACTGCAGCCCTTCTGGATGGAGCCTGCACTCCAAGAAATCATTTTTAAACGCGCTTCCAGCTGCCTTTTTTTAATAAACAAAAAGCTTCTGAGAAGGAACCACACGAAATGTCTGCAGGAAGCAGAGACCCCCCTGCCAACTCCTTCCCCTGCACACGCAGCCAGCCCGAGTTGCTCCTGCAGGCTATTGTCTGTATTTCCCTCAGCCAGACACAGCGCTGGGGCTGGGAATCGCTCCCTGTGGAAGCTCTGCTCTTCCCTCAATAGCCCAGGACATCCGAGCCCATCCGGACGCTCAGCCAGGATGCTCCTGGCACAATGGAGCATCAGCCCCGGAGCGTGGCGGCTCCTTCTGCTCCAGCCTCGGGCATTTCTGGAGCGGCCTGATGCGGATGCAGCACAGCCAAGCCGGAGTCTTTGTTGTCACAGCCCAGATTCTTTCAAGACCGCTAAAGAAAAATCCACCCTCCAAGAGATGGGAATGTGACCGCATGGAAAATGAGTGTATTCCTCAGCCCCGGCTCTGCGGGCGGTTCCGATCAGCGCCGCCCGGCTGAGCCCCGCGGGGTGATGCCCGCTCGCCCTGCTCCCAGCGGGATCCGGCACTGGCGAGCCCGAAAAATCCTAATTTTTCATCTGCCAAGCGCCCGAACGCAGCGGGGGAGGGCGGGATGCGGGAGGGGTGAGGGGCACGGGAGGGATGCGGGGTTCAGGAGGGTGGGATGCGGGGCACGGGAGGGATGCGGGGCACGGGAGGGATGCGGGGCACGGGAGGGATGCGGGGCACGGGAGGGATGCGGGGCACGGGAGGGATGCGGGGCACGGGAGGGATGCGGGGCACGGGAGGGATGCGGGGCACGGGAGGGATGCGGGGCACGGGAGGGATGCGGGGCACGGGAGGGATGCGGGGCACGGGAGGGATGCGGGGCACGGGAGGGATGCGGGGCACGGGAGGGATGCGGGGCACGGGAGGGATGCGGGGCACGGGAGGGATGCGGGGCACGGGAGGGATGCGGGGCACGGGAGGGATGCGGGGCACGGGAGGGATGCGGGGCACGGGAGGGATGCGGGGCACGGGAGGGATGCGGGGCACGGGAGGGATGCGGGGCACGGGAGGGATGCGGGGCACGGGAGGGATGCGGGGCACGGGAGGGATGCGGGGCACGGGAGGGATGCGGGGCACNACCCGCCTCCCGCAGTACCGGGTACGGCCCCCGGTACAGCCCTACCCCGGCTCCGACCCGCCTCCCGCAGCACCGGCACGGCACCGGGACAGCGCTGACCCGCCTCCCGCAGAACCACGTACAGAATCGGGCCGCCT
>VYXC01005415.1:70299-84329 GCA_013397175.1 Platysteira castanea
CCGGGGAAAGGGCCGGTGCTGCCCGGGGAAGCCGCGGTGCTGCCCAGCCCGTGCTGCCCGGGGAAAGGGCCCGTGCTGCCCGGCCGGTGCTGCCCGGGGGAAGGGCCGGTGCTGCCCCGCCGGTGCTGCCCGGGCCGCTCCGCGCCTGCTGCCGGGCCATGGCCGGGGCCCCTGCCCGCTACCTGGTGTTCTTTCAGTACTTTGGCACCAGGTACAGGTACGTGCCCCCGGCCCCGGAGAGCTGCGGGGATGGGAGAGAGCAGGGGCTGGGGATGGAGTTTGGGAGAGCAGAGTTTGGATGGCAGAGTTTGGGGATAGAGTTTGGGAGAGCAGAGCTTGGATGGCAGAGTTTGGGATGGCAGAGTTTGCGGGGAGCAGAGTTTGAATGGCAGAGTTTGGGGATAGAGTTTGGGAGAGCAGAATATGGGGAGAGCAGAGTTTGGGAAGGAATGGATGAGAACAGTGTTTGGAGAAAGCGGAGTTTGGGGAATGACAGATTTTGGAGAGGAAGGGATGAGAACAGTGTTTGGGGAGAGCAGGATTTGGAGAGAGCAGAGTTTGGGTAGGGCAGAGTTTAGGGAGGAAGGGATGAGAACAGTGTCCAGGGGAGGGATGGATCCCTTGCTGAGCAGCTGAGAGCAGGCAGGGAGCTGGGCTCTGCTTCCTGCCGTGCACAGAAAGGGATGGTTCGGGCAGGAGATGCATAAAATCAGCAAGGAAAAAAGACAGGAAAGGACAGGGAAGAAGGGAGATTTCCCTCAGGCTGGGGGCCCAGCTCACCGTGTTTGCTGTGCTGGTTTGTGGTGCCCCAGAGATGCAGGGCAAGCCGTGTGTGGGCTGTGCTCCCTGAGGCTGCATTTCCCCAGGCCTTACAAAATCTGTGCCTCTTCCCATTTCCAGCTGTGTGGCAGAACTTGTCCGGGAGCCGTGCCCCTCTCGAGGGTGTCACAGCACAGCCCCAGCCTGTGCCAAACCCCACAGTTCTTGCCCTGGGTCCCTGTGGGGTCTGGCCTAAATTTCTCTGAGTAGTTTGGGTTTAGCCCCAGGACGTGTCTCAGCCCTTCAGCAGCTCGAGTGACTGCAGTGGCTTCTGTGGCAGAGCAGGAAGCTCATCACAAACTCTTCGTGGCCTTTTAGTCTGTTTGTGACATTCACAAGTCCTGGCCTGACACTGGCAACCACCTCCTGGCCCTCAAACAGTTTTATCTCAAGCTAATTTGATTTGTTTGCCTTATTCTCCTGTCAGCCTCTGTCTCAAGGGCCGGTCCAGAGAGCCCAGTATTTGAAGGATAATTTTCGTTTCCAACCTCCCTTCTTGAAAATAACCACTTTTAATTGTAATAATTTTAATTGTAATAATTTTAATAACCAATAAGGCACTTTTCCTGCCCGTTCCTCAGTGCTTGGTCCCTGCAAGTTCTGTGGGAAGACCCAGGTTGTCCCGTAGCAAACAGTGCCCCAGGAAGTCCTGGATGTGTTGGTGGGTTCTGTGTCAAATCCCTGAACGTTGGCACACATCAATAAATCGTGTTTGTTTTGCTCTGCAGTGGGGTTACAGAGACCAGGAGTGATCAGGCCCTGCTTGGAGTCCAGAATTATTTGGAGGTAGGTCCTGGCTGATCCTGTTGTTGTGAAAATGAAGCTTTTAGGGTCACATTGTTCAGCTACAGAAATTACCAGGGGTCAATGTCACTCGGAGATGGACACTCAGTACAACTGGCAGAGTGTGAAACGCTGTAAAGTTCAAACCAGAATACCTCAAATGATGTCATCATCCAGATTCTGACCCTAAAAAGGTGTGAACCCTTCCATGAGACTGAACTGAGCCCAGAACTGACTCTGAGAGCCCCTGGCCCACCCGAGCTTTGTTAGGACCTGTGGCTTTGCCTCCCCTTGTCCTTAAAGCTGCCTCAGTTCTGCTTCATGCCCAGTTCCTTTATGGATTTAGCAGCTGGAGGCTGTCTCTCCTGGGAGAGGATGTCCCTGGCAGAGGTTTTCAGAACAAAGCACAGCAGGATGTCCATTGTTGCAGTCTGCTCCTATTTTTTTAGGAGTTCTGAACGATGATCCTGTTATCCCTGCACTGCTCCCAGGGATTCCCTTGGAGCTGGGAGTGGCTGTGAGGACCCCAGAGCTGTTTGGGGCTGGCAGTGAGTGTAAAAAGCCCTGTTACACCCCGGAGTAGAAAATGGGTCACTTGTGTAGGGTGAGTGCTCAGCTCACCTGAGCATCGTAATCCAGCTGGGAATTAAAATTGTCAATTAATTACGAGCTGCTGCTGCTGCTGAATCTGGTGCAGGGCAGGAATCAAAAGGAAGCTGAATTATTTCTCTTGTCTTGGAAATGTCGTGGAGCTCAAAATGAAGCTTGTGCCTGTTTGGAAGATGAGAGGTTGTCAGAGAGCTGATTTCTGCAGGCCAGACCACAGCTGGGCATTAATTTTGTCGCTCAGCCCCCATTTGGGGTCAGACAGACTGACCCCAGTCACAAACTGCAGCGCTTTGGGACACTCTGCTCTGCATTTGCTGCAGCCCTGGTGCTGGGAAGGACAGAGGTGTCCAGGAGCAGCCTTGGTGTCCCCTCCATGTGACATGGCCAGGACATTCCTACACTCCCTGAGGCTGAGAATTCCTGGTGCTCCTGCTCAGGAGGAAAGTGTGAGGAATTATGGCTCAAATCAGAGTCCTCAGGGTGTGTTTATGTGGCTTCCTGCCTGAGACCGCTGCAGAGAAAGTGTCTAAATATTGTGCAGACCCTGAAAGAAGAGCCTGAGAGGACTTTTTATCCCATTTATCTCATCCTCTGAGCCAAGCAGGGCCTCAGGCTCTGCACTTGGGGTGAGCCCAGCAGTTCTGCGTTATCCCAGGGATGTCTGAGCAGGCAGATGGGTCGGGTGGGTGATGAGAGGAGTATTTAAGACGAGGAAAAGACAAACATGAGCTTATTTGGTGCTGCCTTTCCCCAGTGTCAGCACTTTGCAGGCCAGCTCGGTGCTTTCATGTGGTGGTATTGATGCTGGGCACTGCTGGCTCTATTGGAACCACATGGGCAGCCTGAAAGCAGCTTTAATAAAAAACTTCTGGGGCCTGCAGGAATTTATCTTCCTTCCTCCTTTTCTCTGCAGCCTTGAACTCCACTGCTTTCCCCACAGCCAGGAAGGCAACTGAAGGGAAGGGCAAAATTAAAGCTGTAATGAGATCCTGATTGTGTTCTGAGGATGTTCAGCCACTTGTTTGCAGTTCCAGGCGAGCAGATAACCCGGGAGGTGCAGATTTTGTGTTTCAGCAGCTGTCTCGTGGAGATTGGAAACTCACCCACTTGGTTTGTGAGTGTTTGTGCTGAGGGAAAATCGCTGGGCTGGGGCTGAGCAGATCTTTGTTTGTCACCCTGTGTCACTGCCAAGCTTTTGCAGCCCTTGTGCTGCTCTGTGACAGAGCTCTGGGACTGGCCAGAGGAAATGGAGCCTTGTTTTGGTTTAGAGATACTTGTGGGAGCTTTTCATCTCCCTTTGAGTGGGGTGAGCTTTGCTGGCAACACTTTTATTTCTTGGAGACAAGTGTTGGAGGCTTGGAAGCCCAGCTTGGGCTTGTTGGGCCCAAAGCCAATTCCAGGCCTTGTTTCCCCACATGGGGAGCTTGGAGCTCTGTGATTTGGCTCCCTCCACTTCTTCCTGGAAGCTTTTACCATCCAGGACTTCAGGCTCTGTCTCAGTTCTTAGAAATGTCTCTGCTGCAAAGGAAGATCTCACCTTTTGCTGTTGCTCGTGGTAAAAATCACCTGCTGGCATCCACAGAGTTCCCTTCCCTCCCAGGCCTGCCTGGAACCATCTCCCATTTCCCATTTTGCTGGGAAAACTCATCTTCCCCTCACAAAACCCTGTTTTGGCCAGCAGCCTTGAGCTAAGGGCAGATATTGTTCCTCATGAAAGGAAGAGGGAGTAGGAGAGGAGGGAAAGGAGGAACAGCAGCTAAAACATTCCCAAGGCAGCTCTGGTGTAACCTCCTTCCCCACATCCTCAAAAAAAAGAGCAAGGAATTCAAATGGACAAAGAGAACTGTCATCTTCAGCCTGTTTTGATAATAATTTCAGTGACGTCGGAGATTGCTTTGGAAACCATCTCTTCTAACAAAATCCACGTTCTCAGCGTATCCTTCTTGGCTTTCACTTCAGTTTTATCTATCCAACTGAAAATGAGCTGGCTTTTTAATTAGTTTCAGCTGACGGAGCACCCAGTGAGTCAGGGAGGCTGTGATGACTTGCAACCAGGAGCTTGCATGTTATTAATTATTAGAAGACTGTAATTAATAAATTACAGTGTGGCTCCCTGGCAGGGAAATGCACTCCCTGTATCTGAGGCCATTCCAAAGGATGAAACCGTGACCAATCCAGCTGCTGGGAAAGAGAAATTTCCTTTTCCAAAACATTCCCAGTGCCTGTAGAGGTCAAAATCTGGAGGAAATTTTTTTTTATTATTTAGACTTCAGGAGGAGAAGTGGATGAACTTCTGCTCCCCTGCCATGGGTGATGTTCATCAGCGAGCCTGTTCTTCCTCCTGCCCCTCCAGCAGGAGAGGAAAACTGAGCTGTGAGCAATAATATCCATCTGGAATGTGGATCCATATCATCCTGGCAGCCAGCAGTGGAAATTCCAGCCTAATTCCAACTCTGGAAGCGCTCAGTGAATGAAACCTGTCAGAGGACAGGGCAGCTAAATGCAATTCCTGCTTTCTGGGAAAGCCCTGGCGTGTCTGAGGGATAAACTCGCACCCTGCGATGCTGCTGGCTGCTCCAGGGGTGTGGCTGAGTGGAAAAAGTTGGGATAAATATAAATATGGCTCAGTGAGAGGCCTCCAGCAGGTGCCAAAGCCAGGATTTCAGTGTTTCTAGCACCTGCTGAAGAGAAAAATATCGACATGTCCTGTGGCAAGCAGAGAGCTGTGAGCTCTGAGCACACGCAGCTCAAGCCAGCTCCTGCATTCCTGTATCTTTATTTCTTTTTAGCTGGGTGAAGTGCTCAACTCCTGCTTCAGTTCCCTCCTGGGAACCCCCAGGGAACCCAGGTGCAGATGGGGATCTGGGTTAACAGCACTGAAGCCTTTGGAGTTGCTCAGATGAAAGCCCTGCCTGTTTTAGGGGCTTGTTTTTACTGCAAGGGCAGGAAAAACTGGTCCTGATCCAAGCAATCCCTGCATGTAAATAATGCACCTTTTTTGAAATTCAGGGTGGGGGATAGTAAGAGATTAAAGTGCACAGGAACCAGAGGAGGAAACCCTGAGCTGCTCAAAGGACTTTGGATGTACAGATAGGAGATATTTGCATAGGTGAAGGGGTCATTTCTTAGCTGCCTGCAAAAAGAAGTTCAGCAGTTCAGAAATTCTCTTTTTTCGGGAGGTTCTATCCCCTCCTGATGAAATGAAATATTAAAATTGCAGCTGTAGGCAGCAGTTGGTAGAACGTTCTCAGTGTATTTTTGTGTATCAGTGCATTTCCACCAAGCTTTCAGGTTCACAGGCTGGGGTTTGGTGTTGGTGGTGGTCACATTCCTCCCTTGGATGCTCAGAAAAGTGGGGGAAAAGCTACTGGAGAAGAGCAGCTGTAAAAATCCCATTTTTGGGAGGTGTCACCCAATCCTGCGCCTTCGTGGATTTGCTGGCTCAGCTGAGCAGGGGAAATAACCAGATTTATTTGGGATTCTGCTCCTCTTTTCCTCTCCAGCCTGGTGTCCAGTGGAGAAATCTGGTGTTGTGATTATCCAGCTTGGTTCCTGATTATCCACATGGAGCTGGGATGCACCGTGGGATCCAAAGCAGTGCTGCATCCAAAAAAACCAGGATGTTTTCCATGTTCTCCCTCTCAACTCCTGTTCCCACTGGCTGCTTTTTGTCTGGTGAGGAAGGAGGGGGAGAAGAGGGTGGAGAGAGGCAGGGAGGAGCCTGCGAAACCCAAACATCTTTGGAGCAACTTTGCTCTTAAAACTCAGCTTCTGCTCTCAGACAAATTGCTGAGGCACAAGCCAAGGTCTGCTGCAGGAAACCGTTTCATTTCTGTCTGCTCCTCTCTGCTCCAGGGTGAGAAATACAGATTTTTTCCCTGTTAATTGTAACCACATGTGAGCTCCAAGCAGAAGGATTAGGAAGGGAGAAATTGGTTCTGTTTCCCAGGCCTCCCCCTGCAGCTTGGTGACATTTTTCTCTGCCTCCCTGTGCATTTTCATGGAACATTTCTCAGAGCCTGCAATCCTAACTGCTCCAACAGGAGTCTGGAAGGTATTTGTGAGTCAGCAATTCGAACTTTATTGAGTCTTGTACTCAATTAAAATCCAATCAAAACCGCTGGGTTCAGTGCTCGGGAGTGGGGATGGGAAGGAGAAGGAAATTTCGAGTCATTCCTCTGGTTTTCTGCCTTCTCTTGTGGTTTTTAAGTCCTTTGGATGTTTGACTTATTCCCTGGAGTAATATTCACTGGATTTTCAGTCTGAGGGCCTGGGCTTTGGGTTGAAATGGGTGATCCTCTGTCTCCTTTCCCCCTCACCCAACGACACAAGGCAGAGGCTAAAGAGATGGATATTTTTGACTTTATTTTGTGTACTTAAGGAAGCTCACGTGATACAAAGCAGAGGATAGAGAGATGAGTAGTTTTAACTTTATTTTGTACATCTAAGGAAGCTTTCGTGGCATTTTGGATGTCCTGTGTGAGGTGATTTCAGAGCAAAACCTGTGAAACCACTGATTTCAGGAGCATTCCCCCCAACATTCTCCTCTCCATCGCTTCTTTTCAGCCCGCAGCAACTCCAAACTCCTCTGGGAGCCACAAAGAGGTGTGGGCAGCCACGAGGAGGATGTTTTTCCATTAATTCCCCCTTCTTTTGGGTTGCAGAAGGCAGCACAGAAGCTGAGGCCCAGCGCTCCCATCAAGTTCCACATCTCCAGCCGGACGGACAGCGGCGTCCACGCGCTGGCCAACGCTGCCCACCTGGACATCCAGAGGGCTCCAGGGAAGGCAGCTTTCAGTGGCCAGCAGCTTGTCCAGGGCCTGAACTACCACCTCAAGCCCGAGCCCATCCGGTGAGTCCGTGGAGAGGCCAAAATCCTTTATTTTGGCTTTTTTGGGGGGGAGGAGGAGGTGCAACAATGAGCTCCCACCTTCGCCCGTGGGGTGTAATTTTTTTTCCCCATTTTCTGTTGGCAAATCACTCCCTGGAACTTGGGTGTTTCTGCTGCTGGCCTGGCACTTGAAAATCAGCTTTGTGCCAGCAGTGTTGCTGTGGGATCAGCTGCTGGCAGCCCCAAAACAGAGGAGTTGTGGCAGTTCAGGGTCACCACGCAAGAGTTGGATGCCCCGGTGTCAGCTCTCAGTTATTGCTCCTTGGAGAATTGGTTCTGCATCAAACCCTGGAAATGCCCGTGAAAGCAGCAGTTTCTGCCAGGAGTGTGCCTCGGTCACAGAGATAATCACCACAGCTTGTGCAGGCTTCAAAAGATGGGTGGAATTTCACCTTCTTTGCTTTTCTTCCTGAGGTCTCTGTCAGCTGTCACTGTGTGTGTCCTTCCCCATAGGTGCATTTTTATGGTTCAAGTGTAGATTGAGTGAAGAATTGGGATTTTTAGGCTAAAAGCCAAATCTGGGCTGTTGTGAGGACTGGGAAGTCCCCTCCCTGCTTTATTTCCTAAACTCTCCTTTGTGAAACAAGGCCTGGCCCAAATGCTGCCAGGGCAAGGCCTGGGCTGTGGAGCCTGACGTGGGCCTTGCATCTCCTCGTGGCTTTGCCTCTGAGGATTCCAGTTCCCCAGAGCTCGGGGAACCCCAAATCCAGCTCTAAACATGCAGGGGCTCCAATAATTTGGGGTCTTAGGGAGGGAGGGGTGGATGAAGATGCTGCTCTTTGCCAGGAATGAGGAATTCCCTGCCTGCAGGTGCTGTGGTGCTGTGTCCCTGGCACAGCTTGCTCCAGACCTTCTCCTGAGCCCATAAAAATCAGGGATCAGCTGCTGGGCCATTCCTGGGTGATGCAAGGAGCAGGATCAGGAGGAGGGACTCTGCTGTGCCATGTCCAGAGGGCTCCAGGGCACAAATTCCTGGTGGCCAGAAGTGTGGTGAGGCACTGCTGGCCCTGCTGTGGGAGGGATGTTGTGACTGGGATCCCACTCAAGGAATTGTTCAGTGCCTGCAGCTCTCCTGACCTCGAGATGGGGTTCCCCAGTGTTCTCCTGCAGCATTTCTGGAGCTGGGTGCCAGTGGTTTGCATTCATTTAAAAGCAGTTTTCTCCCTGGGATCTGCATTCCCTCACCTCCGGGCCAGCACCAGGGGAGCCAGCAGAGGCTGAGGGGGAAGAGGAACTGAAATCCCTGGAATGTCAGCTCGGGAAGGCACTGTGAGAGCCTCGTATCTGCAGGCACAAAGTTCCTGTTGGTTATCTTGTTTTATCTGACCCCTTTCCCTGATGTTTGCAGTTCCTTTGGCAGTCCCCAGATGATTCTGGGGACATCACCCTGGCTTTTCCCTTTGATCCTGACAATCTCCGGGCTGTCCATGTTAGCTCAGGTGTTGCTGGAGGACCCTCCTGGGCTGTTTTGGGTGGGTGAGCTCAGCTTAAGGGCAGGGAGAGGTGGCTTTTATGCTGTTTGAGCTTGATCCAGAGTGTGGCTGCTGGAGGAAATGCAGGAACGTCAGCCCCCGAAAGCCATCAGGGAATTTTCTCTGTCCCTTTGCCACAAAAGGGGCAGAGAAAATTATTCTTTGCAAAAATTTGCAGAGTTGGTCGACTCTTAAAGCAAAGT
The DNA here is from genome assembly GCA_013397175.1 of Platysteira castanea. NCBI lineage: Eukaryota > Metazoa > Chordata > Aves > Passeriformes > Platysteira > Platysteira castanea. The sequence goes on from VYXC01005415.1 coordinate 79,077, forward strand.
GGGTACCTGAAAGAAAAGCAAACTCTGATTTCCCTGCTTTTCCAGCACAGCCCCAGGGACGAGGCAGGCCCTGCATCCCAAACCTGAGGTGGGATGTGACAGGGGAATGAGGGGATTGACACTTTGGCACTTCCAAATCCAGTTTCTCTTCAAGCAGCAGCTCAGTTCCTCTGCAGTGAGAGGCCACAGAGCAAATCTCTCTCTCTCCAGCTGTGAGTTCCTGTCCCTTGACAACTTTCACCTTCCCTGACAAGGGTGGAAAGACTCTAAAGCAGCTGCTGTGGGGTGGGGCCGGATGCAATTTTTCCCACAATTAAAAGAAAAAAAAATCTTCAAATAGAATTTGTGCAGGTTTTTTTGGTTGTTCATTTTGCTCAGACTGCAAACCAGGTCAGGGCCTGGAAGCCCAAACCCCTTTCTGGATGTTGTAGCAGTCCCAGGGGACACAGAGTTGGGTCAGAGTTCTGATTTCCTTCCTGAAAGCAGTTTGGGAGCTGATTTTACAGGCAGAGGGTGCCACTGCAGTGACCAGTTTATTCTGTGTCACCATTCCTGAATCTCAGTCCCTCTGCCCTGAATTTAGGCCTGGATTTAAGTTGTGTTGTCAAGCTTTAATGGAATAAGTTGTCCCGGAGAGCTGGAAGTGCTGGTGGGTGGTCAGACAGGTCCATAAGCACAGCCAGGTTTGTGATACCAGCACTGAGCAGTCCAAGAACAACCAGATTTGCTGCTGGAGGAAGCTTTGAGCTGGGGAACATCTCCAGAATGAGCCAGGAGTGGGATCTCAGGTGGGCAAAGCTCTGATTCCCTCTGAGGTCTGGCAGGCACCTTTGAGGAGGTGATACCTTCTGACAGGATGCAGCCCTGCTCAGTTAATCTGAGCTTATCAGCCCAGCTTTTCCTTCTCCCCAAGGCTGAACCTTCCCAAAATTGCTTCATCTGCCTCCCATTAAGCAGAGGGTGACGGGCCTGAGCCTGCACATCCTCAACCCCCATCCTCCCTCTGGAAAAACCCAGAGAAAAACCCAAAAACCCCAGTGCCAGGAGCAGGAATTCTCTGCTCCTGCTGCAGAGAAAACTCCCAGCTTTGATGTGGTCGCAGGCAGGGGCTGAAGGAGAGAGGGATTTTTGTGGGAACACGTTGTTGTGGCTGGAGCTTGGAAGGGAAGCAGGATTCCAGGCTGGCTGAGTGTGCCATGAGCCACAAATCCCTCTTCGTGGCCTTCCTATCCCTGCTCTGACTCTTCAGCTTGCAAAACACATCTGAAAGGATCCTGGCCCCCAAAACTCAGGGAGTATTTTGGAGTTGGAGTCATTTTAGGAGGGTTTTGCTGTCCTTGAAGCAGGACTGGCAGTGTAGGAGTCTCACACCTCCTGGTTCTGGTTTTGGAACTGCACAATAAAAGCTGATGGAGTGACAAGGCAGAGCTGGGATTCCTCCCACCTCCTGCAAGCTGGGTTGGAGATGCTGTTAGAGGAGAGAGCAGGATGATTTTTGCCACAATAAGTCCATTTCTAGTTAAATGTCTTCAGGCTTTTTTCCCTTTGACCTCTGAAATTCAGGCTCTGTTGGAAAGGTAAAAAATGCCACAGGTCTTTATTTACCATCATTCACCCGTTTTGAAAAAATGGGATCTCAGCAAGGCCTGAAGTGCAGAATAAATTCAGGGGAAAACATTCCTGGCTGAAAGGAACAATTTCATCAGGAATTATGGGAGCAGAAACAGGCTCCTCTGCAAGAATCTTCCTAAAAGGATGATTATTTAATAAAAACCACCCAGGTGTTAACAGAAGGAGCTCGAGACACATCGTGTGCTTGTGGAGGCACGCAGACAGAGTGAAATAAATGTAATAATTTTATTATTGTGTTTAGAGGAGGCTGGAGGTCCTGGCTTCAAACCCTGCTGCAGGCCTGGAGGATGGAGCCTGCATTTCTCCTGATGGTTTTACAGCACTGGAGCAATTCCTGGGCTTGTTCTTGCAAATCGTTGTGGCTCAGCTTTGAATTCCTCCCTCTGTGCTCTGAGCCAGGCGAGGGCTGTGAGCCAGAGGCCCTCGAGCTGGCAAAAATCCCCAGAGCACCAACCTTCTCTTAAAGTAAATATAGACATTTGTGGTCCCAAATCCATCCTGGTTTTTTGACTGCCCTGGCTGCTTTCTCCTCGCTGAATTCCGAAGGCAGGAAGGCAGAACAGCAGGAGAAAAACTCCCTTCTAAGGAGAGGTCTCCTCTGAGGCAGCACCTGCGGGGTTGTGGCTCCGTGCAGGGACTTTTCCCTGCAGGCTGGGGAGCACCAGGACTTTGGGGTGAGGCAGAGCCACATCCAGTGGGTGACTGTGTCTGGGAAGACACAATAAAGAGGCTCTCACACCTGCCAGGTTCAGCAGAAAAGAGGGGAAAGACTTTATTATTGACATATCTCACATTCTTATTCAATTCCCAACTGCACAAGGGATTGGAGGACATGTCACTTCCTTCTCAATCCCACTGGAGAAGAAAGATGCTCATCAAAGTTCTCTTATCACAAAAGGAATGAAAAACAGAAAATACCGTTAAGTAAACATTGGCCATTATTTACATGAAACTGTGAGAAAGAATCTGACTCCAAGGTTAAAAACAGAAGGCTTTAGCAAAAACCAGGGCAACAAGAGACCTCCGCAAAGATCCGGGAGGAAAATCAGGGAATGGAGGGGAGAAAAGGGGGAGCAGAGGGGATTTTTGGGATCTGCACAAGTCCCTGGCAGGAGGGGACAGCTCCAGGTGGGGCTCTGGGACAGGAGAGGGAACAGCAGCATTTAATGGAGTCCAGCACTGCAAAATTCACATTAAACTCCTCTAGGTGTCTGAATTTCCAGTTAGGAACCATCAGTGTGGAGGGATCAGGGTTCTGTAGTTCAGGGTATTTTTCCTGAACAATTCAGGTTATTTTTCCTGGAAAAAAATTGGGATGATGCTGGAAAATCTCATCTTGATTATTTTNGTCCCCCTCACCCTGTCCCCTCTGCCCCACAGCATCCTCAGTGCCCAGCGAGTGCCCAGCACCTTCCACGCCCGCTTCTGTGCCCTCTCCAGGACCTACATCTACCGCCTGCTGCTGGGCTGTGCCCACTTCTCCCAAATCCCAGTCTTCGAGAGGGATCTGTGCTGGGCTCCTGCAGGAGGGTGAGTCCTGGGGAGAGACTGTGTCTGGGAAAACACAATAAAGAGGCTCTCACACCTGCCAGGTTCAGCAGAAAAGAGGGGAAAGCCCACTTTATTTACAGATTTCACATTCTTATACAATTCCCAACTGCACAAGGGATTGGAGAGCATGTCACTTCCTTCTCAATCCCACTGGAGAAGAAAGATGCTCATCAAAGTTCTCTTCTCACAAAAGGAATGAAAAACAGAAAATACCGTTCAGTAAACATTGGCCATTATTTACATGAAACTGTGAGAAAGAATCTGACTCCAAGGTTAAAAACAGAAGGTTTAGCAAAAACCAGGGCAACAAGAGACCTCCGCAAAGATCCGGGAGGAAAATCAGGGAATGGAGGGGAGAAAAGGGGGAGCAGAGGGGATTTTTGGGATCTGCACAAGTCCCTGGCAGGAGGGGACAGCTCCAGGTGGGGCTCTGGGACAGGAGAGGGAACAGCAGCGTTTAATGGAGTCCAGCACTGCAAAATTCACATTAAACTCCTCTAGGTGTCTGAATTTCCAGTTAGGAACNTGTTTTGGAGGTTTTTGTGGTTTTTTGTGGAGTTTTTTGTTTTCTTCAGAAACGTTTTGATTTCTGGTCAAACCTAAAAAACCTAAGCCAGGGCTCAGGCGTGCCTGCTGAGGCTTCTCTTGGGAGGAGAAATCTGCAAAAATACACTAAAAAGAAGCAAATCCATCAATAAATCTGCCTCAATTCCTTTGCTGAGGTCTATTTTGAGCAGAGCTAAATATCTCAAATGAAGAAATCTGCAGGACACTTTGAAATTCTGAGTTTTACCCTTGGCCCTTCCTTCTGCCTCTGCCCCAAGCTCATCTCTCACTCATCCCATTCCTGCTCCTTCCTGATTCCCCCTTTTTGCCTGCTGCAGATCCAAAGGTTGAAAAACCATCACGAAGGTCTTGTGACATCAAATATTTTGGTATTTTCCTTACCTGGCAGCATCTTCTTGAGTTTTTTCAGCTGCAGACACTGCAGAGCATCTCGGTTCTCTTGCTGGAGCCAGGAATTGGGGCAGAGACTGGAGCAGGGCTGTTCTGGGAAGGATAAAAGTTTGGGAAGAGCCTTGGGGCTTTGAATTCCTGCAGACCTCGGGTCATTCTGGCCTCTGGGTTTGTGGTTTGGATCATTCCAAGGCGGACTCCAAGCTGGAAAATCCATTTCCATGTGGAACGTGGAATCCGCATGCTGGGTTTGAGCCTGGCTTAATTCACTGCGGTTTGAGCCTGGCTTAATTATTGGGGTTTGAGCCCTTCCCAACCTCCTGCTCCCACCTCCTCTGTTTGATTCCAGCCCCCTGGACATCCCTGCCATGAGGGAGGCAGCAAAATTCCTGCTGGGCACCCACGACTTCAGCACCTTCCGCTCGCTCAGCTCCGAGACCCCGTTCCAGTGCCCTGTCAGGACCCTGCTCCAGCTGGAGATCCAGCCTGCCCCTGGATTCCTGTCCCACCACTACGGGCACAGGTGAGAGCCCAGGCACTCAGCTTTGCCCTGGGAAGCTGTACCAGAGGTACAGGAGAAAGTTTGTTAAAAAAGGATGTTCTGGACTTGAGGCTGCTCTTAAAATGCTGTTTTATTGCAGAGTCAAAGCCACAGCAGGCCAGGGGAAGGGCACACAGGGCTTTGCCTCACAGCTGCTCAGCTGCAGCTTTAGGCTTGGCCTAAAGCCTGAAGCCCCTTTCTGTTCAAATTACAAGGCATTCTATACTTTTCTTGTTGACTATCTTAATACATAATGACCAATCAATAACATTCACAATACCTATACACTTGCCTATATCCTAAGTTTTAACATTCCATATTATTAGTTAGTTAGTATTATTAGTTAGTTAGTATTATTAGTTAGTATTATTAGTTAGTTAGTATTATTAGTTGGTTAGTATTATTAGTTAGTTAGTATTATTAGGTAGTTAGTATTATTAGTTAGTGACTATCCAATCACATGAGTTAGTGGTTATATTTTAAGCTTAACCTGTTTTTCTGTTTTCTAACAGTGGAAAATTCTTAGACCTTTATTCTGCCTTCCACATCATCATGCCTTGTTTGCCCGTGGT
>VYXC01005415.1:84482-144896 GCA_013397175.1 Platysteira castanea
ACCACTGGTTCAGCAAAACCTCTTTTACTCTATATCAAAACTCCCTTTCATTTCTATTTCTTCCTCAGCATCTCCATTAAAGACTTTTCTGTCAGACTTACATTTCTATGAAACTTTCCTGTCAAACTTTCGTTCTCCCCAGCACAGAGGGAATTGGGGTTTTTTTGGGAAGGGATTTCCTGCTTGCCCCGTGCTGGGGGACAGCTGGGACAGGACATTTCTCCTGCTCTGCTCCTTGCTATCCTGAGGGAAAAAAGATGAGCAGGAATGAGGGCAGGGAAGCTGCTCCAGCTGTTTGGATGTGGAAAAGCCAGATGTGGCAAGCTGGAGTGTGGGATTTGGCAGGGAGCAGTTCCTGTGAGGGTTTTTGCAGCATTTACGCTCATTTTGGTGGCTAAAAACCATCTCTGCCGAGGGATTGGGGGTTTTTTTTCTCCCCTCCTCTGCCTAAAAGTTGGGAATAGAGGGAAAAACACCCGGCCAAGGCTTGGGTGAGTGCTGCAGATCCCACCCAGGCCACACCAGTAACTCCCAGTGCCTTCCCAGGGGATGCTGGGGAAGGGAAATCCAATATTCCTCAGTCGTCACATAAACAAACCAGAGCTGAGGATCAGGTTCTTTCAGGGCCAGCTCTTGCAAGTATTGAAATTAAGTGGCTGAATTAAGCAGAAACTGGAGTTTTTTTCCCAGAAAGTTCATGGATATTTATCACCTGAACATGATTTTTGCTTTCCTGCTGCCTTCTCTCTCTCGGTTGTGTCTCAGCTTGAAAGCAAACCTGTCTCAAACTGCATTTTGGTGCTTTTTAATTGGGAAAAAACCCCTTTTTTGGGGTCGTTTTCCCAAGGATCCTCTATTAAATTTGGATCTTCGTGAGCTGGAACAGCAAGAGCCACGCTCCAAAACCTCAGACCTCAGAAGTGGCAAACTCTGCTCCTTTCCCCTGTTTTGCCATTTTTCACCTCAAAACTGGAAGGGTTTTGGCAAAACCACAGAGATCTGTGTGCCCTGAGCTCTCCTGGTCCTTCGAGGCCAGGAACAGCTCAGGGAGAGGAAGCAACCCTAAAAAAAAATGGGAATAAACCCACCCAGCTCCTTCCTGCTGGGATATTTTTGGTTTTGGTGACACATGGAGCCAAACCTCTGTTTTAGAGTGAGTCATTCTTGTCATATATGAATTGAAATTCACTTACTGAATGGTTAGGCTGAAGGGGATGGCGTTTAACTCTCTTAGAATAATTTAGTAATAACCACAATCATGAGTTTTCTGGTTTAAAAGGGAAGAAATTGTGGGGTTTGGGGCTTTGTGATGGATTTAAATGTTGTGAGGGCTCTTTTGTTCCTTTGTTCAGGGTTTTTTTTCTTAATTCCAGTGTCCTGGTCCCTTTTAATCTGTAAAAATTTGCCTGTGGGAGCATTTGCAGTGATGGGGCTCAGGGTTTGTTTGCAAATAAACCAGCAAATATCCCTCAAAGACTTAGATTTTATCAAATATTTGGATTTTTTTTCACTGGAGGAGGAGAATAAACTGTCCCTAAAGGGTTGGAACAGTGGGAAAAGCTCATAAATAGAATTTTTAACTCTTTTTTTTTAGCTTAATCTGAGGAGGTTTATTTTCAATCTCAGAGCAGGAAGCACAGAAGGACAAACCACAGTTTCTTGGTCACATAAAACAGCTTTTCTTCCCAATTCCTTCCTTTTTTTTTTTGAATTGACCACTGTGAGATGTGAAAACCACTCCTCCCATCAACCCCAACTGCTGAGCAACGCTGGGAGTGGGGTGGAGTGTCCAAAAAAAGCTTTGGAATGCTCAGGAGGTGCCCCCTCTGTCACCTGGCTCGGGGCAGGGCAGCTTTAATTCCCTGTGAGCTGCTGGGTTCTGCTGCCAGCTGGGGAAAAACACAGCTGGGATTTTTTAAATCCATGAGATTGACAGGAAAAACAAAAATTCCCACTTGGAAAAAAGGGTTTTGTTCTCTTTCGAAACCCACAGGATATTTTTCCTAAGGATTTTGACCCTTCTTGTGGAGCTTAATAGATTTTAAGGCAGCAAGGGCAGGAAAATCTGGGATAAAGGAGGTGGAGAGAGGGGGAATTTGGCTCTTTTTGGGGAAAAAAATTGACTACCAGCTCTGAGCTGAGCCATGGCTGCTGTGTGGGGACTGTGATGGGATGGAAGTGGTGGAAACTCCTCATTCCCAGGGATCTGGGGGCAGGAGCTGCCAACACTCACCCCAGGGACGTCCAAATTCAGGGATTTATTTGTAAATCTGGGAGGAAACAGCTGCCTGCACTGATTTTTCAGTGTCTCCCTTCTTGTTCCCTTTATTAAAGGTGTGGGATGGAATTTTGGGATGCGGGCACTGCTCGTTCCTGGGCTGTTTGGGCCTCTCTGATGGGTGATACCTCAATTTGTGGGGTTTTTTTATAGATTTAATGTGAATATCGGATTTTTTCACGTGCAGGAAGGATTTGTGTCCCAGAAAAGGAGCTCTCAGGTGTTCCCAGGTGCTGTTCCAGCTTAATTAGGGCAGCACGGGTTAATTACTCCCCTTCACCTCTGACTTGTGGGTGAAAGAACCACTTGAAATTCGATTTAAATGCCTTTTTTTGGCTTTTTTTTCAGGGGACTGGAGTTCTGGGAGGTGAAGTTCAAGAGCAGAGCCTTCCTTTACCGACAGGTACAGCCTGCAGCTGCTGCAGGACCCAAATTTTGGTGCTGCCACTCGAAAAATTGATTATTTTAGCAATATTCCAGCTGTATGATGCTCACAGGGACCTGGAATCCGAGGGGTGAAGGTCTGGGCTCTTTGTTTGATCCATTAATATCAAAATCTCCTAAATTTGTGCCTAAAACCCTCACAAAATCATGCGGGAGGATGGAAAAAATTTTGTTTTCCACCATCTCTGTCCTTTGCAGTGCTAAAACTTCTTTGTGGTGTTCTTGCTCTGCTCAGTGGCTCTGGGCCCAGGAAAAGCTGTCTGGAATTTCACTTCCTGGCTTTATTTTTGGGTTTTTTTTTTTGGGAAGGGCTGGTCCAGCTGTGCTGCACAAACTGCAGGAATTCTCCTTCTTCCATGGATCTCTCTCCCTGCTGGATTCTCTTGGGAATGATCTGCTGGGCCCTCAGCTCTTCCCAAACTGAGGAATCCTGCCCAGCTCTCCTGGCCTTGGAGGCAGGGAAAGGCAGGAGAGGGTTTGGGGTTTTTTTGGAGGAGAGGGAGGTGTTTTGTGGGAGCAGCCAGCAGCTATTTTTTAATTCTGTTTTGACAACCCGAATTTGTGGGGGTTTATCCTGTGCCAAGCCAAGCTCAGGGAAGGACAACAAATCTGAGGAGGGATTGGTGGGCAGGGATTTGGTGATGAGATGACAACAAAATATTGCTGGGAGCCATTTAGAGCATGAAAAGGATGAAAATGAGAAGGGAAATGTTAATTAAGGGCAGTGCAGAGGTGCCCCCTCACCTCAGGGGGGACCCTGGGGCAGGAATGGGATCTGAGCCCCTCAACCTCAGCATCTCCTGCCCTCCCTCCCACCCAGCTGAACCCCTGCTCTCACCTCAGCCTGGGCACAAAAGGTGAAACCACCCCAAAAGCTGCACGTGGGGTTTTTTTGCTGAGGTGGGCAGGCACCAAGCCCGTGGATATTGGGGATGAGTGCCATCAATCTGCTTTTTCCTGACTAATTCCCAGTGTGGAGGCATCAAAGCTGAAGTCGTGGCATGCAATGACCTCTAGTGAGGGTGGATAAAATAACAGAGGAGGAGGGTTGGAGCTGCTCTGGGCACTCCAAGATCCCAGAATTTCCCTCTGGGTGAAAACACTTTGGGTTGTTGGACCTTTTTAAGTGATAAACACGACCAGGTTGCTCAGTGGGCTTTGGTTGATTCTTTTTTAAATGTTAAAGGGGCACAAACTCAGCCCAGGGATTCATTCCAGCGCTGCAGGGAGGATTTTGGAGGGTTTGGAAAGGTCAGGAATGGAGTAAATGTTTGTTTAGTCCAAATGAGGCATGGATGTGGTCACCACACAGGGAGAGTTGGGGATGGGGAATTAGAAATGGAGAATTGGAGGTGGAAAATGGGGGATGGAAAATTTGGAATGGAGAATTGGGGATGGAGAATTGGAAGTGGAAAATTGGGGATGGAGGATTGGAGGGGGAGAGTTGGGGGTGGAGAATTGGAGGTGGAGGATTGGGGATGGAGGAATTGGGATGGAAAATTGGGGATGGAGAATTGGGGATGGAGAATTGGGGATGGAGAACTGGAGGTGGAAAATTGGGGCTGGAGGACTGGGGATGGAGGAATTGGGGATGGAGAACTGGAGGTGGAAAACTGAGAACAGAAAATTGGGAATGGAGAATTGGAGGTGGAAAATTGGGGATGGAGAATTGGAGGGGGAGAGTTGGAAATGGGGAATTAGAAATGGAAAATTGGGGATGGAGAACTGGAGGTGGAAAACAGAACAGAAAATTGGGAATGGAGAATTGGAGGTGGAAAATTGGGGATGGAGAATTGGAGGGGGAGAATTGGGGATGGAAAATTGGGAATGGAGAACTGGAGGGGGAGAAACCAGGATGCAGAACTGGGGATGGAGAGTCAGGGATGGAGAGTCAGGGATGGAGAATTAGAGCCAAAGAGCCACATTTGGGGTGCAGGTGGCACTGGCAGCCCCAGCTCCTGGCCCTCAGGCAGCAGCAGCAGCTCCCGAGGATCCAGGAGGGATTTTTTCCAGGCAGGAGGATGCCGAGCAGTGCGAGGTGTTTGTGCAGGAGGTGAGACTGAGGGTGAGATCCCTGCCCACCCAGCAGGCCTGGAATTGCTCCTGTGGAGGGGAAGCTGGGACAGCAGAGACTGAAGCTGTGAAATCCCACACTCCTGGTGGGCTGCCCTTCTTGGCGGGATTATTTTTTCCCCTTCTTTTTTGGCTTTCTGAGAGAAAAGCCAAACCAAGCCAAGCTCCCACACAGCCCCCAGCTGAAATCAGCCCTGCTGCTGTGTGAGGAGCCCGTGGGGAGCACAGGAGCTGCCTCAGTGCTGCTGTGCCTCAGACAAAACCCACCCTGAGCTCAGCTCCTGCCCTCAGCTGAGGACAGAACTTGCTCCCAGGCAGTTCAGTGCAGCTGGAGGTGATTTACAGACCTTTTTAATGGCTTTATGTCCAAGGAGGAAAAAAGGAAATGGGGTCATTTTGCAGTTTCTTTTCCCTTTCCACCAGCTCTGCTCAGCACAAGATGCCACTGCGCGTTTCAGGCAGGCTGAGAATGTCACCCCATCCCTGCTGAGAGGGGAAAACCAGCTTTTCGTGCAGATTTCGGGGTGGCTGAGGGGCTAAAACCCTCCCTGAATGAGGTGCTGGGTACCAAAACCACACCAGGAGCAGCCAGGAGTGCTTTGGGCCAGTCCAGGCTGCGACTGGGGCGCTTCAGACCCCAAACAAAGGCTCGGGGCTGGTCAGGAACAGAATTCCCCCCTCAGCGTTCCAAGAGCAGCTCCCAGACTGCGTGCCCTGGTTCCCCAGGTGCGGAGGATGGTCGGGGCTCTGGTTGCCGTGGGCCAGGGGAAATTGGCCCCTCGGGAGATCCAGGAGCTGCTGGAGGTGAAGGATGCCCGGGCTCTGCCCCCTCACGCCATGGCCCCGGCCTCGGGGCTCTTCCTCAAGTGTGTGGAATACAGCCCGGCAGGTGGGTGGAAGCAGGGAAGGAATTTTGTTTTCAGACCCCCCCGGGATGTGCTGGCGCCCACGGAGAGCTGGGAGCTTAAAAAATTATGTTTATTGTATTTGTTATTAAATAAATAAAAAATTAGAAATCGTCCCGTAACGGTCATGGGGATGGGAGGGATTGGAGAGGGGTTTGCAGCAGTTGGTGTGGAAAAACAGGATTTTTCCCTCTTCCTTGTGGGTTAATGAGAGAGAATTTCTCTTGTCAGTGACTTTGAAGGATGCTTTAAATTCTTGTTCAGTCCCAGGGCATGTCCAGAACCCAAACCTCCTGTGGGATCTGCAGCTCCAGTTCTGTTCCCTCACTTCTCCTGGGGAATTCAGGAGAGGACTGTGCAGGCTGGAGGGCAGAGCAGAGCATCCTTTTGTTTATATTAATGTAAAAATTCTCCTAATTGAACAGCAGCTGAGCTGGGAGTGCCCAAGGCCAGGCTGGATGGGCTTGGAGCAAGCTGGGATGGTGGAAGTGTCCCTGCCCATGGCAGGGCTGGGATGAGATGGGATTTAACCCAAACCTTTCTGTGATTCCATGATGAACCATTGGAGCTTTTTAGCCTAAAAAAGTGAGGCAGACTTGCAGAAACAGCAAATGGGAGTTGGCCATCCCTGACAGGGACAGCAGGAGCTCAAACTGCAGGGGCTGAGCTGCCTGTGGTCCACGCCGAGCCCAGGAAATGGGGATACAAAGAGCTTTTCACCACCCTTGGAGCTTCCCCGGGCTCAGCAGACACCCAGGTGGGATGGAGGGAGCCACAAGGGAAAGGGAAGGAACAAAGAGCAGTGCAGGGAGCTGGAATTGAGCTCTGAGCTCAGCCTGCAGAGGCAGCTGCAGGTTCTGCCCCTCTCCGTGCCAGCGGGGAGGGAGCCAGGGGGAGCAAAGCAGATCTCGAGTGCTTTCAGGTGGTTTCGGAGCCATCTTCTCCCCTAAATCAATGTTCTCTTGTTCCTCTGCCCTCAGATCTGAGTGCCCCAGCAGAAGAGGAGCTCTGTGGGCCGAGCTGAAAGGACTCTTGTGGCCGTGGGGTGGAGGTTGGCCAAGGGATCTCAATAAAAGCCATTGACTGTGGCTGCAGGAGCTGCCAGGGCAGGAGGAAGAACAACTTTGTGCTGCTTCTCTTTCTTCTGGCTCCTCTCAGAGGCTCTGCTGCCTGCCCCAGGAGCACTGGGGATTTTGTACATTCTGGGGTGTTTTTTTCCTGTTTTTTGACCTTTTTTCCTGGGGTGTGTGGGAGGAAGGCGGGCTGAGAGAGAGGAGAAAACGCAGCATTTCCTCTCCTCCCTGTGCGAGCTGCTTTTGTTTGAGGAGGGATTTGCAGAAGCAGCCTTGGGAAGGGCTCAGGTTTTTCCTCTCCCCATCTCCCAGCAGCTTTTAGTTCATCCTTCAGCTCCTTGTGGTGCTGTCACTCTCCCAGGGCAGGCAGCAGGGAGCTCACATTTATCTTTATTTTATTTTATTTTATTTTATTTTATTTTATTTTAATCACTCAGCTCGGCCTGCTCGCCCGGGCAGTAAAATAAACATTGTGGGGTTTTTCCTCAGGAATGACACCAGAATCTCTGCCTGTTTTGGTTAGAAAATGACTGTCAAGAGTGGCAGGAATACAGAAAAGATGAAAATGCCGAGTTCTGAAGTTAAACCCTCCTGCAGTGGAAGCATTTGGGGTGTGTGGGACCTCCAGAGCCATCTCCCTTTTATGAGGGAAAAAATTGCAGGGACAGGGTTGGTCAGAGCTCCTGAGGGCCCTGGAATTGCCAGGTTTTGTGCTGGAGGGAGCAGCAGCTCCTCCTGACCCCTCTGAAGGCCACCCAGGATTTGGGACGGGGATCGAGTGACCCTGGCAGGACCCGGGGATGGCCCAAGGCAGCAATTTTGCCTCACACCTCCTTTGGAAAGGGAAGGAGAGGGGAGAGGAGATTCCTGGAGCCCTTTATTCCCTCAGGGAAGGATTCCCAGCTTTGCAGGAGCCCTGCTCTCTGCTCGGGGCCTGGTTGTGCTCCCTGCCCCGGCCTTGCTGGCTCAGCCCGGGCAAGCAGGGATTTCCCAGCTCTTCCAAACCTTCATTTGTGCTTCCAGCCAGGGGTTTGCCCCAAAAATGGCAGGGCAGCATTGCCTGGCCGTGCCTGCCTTGGAGGGGAGCGGTGCAGGGCTGGATCCAGAGGGGCAGGGATGGTTCCAATGGGGCAGGGCTGGTTCCAATGGGGCAGGGCTGGTTCCAATGGGGCAGGGCTGGTTCCAATGGGGCAGGGCTGGTTCCAATGGGGCAGGGCTGGTTCCAATGGGGCAGGGCTGGTTCCAATGGGGCAGGGCTGGTTCCAATGGGGCAGGGCTGGTTCCAATGGGGCAGGGCTGGTTCCAATGGGGCAGGGCTGGTTCCAATGGGGCAGGGCTGGTTCCAATGGGGCAGGGCTGGTTCCAATGGGGCAGGGCTGGTTCCAATGGGGCAGGGCTGGTTCCAATGGGGCAGGGCTGGTTCCAATGGGGCAGGGCTGGTTCCAATGGGGCAGGGCTGGTTCCAATGGGGCAGGGCTGGTTCCAATGGGGCAGGGCTGGTTCCAATGGGGCAGGGCTGGTTCCAATGGGGCAGGGCTGGTTCCAATGGGGCAGGGCTGGTTCCAATGGGGCAGGGCTGGTTCCAATGGGGCAGGGCTGGTTCCAATGGGGCAGGGCTGGTTCCAATGGGGCAGGGCTGGTTCCAATGGGGCAGGGCTGGTTCCAATGGGGCAGGGATGGATCCAGAGGGGCAGGAGGGGACCAGGGCTGGCTTGGGGGGGATTTCGGTGCCTCCCTCCCCCAGGGGATTTTTGGGGAGCACCAAAGCCCCGCTGGAGCTCCCTCCCCAGCTCTGGGGGACGTCCCAGGGACAGCTCTTGGTGGTGGCTTCCTGTGGTTTCTCTGCAGAGCAGCGGTGACAGCCCCAGAGCAGGGACCTGGCAGCTCTGGAGAGGCCCCTCCTGCAGCTCCCGCACCAGATCTGAGCTCTGGTAAGTCCAGGTCCTATCTAAAGTTATTATTTGAGTGTTCCCAGGGCATAGAAATATGAAATATTCACCCTGGGTGGGTGTTCCTCAAGCCACAGGCTCAGGTGTCTCCCCTTTTTAACAGCCACGGTGCAGAAATACCTGAAACTGAGGTTTCTGCACTCGTTTCTCAACTCCTGGCCCAATAAAAACCCAAATTTAGTGGCTGAGCATCTGCCCAGGCAGGAGTTCAGGAGTGAATTACCTGGCAAGCTCTGCAAAAAGAACTATTGAGGGGTTTTATTTTGGTTTTTGAAATAATCTAAAGGCACTGAATGGAAGGAGATGCTCTTTGTACCCTCAGCAGGGAATTTCTGCACAAACTCCAAAGAGTTTTCATGTCCTTCATTAATGCTCATTATCAGGGGGATTTTCCATTCTTCTCCTGTTTATTTTGTGGCATTACTGGGTCTCAGCTGATTCAATCTGGGCACCCCCTCCATGGGGAGATTGTTTGAGTGATGCTTTAAAATCAGAAAAAAAAACCCAAATCGACCCAAGCTCAGAGACTCAACCTCAGGTTTGCATGGAAAAATGGAATAATTCCATGAACTCCAAGTGCAGTGGGAGCTTTGCTGCTTTTCTGGGGGCTTGTAAATGAAATTACTGCCCAGAAACAGCTCAGGAGGGGCCCAAAAAACCCACCCAGAACCAAAACCAACCCAAAATTCTGTTCACTCTCAGGCTGGCAGGTGTGGAGGGGGATCCTGTTGGATTTGGGGAAGGATTTCTGTGGTGGGGAGCAGGAGCTCCTGAGGGTTTTACCCCTCCCCAGCTGTTTGAGCCCACACCCGGTGGGTGCTGGGGGCCAAAACCCTGGAATAAAGAACATTTCACCTCCCAAATTCATCTCTCAGCCGTGGTTTGGTGTGAATTTTGCTCTGTGTTTACAACCCCCTTTGCTACTGGGTGCAAAGCCTGTGTAAGATACCCGTGTTTGCCTGCTTGAAATGTCATGTCTTTTTTTTGTCTCTGTTATCGTGTTTTTATCCTGGTTTTTGTCTCTTTTCTCATGGTCTTTTCTCATGTCCTTTGTCTCTTTTCTCATGCTTTTATCACATTTTTTTTGGTCCATTTTCTCATGGGTTTTGTGTCTTTTCTCATGTTTTTATCATGTTTTTTTGTCTCCTTTCTCATGGTTTTTTCTCATGTCTTTTGTCTCTTGTCTTACATTTTTATCATGGTTTTTGTGTCTTTTGTCATTTTTTTTCTCATGTTTTTTGTCTTTTTAATGTTCTTTCCTCATGTTTTTATCATGTTTTTTGTCTTTTCTCATGTTCTTTTATGATTTTTGTCTCTTTCCTCATGTTTTTATCATGTTTTTTGTCTTTTTAATGTTCTTTCCTCATGTTTTTATCANTTGTCATTTTTTTTCTCATGTTTTTTGTCTTTTTAATGTTCTTTCCTCATGTTTTTATCTTTTTTCGGTCTTTTCTCACTTTCTTATGATTTTTGTCTCTTTCCTCATGTTTTTATCTTTTTTTGTCTTTTCTCACATTCTTTTCTCATGTTTTTTGTCTCTTTCCTCATGTTTTTATCATGGTTTTTGTGTCTTTTCTCGTGTTCTTTTTGCATGATTTTGCTCTTTCCTCATGTTTTTCTCATGTTTTTGTCTCTTTCCTCATGTTTTTCTCATGTTTTTGTCTCTTCCCTCATGTTTTTCTCGTGTTTTTGTCTCTTCCCTCATGTTTTTCTCATGTTTTTTGTCCATTTTCTCACGTTTCCTGTATCTGGGGCAGCTCTGTCTGGGTGAGACAAACAGCTCTTGGCAGGAAGTGTGAATTCAGCGTTTCCTTTGGAAAGCACCCGCAGCCTTTGCTGCTTTCAGTGCCTCAGTTTTGGGCACCTTGTGCACATTTGAGGTGACTTTAATTTGAATTCCTCACTGCCTGCAGGGGGTTCTGTTCGGGTGCCACAATTGGAATTTATTTACCCAAATTTCTTCTTTATTTGATGGGAGCTGCACTGTTGGGCTGCAGTTTCTGGCCTGGGTGAGTCCTGCTCGTGCAGTGCCCCTGTCCCCTATTCCAGACACAACCCCAGCCCCCCAGGCTGCTTTTGGGGCAGGTCAGGGGTGGTTTCCCCCTGCAGAGAAGGTTTAGGGTGCTGAAAATTCCCCCAATGTGCCCATTTCCCCCTGCAGAGAAGGTTTAGGATGCTGAAAATCCCCCCAGTGTGCCCATTTCCCCCTGCAGAGAAGGTTTAGGGTGCTGAAAATTCCCCCAGTGTGCCCATTTCCCCTCATCCCCTTCCCTCAGCTCCTCTGGCACCGCGCTGTTGCCACCTGGGGATGATTTTCCTGCCACTAAAGGCTCTGTCCACTGAGAAAACTGAAATGTTTGTGGTTTAAGTGGTTGATTTTTTCCTTTTTAGGGACGCTGCTTCCCATCCAAGCCTCTGCCCCACAGACTGAGCATCGCTGTGGGGTGAAACTTCAGCTCTGACCCGCCGGGATGAGATAAAACCCCAGCAGTGAGGGATGCCTTAAACCTCCCCCCGTGTGAAGGGAATCATTCCTGCTCTCCAGCAGCACCATGGCAGGGATTCCCTGGGCTGAGAGAGTCTCCAGTGGGACAAATTCCCCAAATTCCAGCGGGACAAACGCCAGCTCAGGAGCCGGAGTGGGAGCAGAGCTGCAGCACTCGCTGTTTGCTGGCACCTACGGCGCCGTGCTGCTGCTGGGGCTGCTGGGCAATGCCCTGAGCCTGTCCCTGCTGTCCTGCCCAGCAAAGCCCCTGTCCCACTCCTACATCCTCCTGCTGCAGCTGGGCCTGCTGGACGCCCTGTTCCTGGCCGTGCTGCCCCTCCAGATCCACTCCCAGCTCCGAGGGGACACCTGGGCCTTCGGGGCCGCGGCCTGCGGGGTCTCTGGGGCTCTGTTCTGCCTCCACCTCTCCCTCAGCGTTGCCTTTTTCTGCTGCCTCTGTGCCGACCTGTGGCTGGCAGTGCTGCACCCCTTCACCTCCATCCGCCTGCGGGCCACCCACTACCTGCTGGTGGCCACAGCCCTGTGGGTGGTGGCCCTGGGTGCCACTGTCCCGCTGGCCCTGCGGGGCAGCGAGGCGAGGAGTGGCACGGGCTGCTTTGGGAGCTTCCCTGGCAGCTGGGCTCACCCCACGGCCCCTCGCACCATCCTGGCTCTCGTTTTTGGGGTGCTTGCCCCGTTTTCCATCATCCTGCTGGGCTTCCCGCTGGTGGCCGGGAGCATCTGGCGGAGCGGGCGCAGAGCTGCCAGGAGGAAAGCCCTGGGCAGCGTTGGCATCATCCTGGGCATCTGTGCCCTCTGCTTCCTGCCCCAGCTCCTGTCCCAGCTGCTGCATTCCCTGCTGGGGCTCGGGGCCATCCCCGGGGAGCCGCTCCCCAGCCTGAGCCCCCAGATCCAGAGGGTGACCTCGGTCCTGGCGAGCTGCAGCTGCTGCCTGAACCCCCTCCTGTATTATTTCCACTCCTCCAGCAGGCGCTGGCGCTGCCCCTGCAGGCTCAGGCTCAGGTCTAAGAGGGTGTTCACCATCTGTGACCAGAATTTTGGGGACCCCTCGTGGTCCTGGGTGGAGGCACGGAAGGAAAAACCACGGGGATGGAATCAACTGATGCACTCCAGGTACACACAGAGCTGATCTTGCCAACTATTCCTTAAAAACAAGCCTGGAAAACCTTTTTTTAATTTTTTTTTTTCCATGTGGTGGCTGTTAAAGCAGCTGGGGATTTGATCAGAGAACTGGGACAATCCCTGGGGGAGCAGGGACAGCCTCAGAGCCCCTCCTGGTTTGGGGGTCAGTGATGTTTTGGGCTCAATCTGTTGAAGTTTCGGGTTGGTAGCACATTTTGGGGAGGGAGCACATCCCAGGAAGGGCTGATTTGAAGGATCCAGGCAGCCCTGGCTGGGCTTTTCCCTGTTTTGGAGGGCTCCTGCTCCCTCCCAGGCTGCTGCCCACATTCCACAGCCAAATAGGGGCTTCTCATCCTCCCCTGGCTTCCCGAGGAATATTCCAGGGTTTCCAGCCTCGAGTGCCTCTGGATCCAAGCTGGGCACTGATGAATGGGAGTTTAGAAGGGAGCAGAGATTTGATAAATCCCAGGATTTATCAGTCAGGGGTAAACAAGCTCCTCTCCCCACGCACTCAGGGAGTTCCTGCAGGAGCTGGCCCAGCTCTCTGTGCTGTGTGGTCCTCTTGAAATGCCAAAAAGTTCTTTTTTCCACTCACTTTTGGTGATATAAACACAATTTTCTGACCTTTCCTCACCCCTTTTCTTGTACTAACAGACCCCACGTGGCTTCTGAGAACTGCTGAGTTTCCACCCCCCCTGAAACGTGAGGCTCTGGAGAGGATTTTGTCATTTGTGGGCGATTTCTGAGGCACCAGAAAACCACAGGCCTGGCTTAAAACCTGCTTAGACCCGAGTTTACTCCAGAGGATGTGGGGTTTTGGTGAGCAGAGGCACAGGCTCAGTTCTGCTCCTTCCAACACCACCCCAAAACTTTGTAAAAGGACTGGGAGCAGCTGAGAGCAGCAGAGGAACAAAAACCAGGATTTGAATTTCCAAATCCAGCCTAAAATCCACCCCAGTGCTGGGTTCCCTGCATTGTGCTGCTCCTGGACTTGGACTGGAGCAGGATTTTTGTGGCAGGACAGTTTGGGGGGATCAGGAATTGAGTCATTTTAGGATTTCTCAGTTTCTCCTTGCTCAGCAGAGGCTGCTGCAGCTTCTGCCCAGGGTCAGCCGAGTTTTGGAGCTCTTGGGGCAGGGACGGGAGGGAAAGAACACAGAGTTGAGCAGTGGGGCTGCAGGTTTGGGGCAAATCCCTGGGTTCTGATGGGGTTTTGGCTCTGGAGGCTGCTGAAGCCACTCCCTGACCCCCCTGAGCTGTGCAGGGAGCAAACCAAGAGCTGGGGTGAATGAAAACAGAGCCAAAGCTCGGCCCTGGCTGATTTTTGGGGGTGCAGAGTTGTGTTTGTTGTTGTTTTTGATTGGCCACCCTTTATTAATTACTGCTAAAACACCAGCTTGGCCTCTGGCCTCTCCCGTCCTGTACTCTGCCAATATTTTTTAAATATTGGTGAGAAAATCAGCACCAACTTTCCTAAACTCTGGAAAATGATGATCCCAGTGTTCCCTGTGTGGCTTTGGTGAAAATCCTGGCGCCCTGAGAGCCTCAGAGGGAGCAGGAACCCAAAGGAATCCTTCACCTTCAGCAGAAATTGCTGCTTTCATCCCATTTAGAGGCTGTGGGAAATGCTCCCAGCACTGGACAGGGACTGCTTTTATCAGCCAGGGCCTATCTTTGTGCTGTGGATAAAGGTAAAAAATGGATTGGAGGCTCCTTGCAGCTGTCCCTGAGGGAAGGAGGGGGAATTAAAGAAGTTCTGCTGCTTGCTGATCAGCACATCCAGGGGTTTACACTTTCTCTGGGCTCTGTTCTGCTTTTACACTTGGAATTTTAATTGTTTCAGTCAGCACTGCTGGGATTTGAAGGGAAACGAGCTGTGGGAGGAGAAAACACGGAATCATTTTTACTTTACTGCGTAAGCAACTCAAAAATTGTTCCTCACAACTCATTCAAAAATTTGAGCCTGTTTCAAAACAGGTTCTTGACTCCCTGGAGAGGTTTTTGGCACTGCAGGAATTGGACAAACACTGGAATTCTTTTATTAAAACCGACCAGAAAAAAGCACTGACAATGTAAACAAAATAAAACCTGACTCTGTGAGCCCTGGGCTGGGCTCTGCTCTCAGGGGGTGCTCTGGGGCAGGCCTTTCTTCAGGAGGGATGTGAGATAACTGCCCAGCTCTTCATCCTAGAAAGATAAAGAGAAATGGGATGAGAGCAAAACCTTCCCCTTGACTGTCCCAGTTGGGGCAGTAAATTCAATTTTGGTCCCTAGAAATGGACTGAGGGAATTCCTGACCCTGCACGATCTAATCTGAGCTGTGTTCAGAAATTGAAACATTTCTGGGCGTTCTTACAAAATATTGGTGTGAAACTCCCATTTCTCAAAGGACCTGAGGGGATTCCTTTGAGGAAAAGCCCCATTTTTGCTTGAATTCAAGAAATAAACTGATTTTATTGCTTTGCCCTCCAAAGGCATTTCCTTGCTGTCAAGAAATGAAATTTCATAATCCAGCCACAGAAAGTGAAGATGATGGAACGACTGTCAGATAAAATAATGTTAAGCTCAGACACGATTTTCTACTTGTTTTAAATTTTCCCCAGTAAGAAATGCAATGTGAAATACTCAGCAGTGCTTGAAACACAGAACCAAATTAACAGTAATTAAGTGTAATTAACCCAGACGTTGCCTCAGCTCCTGTAAAACCATTTCTGCTCAACCCCAACTGGTCAGAAACAGCAGGGACTCCCCTCACCTTCCAGGGAAACTCCTCCAAAGCCAGAGGGAGGAAGATTCACCCCTGGCAGCCACCCCCAGTGCAGGAAAGGTTTGGAAGGGAAGGAATCCAGGTCAGGAACTCCCACCTGGTAGGTCCAGGACACCAGCAGGACTTTGGTTCCTTGATCCTCCGAGTGCGCCGTGGCCTGGATCAGGATGGACTCCACGGTGATGGAGCCATCGGGGAGGTGCTGCACTGAGTAATCCTTCAGGATCCTGGAGACAGAGGAGATGGGAGTTACTGGGGATGCTGGGGCACCCCTGGATCTTTATCCCAAATCCCAGCCTGTTCTTGTCTTGGCTGTGTCTGAGCCAGCACGCTCTGCCCAAGGCAGGGAGAGCAGGGCTGATGCACAGCTTATTGTGGTGGTTGTGTTAATCAGGGAGGATTTCCTACAGAAATTATTCCTGGGGAGTTTATCCCGGGCTCTACAGCTCCAACCTGAGCTCTGTTCTCCTGAGGAAAGATCTCTCAGGCTGCAGCAGCTGCACGTCAGGAAAAACAACTCTGAGGGTTCTGCTGTTGCCAGCTCAAAGGAGAGGGATCTGTGCTACGCCTGGATTGGGAATAAGCTCAACTCCAGCCCTGGGGATTAAAAACCCCTCCCAGGAAAGCAGGGCTCACCCCTTGAGGTGGTTGTAGACCCTGAGCACGGTCTCGTGCTCCTTGCGCGGGTCCTGGATGTGCACGCGGCAGGTGAAGCGCAGCTGATGCTCCGCCAGCCCCAGCTCCTTCAGGGCCTGCTCGGGGGAAACCAGCCGGAAACTCTGAGGGAAAAAGGGAGAAATCCATGGAAAAACCACTCCTCTGAGCCTTGTGAAGTTGTGTGGCTGCCCTGGGGTCAGGGGAAGCAGGGGAGGCCGTTCCCTTTCCGTGCTGAAGCATCGCCGCGTGCTTGGCACTGCAGCAAAGGGAGAGGTAACCCTGGGACAGAACATCCACCTCAATAATAGCAAATAAATAAATATTTAACAAAATAAAGCTGCTCTCTGGAAGCTGGTTTGACTTCTAGCAGGGGAATGATGGTTAAAAATAAAGATGAGGTTGAGGATGAGGCATCTTCTGTGTGAGGAGCAGAACGCTCATGGTGATTTGGGTTCCTTGTGCACCCAGAACGTGACACCACCCTCAGAGGACACAAAACACCCTCAGAGGACACCAAAAAACACCTCCAGAGGACAGAAAACACCCTCAGAGGACACAAAAAACCACCTCCAGAGGACAGAAAACACCCTCAGAGGACACGAGACAAGCACAAGAACCCTTTCACTCACATTGTCCTTCATGAGTAACGTGCCGTGCATGAGCTTTGGCTTCTTGGCATCTGGTAAAGGACCTAAAGCAAGGCCAGGAGGAGAAAAACACAACCTGAGGTGCTGGTTTTTCACCCAAAACTGCTGCTCTGGGATTGAGGTTGGAGCTCTGAGGCCCTGCTGAGGTTCAGACATTAAAATTTTACCCCTTTCTCTCATATCTGTTCAATGCATCAATGGTGTTTAACCATTATGAGAAATAGTGACACCTAAGAAATAATGTTTAGTGATCCAGAGCAACTCCTTCTCTTCCCAGAGCACTTCTTAATGTGAGAATTAGATAACTTCTCTAAAAACTGAGTTTATAAAAGTCATCCCAGCTTTCCCAAACCCAGCTGGTACAAGCACACACAGGCATGGTGTGCACGTTGATTCCAAACGTTCTTAAATCCAAATTTACAGCTTTATACCCAGGCCACCACTACAAAAACCAGCAGCAAGGAGGAAAATGGGGGTGGGAAGTGTCACCTATGGCTGCTTCCCTCTTGAGGAGGCCCAGGGAGATGTCCACGGGGATGCAGGGGTTGGTGAGGATGGTGGTGGTCTCTCCGTTGGCCGGCATGTAGCAGCTGACATCTGCAAAGGGAACAGCTTCTGGAACAGCTTGTGCATTCTGGAAATGCACAAAGCAATCCTCATTCATGCCCGAGGGGCTCACTGCAATTAGCTGGGCTTAATTAACGCTAATTAAGATGTTACAGGCAGCAGTTCCTTGAGGGGAGCTGTGAATGCCCACCCCACCTGACTGTGCTGAGGGCCAGCAGATCCAAGGTGTGAGTGCAAAGCTCTGATGCCATTCCCTCCTCTCCCACGGATACCTACGGAATTCCTGCTCGATTTTCTGCTTCAGGAACTCCATTTTCTTGGCTTCCCCGTGGACCAGGAGCACATTCCGGGGCTCAGCCTGGCGGATCAGCTGCATGATGCCCTTGGCATCGGCGTGGGCACTGAAGGACATGTACTCCACCTGCATCTTCACTTCCAGCTGGGAGAAGCAGAGCACAGGGGTTGGGAACTGGGAATTCCTTTGGAACACACACAGACAGACCCGGATCCCTCTAGATTTCATTGAGAGGAGGAAGGAGGAAACCTGAATTGTCTCAAGAAAAAGCTTTTATAACTTAAAGGCTGGCACTGCCCCATTTCAGACAATATTTATCACATAAAAACTCCCAAATATTTAAGGTCAGCTGGTGTTTTATTATCCAAATCTACTTTAATATATGCAAATTTTAGCCATTTGCCTAATGGGGCCTCGTTATTAAACATTATAAAGTGCCCCTAAAGTTTTATGGCAGAAGCAAAGGGCCCCTCGAAGTTTTATGGCAGAAATTAATGCAAGGGGGAAAAAAACCAAGTCCAACTTTGCTACTGCAAAAGGGAAAAAAACCCCAAGTCCAACTACAAAACCAAAGATTTTGAGGTATTTTTAGTGTTGGATTCACCCTATTCCAAGGACAAGAACTTGCCCTAAATTGAAAATCCAACTCACAATTTGTCTTCCTTCCATCTCCAGCTTCCTTTGCCCACTGAGGATCTTGTGGCCCACGGTTCCCTGGACGCAGTAGCCAGGCATGATCACCTGGGGAAAAACCAGGAAAATCAGCAATTCCCTGGCTTGGGCCTGGAAAACACCACAGCAGTCACAAATTGAGAGCTTGGAGAGCTCTGCCCTGGTTCAGAGAGGATTCGTGTCCCGAAATTCCAGCTCCTCAGGAAAAGCTTTCCTACAGCCCCAGTCCTTAGGACTCACATCACCCAAAACCCCAATTTCTTACCATATTCTTCTCATTCCCTGCCCATTTCCTGAAGATTTGGAGGGACTGTCCTGCATGGAGCATTCCAGGGGTTGCAAACACCACCTGGAAATCAAAAATGTGCCATAAATCACTACGGAAAACAACTTTTTCCATTATTTACATAAATATCCTAAATCTGTGCAGAGCATCCACCAACCCCCATCACCAACACTGCACAGAGAGATTCTTGCTCTTTGATTTTCTTCCCACCCTGAAATTCCCAAAAGCTGAGCCACTTTTAGGAAATATTTGTGAGCATCTGATGGAAAACTCTGAGTGGTTTTATAGTGGTACCAAATAAAGCAGAATTAAAGCAGCAATTAAAAAACTGTGTAGAAAAGAAAATCCTGGTTTGAATCACGAGCTGTAGATGATACAAACATGCAAAACTTTAATTTTCTCTGAGTGTTTCAATGAAATAAAAACAGGAAGAGCTTTAACATTTACAGAGATGGCGTGGCCACAAGAGGTTTTTGGGTGGGATTGATGGGGTGGGGGATGCTCAGGGTGCTTTTCCCACCAGGATTTGGGAGAACACTGGAATAAAAGAGCTCCCAGACCCCCAGCCCTGCTCTGCTCCCTCAGCAACACCCACCTACCATGGGCCCTGGGTTGTCTGCAAAGGCTCTGTCGAAGGCTTTGATGTGTTTGAACTCAAACATGTTCCTCTGCACGAAGGTTTTCCGGATTTTCTGGTTAGTCCAGGTGATGAAGAGTTTGTAATAGTGATTGGCCTTCTCTGTCAGGCCCGTGGAGAAGTAAATGGGAGCCTTCAGGTTCATCCTTTCCCTGGAAAAGAAGTGACCCATGAGGGGCAAAGGATTTCCTGGCTATCCCAGCTGGGAGTCCAGAAAGCTGGGCAGTCTCCCAAGGGTGTTTTGGTGTGTGTTTCCCTATTTCCAGGAGCTCTAAATCAATATTCTAACAGTGCAGGCTTTGGTGCCCTTCTCCTTCTCACTACAGCCAAATCCCTGCTGTTTTCAACATTCATCAGACACAGAAGGAGCACAAAGAGGACAAAAAGCAGGTGGGACACGCCCAGGCTGCACTCACCAGAAAGTTTCCAATAAAATACAAAGTTCCTGGGCACGTCCAAGGGCGAAAACCGGGATGAGAACCTGCAATGGAGGCGGAATTTAGGAATTCAGGTGGAATTTGTGACAGCCAAACAGCATCAAAAGCCCTGTGGTTATTATTTCTGAACAAATCCCTCTGTTCCCTCTCACTTCCTGCTGTTCTTTCAATTCCCAGGAACGGCTTGTGCAGGTTGGAGTGACAGGAACAGCCCCAGCTCTCCCTGCACTGAAGGGAATTTCTGTTCTCTCCTGGGTGATTTATTTGAAACCAAGGTGTTGAGAGCAGCAAATCCGTGGGCGAGGCCACTGTACCTTCCCTCCTCGTTCCACAGTCTCGTGAACTTTCTTCAGGAAATCCCTTTCCCGGCAGCGTTTGGAATCCCTGATGGTGGTGGCGTAGGTGGATTCGCTGATCAGCAGATCAGGGCGGCACTTATCAATCCAGGCAGCTCTGCAGAGAGGGAATTCAAACCAAAAAGCAGCTCAGGAGAGGGTTTCTGGCATTTTTGCTGGCTAAGGAATGTCAGTGTGGCTATAGGAAACAGGAATAAAGGTGTGCCTCGGGAATTCTGTGGCAGCTTCAGTTCGTTTCAGTTAATCCGGTTCAAAATTGAGATTACAGGAATATTTATCCAGTTTTAAATGCATTAAAATATTCACCTGAATAGCAGGAATGTTATAAATCTCTCATACACGCCAGTGAAAATACACTGAAGGTTAAAGTTTGTGATTAATACCCTCTTAGAATGTAAAAACACCATGAAAAAACATTTCAAACACTGAAGTCCAATTCTTACACAGCCCTAAAAACAGATTGATGTATTTAGATTACATTAAGGTCTGTCTGGCAGGTTTAATGCAAATCTCTTCACTGTCACAATTCAAAATTGCATTTGTATTTCCAGCAAGGACATCTTTAAATATCCCAAAGAATCAAAGCTGGTGAGTCCCTCCTGTTAACAGCATCTGTGCTGAAATCTTCCAGTCAGAAATACTCAAAACTCACAGAAATTCAGCTTTTTACTCACCCCAGGTGTCTGTCTGGTGTCATGTTATAATCACCCTGAGGGGAGAAGAGAAACCCAGTGATATTTCTGAGGCAATGAAAGGATCTATAAATATCTGGGAATATCTGTAGGTAATAAAAGGGAAATAATCCTAAATCTCGGCATACTCACAGTGTAAACCACGGACTCACAGCCAACCTTGATCTGGAACATGGCAGCTCCCAGCACGTGGCCTGCATAGTAGGCCTTGATCTCCAGCTCCTCATCCACCTGCCCCAACAGCAAAACACCTCATTAATGCCAATATTTTCAATTAAAACTGGCTTTTTTTTGCCTCCTGCAACACCAGCAAAGCCCCTTCACCTGCACTGTCTGGTGAAGGTGCACGGCCACCACCTTCTTCATGCAGTCTTTGATCATCTGGGAGGTGAAGAAGTTGGTTTCCCCTTTCTTGTCCACGGTGATTTTCCTGTAGTCCTCCAGCAGGATGGGGCAGATGGCCTTGGTGGGGTGGGTCATGTAAATGGGGCCATCATACCCAACCATCTCACTGAAATAGGGCAGAGCCCCACAGTGGTCCAGGTGGAAGTGGCTGCAAAAAAAAACCCCCAGTGGCTGCACAGAATTCAGCTGGGCTGGCTCCCAGGACATGAGAGAACACCCAAAATATGAAAGGATGGACTTGGGGAGTGTTTGGGATGTTAGGGACGGCACAAAAGCATTCCCATTTCCCAGCAGAGCTGGGAGAAGGGAAGGGCCTCACCTGATGATGACACAGTCCAGAAAATCCGTCAGCCTTCCGTTCTGGGTGATGTAGGAGAAGTCAGGGAAGCGCCTCTGCAGCCGTGGGAAAACAGGGAATCCATCAGGAATGCATCACTGATCCAACAAAACCGTGGAGTGAAGGGTCTGGAACACTGGGAATGTGTTGATCCCTCTCCAGGCAACTCCAGCAGCTTTTGTGTGCAGGGAGAGGCACAAAGGAGGGCACAGACAGAGAACTGACCCTTCAATAAATAAATTATTTTACCTTCCAAGTAAAACAGGTGCCCAACACCTCCTGGCTCTGAGGCACAAAGCCCCAAAAGCTTTCCTGTCACAGCACATTTGCTGCCTGAACTCTTAATCCTACAGAATATTTGTGCTTTATTGCTTTCCTGCTGCTGGCAGGGGATCCAAAATCAGGGGAGTTTCCCTCTCTCCCTCTGGAGCATCAGAGATGTGTGGTGAGGACCCCACAAGGAACAAACTGCCCCAAAGCAGCAGAGCTAAGGACAGGATTCCTGCTCACAGGAAATCCAGAGAGGCCAAAACCATCTGGAATGGAGCATTTGCAGCTGCCTTAATGAATATTTTCCCAAAGTCCACGAGCCAGGGAAAGGATGGTGGCATTTCACTGACTGGAATACTTGAGGGGAGGGACATTTCGGGCAGGAAGGCAGATTTTGGAAAGGGAAAGAGCAGCTCTGCTCTACTCCAGCTCCAGCAGTGGCTGCCAGAGATGCCCAAAAACGCTCAGGGGACACGAGGGGATGGCTGGGGCTGTGTCAGGGCACAGAAAGGGGCACTGCACTCACGTCATCGTTGTAGCCCATGTGCATGCCACAGTCCAGCATCACGTTCTTCCCAGCGATGGACACCAGGATGCAGCTCCTGCCCACGTCCTGCCCAGCACCTGGACACCAGCAAAACACCAGTAAAACACCAGTAAAACACCTCTGGGAATAGCTGCAGCTCTTTCAAAGGACAAGCAGGTAAAGGTCTGCACAAACTTCCTGCAACTGCTGTTTCAAGGAAAAGAATCCTTTATCTGGCAAGGATTAGAACTCTGTTTCCTCTGCACCTCCCCAGCTGCTCTGCCCTCATTAAGCTTCATTAAGCTCTAATTAAGTCCACACCAAGCCTGAAAATTATCTGTGAGGGTAAAGAAGTTCTCCTGCTCAGCATATCCTCTGCCCTCTCAGTACAGAACCCATTAAAAAGATTAAACATGAAAAAAAGAGAAATGTTTTCTTTCTGTGGCTCTTTAGGTGAATTAATGCTCTACCACAATACCACAGGGTCTTTACCACTAATATCTTCACCAGAATATATTAATTAATCCTGATTAATTAATCAAAGCAGTTATAACTGTCACTGGAAAGATGAAGGGAGGGCAGTGAGATGCAGACAGGAACCACATCAGGGCACTGCACACTGCAGGTGCCACCACGGCCACGTTCTGTGGCACTGCTCCACAAGTTTGGCCAATATTACCCTGAATTCCAAATTCCACAGGTTTGCAGTGTTTGTATCTCAAGACGATTTTAGGCTGGACTTACCCAAGGGAGTGACTTTGATCTCAGGCATTTTGCCACACTCCGGGTCCCAAACCCACACAGAAAATTACTCCAGAAGCAGATCCCTGGGGGCCACGAAAAGAGACGATTTCCCCGGGTTTACAGGCGCCATTCTAACTGCTTTCCAGTATCTGGCCGAAGACTCGAGCAGTGGCCAAACTTCTTCCTGAGAAGAGACAGAAAACACCGGTGAGATGATAAAAAACAACCTGTGGGAAATCGGCCCTGTTTGGCTTCGATATCCACCATCACTGCCGAGAACCGGGAAAACACACGTAGAAACACACAAAAACACACCAAAAAAGCACAAAACCACACAAAAACCCCATAAAAACACCCCAAATCCCGCAAACTCACCCAAGCCCGGCCCGCAGCCCCTCACAGCGCCCGGCGCCTCCTCCGCGCCTGCGCGGCCCCGCCCCTCGAGCGCCCCGCGCGGATTGGCCGAGCCGCCGTGACGCAGCCGAAGCGGATTGGCCCGCGGGGCGCGGCGGGTGACGGACGCGGCGCTGATTGGCCGAGCCGAGGGATGGGAGAAGGAGGAGGAAGAGCGATGGCGGCGGCGGCCGCGGGCGCGTTCAGCCTGCGGGAGGTTCTCGAGGCTTTCAAGAGGTGCGTGACGGAGCAGCGGGAGGTGCTGCTGGAGCCCTACCTGAGCGGCTGGCGGGGGCTCATCCGGTGAGTGTCCGGGAGCCAGCGGGTGTTCCCCTTGGAGGCGACCTGTGGGCAGAAGGATGGAGTGACAGGACAGGAGCGGCTTCACATTGACAGGGGAGATCTCCCTTCGAGAGTGACTGGTATTTCTTCCTCATATCCCATCT
Organism: Platysteira castanea; assembly: GCA_013397175.1. NCBI lineage: Eukaryota > Metazoa > Chordata > Aves > Passeriformes > Platysteira > Platysteira castanea. The sequence goes on from VYXC01005415.1 coordinate 107,967, forward strand.
GCTTTAGGCCACGCCAGGTCGTTACATTTTCAGGAGTTTAGTTTCAGTTTCCCCAGTTTAACTTATTAAAACGAGCTATGGCTTTTTCCAGCCACGGGAGAGCTGGAGAGAGACTATTTACAAGAGCCTGGCGCGACAGGACAAAGGGAATGGCTTCAAACTGGCAGAGGGCAGGGTTAGGTGGGATATTGGGAAGGAATTCTTGGCTGTGAGGGTGGGCAGGCCCTGGCACGGGTTGTTCAGGAAAACTGAGGCTGCCCCACCCCTGGAAGTGCCCAAGGCCAACTTGGAGCAACCCAGTGTAGGGGAAGGTGCGCGGGACCCCCCCCATCCTCCGTCCCCTTCTACCCCAACCCTTCTGTAACCCCCCAACTCCCCGCCCGCAGGTTCCTGCAGAGCCTCGGCACCGTCTTCTCGTTCATCTCCAAGGACGCGGTGGCCAAGGTGTCGCTGCTGGAGCGGCACTGCGGGGGCGAGCAGGGCCAGCAGTACGTGTCGCTGCAGTCCATGGTTCGCCACGAGCTGGCGCCGGGGCTGGCGGCGCTGCGGGCGCGCTCCGACTCCGGCTGCCGCACGGTGCTGCGGCTGCACCGCGCCCTGCGCTGGCTCCAGCTCTTCCTGCAGGGGCTGCGCTCCGGCGATTCCCGCACCTCCGTGCTCTGCACCGACGCCTATAACGCCTCGCTGGCCGCCTACCACCCCTGGGTCGTCCGCAAGGCCGCCACCGTGGCGTTCTGCGCGCTGCCGACCCGCGACGCCTTCCTGGAGATCATGAACGTGGGCCCGCGGGAGGAGGCCGTGGCCGTGCTGGGAGAGGCCATCCCCTACATCGACGACGTTTACAGCATCACCCAGGAGCTCTTCGCGCAGCACAAGCTGCTCGACCTGCCCTGACAGCGGGGGTGGGCACCGAGCCGCGTTCCAGCGGGACTGGGATGAGCCCGGCGTGAAAATCTCATTTTCGGAGAAGCACAAGCCTCTGGTTCTCTGTCCGTGGTTATTTCCACTTTTTGTTTTCCAGCCTGGTGCTGAGGAGTTGGCCAAACTATTCAGGATGCCTCACTTTATAAGAGAAAAATGTGGACCAGTTCTTTTTTTACATCTGTGTGTTTGTGTGTAGAGCTCTACAGTTAGAACAAAAAAATCCACGTTAGGATGAGCTGCTAAGGGATTTATTTCTTTTTTTCCCAGCACGGCTGGGAGGGGGGTGTTTTCCTTTTCAAGCCAAAGTTCAGCAGCAGTGTGCATTTACAGGATAGTTCTGGCCTCCTGTGGCAGCACACATTTGAGCTGTGGTGCGTGAACACATTTATATCCCACGTGAGCTCACCTGGCCACTTTGGTCTATACAAAAAAATCCACCTGAGGGCTTTGCTGGAGAATATAATCCTGAGGGATGCAGGTGGGAAAGGAAGCTCCTTTCCCTGTCACAGCCACCCCATCACTGCTGCTCGTCCTGGGGCCCTGGCAGCTGAAGGAAGTGGGGTGGATGTTGGTACCTTAAGAGAAAAGTGTTCCTGGAGCAGGGATCCATCCAGCAGCACCTTCCCTCTGGGACACTTCCCTGCCCTTTGATCCACGCTTTTTGCACTTGGGATGTGCAGCAGATCTCAGTCTGTGCTGCACAATCCCCTTTACCCAGCCCAGGCTGCAGGCTGGAGCTGTTTGCCAGCCATGCCTCTGAATTGTGTTTATTTTATTTATGAATGTGACAAATGCCTACAAAAAACAATTTCTCTGCCTCTCTGGGGGGAAATCCACACTTGTACTGTAAATCACTCCTTTGTGAGGCTTCTGGCTGCTACTGCAAATCACTGGAAGAGCCAAAGGATGTCAAAGGGGATTTTGGGAAGCTGGAAAAGCAGCCCAGGGTTAGTCCAGGCTGACAGGAACAGTCGGGGGAATCACACAGGGTGATTGTCTCTTTTTGGCCTAATGTAACACTGAAAAATTCAGGAAATCTATTACCTCGTGGAACCTGGACTAACTGGACATTAAATGATGTGAAGAAAGTGTTTCTGAGGAGTTTCCTTTGTGGGATCACACTCTGGGTGTGCTGGTGGAAGGGAAATGATTTACAGTGTCACCTACTCACATCTTCTTTCCTGGGAAAATCTGTTTCATTTCCCTGGAGATCAGCTGGTATTTCACCTGTGCAGTGAATGGAATGCCTTAAATTAAATCAAATAATGTGTATCAAGGGAAAAAAATGGGTTTAGAGCTCTTGAAATGGTGGCATGGTCACAAGGAAAATACTTCTCCTCCCTTGTCACGTTCATTCTCAACTATTCTTCCTAGGAGATAAATGTTAATATTGAAGATGAGCTTGCCCAAAATTCAGGATTGTGTTTAGAACTTATTTTTAGAAGTTTTACAGTTAAAGCTGACACTTCAATAAAAGGGAAAGTAGCCTTAAAAAATGTCAGTAGGAACACACCTGGAAAACACAGCTGGAACTGGTGTTTGCCTGAAGTATTCCTGCATTTAGCTCTCTTTATCTGCTTCCCTTCCTGCAAGGAAAATATTCCAGCCTTGGAGCATCACTTTGGCAGCAAAAGATGTTTTATGATACGGTAAAAAATGCAGGGAATTGAACTTTTCATTCAGAGCTGTCCTAAAATCTCACCCTGGACAGAAAAAATACAGTGATGCAACCTAAATTACTGTGCTGTGAACTTGGGTTTGAACTTAAATGAATATCCCAGCTCGTGTGAGGAGAAAAAATTAGATCAGCCAATAACAACTTCCTAAAAAAATACCAGTGCAGCTGAGTGACAGCTCACCAGCCTTGTGCCCTAGGAATGGCCTCTGCAAGCAAATTCCTGCCGTGCCCTGAGGAAGATTTGGTTATTTCCATGATGAGGAGACCTCGAATTTCAAAGAGAAATAAGTAAAAATTACTGCTGTGTTAGCCTTTTACCAGAATCAGAGCGGGAGCCCTGAGTTTTATCACCTCTGCCAGAGGACCCCGAATTTCCACAGCTGTGACAACGAATTTGTAAATCCCTCTGAGTAAAGGCAGGCAGGATGAGGGCAGTGGTTTGCACCCAAGTGCCCTCAGAGAGCATTTGATTATTCCCCACTAAATTAAACTTAATGCACTTTGCTAAACAAATTCCTCCCCTTTCCTTCAATCCCTCCGAGCTCTATTTAAAGAGGCTTCCCAGCAGGTGCTGAGCTGATTCCCTGCTCTCCTTCCCTCTCCCAGATTCCTTTTCCCCCAGGATGAAGGTCCCAGAGCTGTGGCTGTGCCTGAGCTTTGGCTGTGCCACCTCCCTGAGCCCCTCGTGCCTCTCGGCCCAGTTCCGCAGGCCGGGGGATTTTGTCCTGGGGGGGCTGTTCCCCTTTGGGAAGGACACCGTGAACCTGACAGCTCGCTCAGAGCCCACCCTGCTGCTGTGTGAGAGGTAAGAGCCCTGCTGGGCTCAGCAGGGCTGGGAAAAGCAGGAGAATGAAGAGGTGCTGGTGGTGGTGGGATGGGACAGAGAAGGGCTTTGAGGGGTGGAGCACTGGGACATCAGCTGATCCCAGAAGGGAAATGTTTTTGTGTTTTCTTGATGCTGGCAAACTTCAGGCACAGCCAATCCCGTTCTGATGAAAGCTTTTAGCAGCATTGGCTTCCTCAGGGCTTGAATCAAACACTTAAACAAATTATAAGTGTTACTTTTGGTTGCACATGCTGCTCCCCATGGGCAGATCCCACTTTGGGATGGTGCTGTTGCCTTTTAGGGGGTAAAGGGACACTCAGCACCAGGCTCAGGGCAAAGCAGGAGACAAAATCAGCTTGGCTTGAAGGTGTGAGCAGCATTTCCTCCTCAGTTACACCAGGCTGGTTCCCACCACCACATCAGCACCCACCTGCAGCTCTGTGTGAGGAGAATGAAAAGCCAGGCTGGGTGTCCTTTGTCCCTCCTCCTGCTCTGGCAGCAGCAAAGCAGGGTCCAAAATCTACCATCTTCACAGCCCCGGCACAGGGAACGTGCTCAGTGTGCTGGGATACACACAGGAGGAAAACCCCGGGAAAAATCCCACATCTCTCCTGAATTAGCACTTTGGGAATCACTGGTTCATGGGTGAAGGACACAAAGTCTTGACCTTCACAGCTAAACTGGTCTCTACCTCTGTTCCTTCTCCTGGGAAGCTCCAAGGATATTTTTGCTGGCAGACAAGATGAATTTAATTGGAAAAGTGCTCACACTCAAGAGTAGAAAACTCCCGAGTGGGTCCAGGGATGCTCTGCTGGCAGTGCCAGCAATGTCCTGCTCGCCCACAAGGATGCCAAGATGCCCAAGAAGCTGGGATAAGCCCATCCTTTCATGCCAGCACTGCCAGCCCACACAACTCCCACCTCCTCCTCCCTCAGGTTATTCAGGGACGGGCTGATCTGGGCTCTGGGGATGAGGTTTGCCATCGATCAGATCAACAATTCCAGCTCCCTGCTCCCGGGAATAACGCTGGGCTACGACATGTACGACGTGTGCTTCGAGGCCCTGGTGGCCCTGCAGCCCAGCCTGCTCTTCCTGACCCGCAAGGGCACCACGGGCATCGGGGTTCTCTGCAACTACACCGAGTACCAGCCCCGCGTCACCGCCGTCATCGGGCCCCACAAGTCAGACCTCTGCCTGCTGACGGCCAAGCTCTTCAGCTCCTTCTTGATCCCGCAGGTAAAGAAGCTCTCTGGAGAAGCGGGAGTCCTTCCCTGTTGGCGGGGTTTGGTGGTTAAAGCACGGGTTGCAGTTTCTGTCACAGGTTTCCTGAGTGTTCTTGGGTGGGTGAGACACTCGAGTGTTTCATTTCCCTGAGAACAGAGCTCAGACCACTCGGATCCGTGTAAAATGGGAGGAACAGAGCTCCTGGAGGATCCCGTGACAATCCATCTGGGATTAAACACCGAGTTACCACAGCAGAGAGCTCTAATGGTCAGGGAAATTTAGCCCCGGGCTAAGAAATAACAGCACCTTGGGTGTGCTACCCTGTGTGGAAAGTCGTTAATTATCACTTCATTAGTGATAAGGGCTGGATCTGTGCTGAGGGACACAAAGGAGACAGTTCATGGCTCTCTTGGTGAAGGCAGCCATCACAGACCCACCCCTTAGGATGAGTTTTTACCACCATCCCATCATTTTTTGGCAAATTTAAAGCGCTAAAACTAAAGAAAAAAAGGGGGTGAAGGACCTGGACTGTGGCCACGTCCCTCTTTCCCCTCTCTGTTCCACACCCAGGTCAGCTACGGAGCCAGCAGCGAGACCCTCAGCAACACGGAGCTGTACCCGTCCTTCTACCGCACCGTCCCCAGCGACAAGAACCTGGTGGAGGCCGTGGTGCTGCTCCTCAACCAGTTCGGCTGGAACTGGGTGGCCACGGTGGGCAGCGACGATGAGTACGGCAGAGGAGCCCAGGCTCTCTTCCTGAGCATGGTGGGCAAGGACAACATCTGCATCGCCTTCCAGGGGCTCATCCCCTCAGACCTGGCCGAGCCCGGCGCCCAAAGGCAGCTGGAAGACACAGTTAAATTAATTAACAGCACCGAAGTTAATGTTGTTGTGCTGTTTGCCTTCAACCTGCCGGCCCAGGCCCTGCTGGAGCACAGCATCAGGATGGGGCTGGGCAAGAAGGTGTGGATCGGCACAGAAGCCTGGATGCTGTCCGACATCGCCGCCTCCACGCCCAACATCCAGAGCATCGGGACAGTGCTGGGCTTTGTCATGAGGACAGGGACAGTCCCTGGCTTCCAGGAGTACGTGGCTGAGCTGTTCCGCTCTGTGGAGCAGGAGGAATTCTGCCGGGAGTCCAGGGAGCTCAGCCGCCTCATGGACGCCGAGGCGCTGGACACGCACTGCCAGCAGTGCGGCCACGTCACCCTTGGGGACATCTGGCCCATGCTCGGGGTGGCCGCGGTGCAGCCGGTGCACGTGGCCGTGTACAGCGTGGCCCACGCCCTGCACAGAGCCCTGCGCTGCACCCCCAAAGCCTGTCCCAAAACACCCATCAGGTCCTGGCAGGTGAGGAAGGATCTGAGGGGGAAACAGCCGGGTTTTGTCACGTCACAGATTGTCCCAGTCTCTGCCCTCCTAAGGGACAGCTGATTTCAGACAGGAGTTAGCTTGCAGGATCATCATCCTCCACACAAGAACAAAACTGATTTTCATTTCATTTCCTCCCCAGCTGCTGCACTTCATGAACACCTTCCCGTTCGAGGTGAACGGCCAGAGCTTCAGGTTTGATCAATCCCACAGCACAAACACTGGGTACAAACTCATCCTGTGGGCCTGGAGGAACGGCACCCTGACCCACCTGCCTGTGGGGGACTACGACCAGTCCCTGTACATCCGTAAATCCCAGATCCAGTTCCACACTGCAGACCAAAAGGTAAGAATGGCACAATTCATTCTGATTTGCTGGGGATTGCAGTTCCCCTGAAGGTGCCTGGCTGATGTTCATTCCTGCCTTTGCCAGGAGCCCACATCCGAGTGCTTCAGGCGCTGCCAACCAGGGCAATTCAAACGAATAAAAGGATTCAACCTCTGCTGCTATGACTGCACAGACTGTCCAGAAAACACCTTCTGGAGCAGCACAGGTGAGGTCTGAGGGATTTAAGGGCTTTAACTGGATTATTCTCTCTGCTGGTTGAGGTAATGATGAGCTGGGAGCTCTCCTCCAGAAGCACTGCCAGGTGTTCCCCTCCCTGCCCTGCTCTTCATTGGGGACCTGCCCCTGTTGGGCCCAGAGGGAAAGAATGAGGACAACATTTATGTTTTATCTCCAGAGGCAGGAGAGAGGGGTGTGGTGGAATTCTGGGGTTGTGGGGAGAAGAAAAGCATAGGATAAAATTCTGGGATTGCTGGAGAAGGGAAACAGAGGCAAGAAACACAAAGATCCTTCAGGGAGGAGGGTGGAAAAGCAGAGGGTGAACTAGCACAGGCTTTGGAGATCCAACACACCTCGGAGGGAGGGAAAGAGGCCAACCACCACCCAAACCACCCCCTAATCCCTGTCTGTGCCCCACCCCCAAGGCCTGCCAGGGGTGCCAAGTCCCCATGGCCGCAGGGTGCTCAGCAGGCTCTCTTTGCAGACAGCACCAGCTGCTCCCCGTGCCCGCAGCACCAGTGGGCCCCGGCCCGCAGCACGCGCTGCCTCGACCGCGGCGAGAGGTTCCTGTCCTGGGCCGAGCCCCTGGCCCAGGCCCTGGTGACAGCCATGGCCCTCAGCACTGCCCTGAGCTGCGGGACGGCGCTGCTCTTCCTGAAGCACCTGCAGACCCCACTGGTGCAGGTTTCGGGGGGGAGCAGGAGCCTCTTTGCCCTGCTCTCCCTGGCGCTGCTGAGCCTCAGCTGCTGCCTGTACCTGGGCAAGCCCAGCGACCAGCTGTGCACGTGGCAGCAGCTCTCCTACGCCCTGTGCCTCAACGCCTGCTTCTCCACCTTGGTCCCCAAGGCCCTGGAGATCGCCCTGGTGACAGAGTTCCCCCGCCGTGCCCCCAGGCTCCTGCGCTGGGTGACCCACGGCAGGGCCTGGCTGCTGGTGGCCGCGTCCCTCCTCGCCCAGGGCTTGCTCTGCTTCTGCCACGTCCAGCTGGGCCCCGATTTCTTGGTGGCCGACTACCAGTCGCTGCCCAGCGAGGTGCTGCTGGTGTGTGGCACCAAGTCCTGGGCTGCCTTTGCCCTCCTGCATGGCTACAACAGCTGCCTGGCCTTCGCCTGCTTCCTGTGCACCTTCATGGTGCAAAGCCCCGGCCGCAGGTACAACGTGGCCAGGGGCATCACCTTTGCCACCCTCGTCTGTTTGGTCATCTGGATCTTCTTCGTCGTGGTTTTCGCCACGCTGAGGACGGTCCTCAGGGCTGTCACTCAGATCTGCACCATCCTGGCCACCGCTCTGGGGATCTTGGTGAGCTACTTCATCCCCAAGTGCTGCATCATCGTCTTCAGGCCTGAGCTGAACACGGGGGATTATTTCCAGAATCCCACTGAAGAGGAGCCAGAGGAGGACTCGGGGAACAGACAATAAACCACATCCTCTGTCACGTGCTCCTCAGCAGAAGCTGTTTTTGAGGAGATAATCCTGTTTCTGAGCACTCTCTGGCCCCAGGCACAATCACCACATGAACTGAGCTGTGAAAGTGCAGGGCTCAGCAGTTAAGTCCAGAGGAGCAGCCTCCATCCTCTCTGGAAACACCTTTCAGCCCTCAAAAGGAGCCAAAAATAGGTTCAGGTAATGAAAAATCTCCAGAAATTGTATTTTATGTCACTCTCAAGTCTGGTAGTGTGAGCCAGAAGCCTCACCCACACCCTTTCCCTGGAACCACTGCTGGCAATTTCCTCTTATAATTAACCAGGTACCAGCTCCAGAGATACATCCAGGAATCCTTCCCAAGCCTTGCAAGGATTTCCACACATAAGCAATAAAAGAGAAGGAAAAAGAACATCCTGACAGGTCACAGCAGCTGTGTGTGATACAAAGGGGGCATCACCCATTCAAATCCCAGTTCACTCAATTTGTGTTCCATGGAAAGCAGGGAAAGACATGGAAATGAGCAGTGTGCAAATCCCACTGACCAAAGGCACAGCAGGAGCTTCCTCCAGCCCGAAAAACCACGCAAAGATCACCAAAAACTTCACACTGCAGCCAAACAGTACCAAGGACATATCCAGTCCCATCACCGAGATCTTTTCTTTTCCCCACCCACACTGACAAGGAACTATTCTGCTCTTGTATTCCTTAAAAGTTTTTCCATTTCTGCTCTTTTATTCCCTACATTACATTTTTCCCATCTCTCCACGATGTGTTATTGGAATATCATCAGTCCAGCTCAATTAAAGAATTTGCAAATTAATCTAAACCAGTGAATATTTTCATTCTTAAAAGAAAATCAAGAACCTTCTGGCACACTGCAAAGTTACCACTCCCAGATTTTTGTGATCACCTGCGTCCAAAATTATTCCTCAGTGTGATTAAAAAAACCAAAACTCTGACCTGGAGCCTTGGAGTCCTTGTTCCTGGGGCCTGCAGGGAATCTTCACAACCACGTTGGTGCACCTGAGGTTCTCAGTGTTCCTTGCTCCAGGGCTGTGGTTCCATAGCAGGAGAAGCATTAAATAACTTTTGATCATCATTCCAGAAATAGGGAAGGAAAAAAAAAATCTGATTTAACGCCACCAGGGCCTGCAGGAAAAGGCTGTCCAAAATTCTGATAATTTAATATTCACCTAAATTCTGATAATTTAATATCACCTAAATGGGAAATGCTGGGATTTATGGCATTTAAACAATGCTTGATTCTCCCTTTGCTGTTTGGTTTTCATCAGCTGGGATCGGGGAATCTGCCTCACCAAGTTCTGCTTGTTCTTTTTCTTCAAGCTGGAAAATTAACAGTTATTTAGGCTGGAAAAGACCTTTAAATCTCGAGTCCAGCTGAGCCCCTCAGACCCTGCAGGGAGCCTGGGTGCCCTGACAAACACGAGGCTCACCAGAGTGTGCACGGGGTGTCCCAGTGATCCTTGTTTCTGCTGGAGAGTCCAAAAATGGGGAATATTTATGTGGAACAGCTGAACAAACTGAGGGGTTCTCCCAGCACATTCATCCCCTGGGGCTGCAGCAGGAAAACTCTGGATTTGGGAGCTTCCATAGAACCCCCCCCTACCTGAATAATCATCAAAAAACTTCAGTGGAAGGGGAAAAATGAGATTTAACCAGTATTTCCTCCATCTTGACTAAAGGATAATGCAATACTGCAAAGAACTGAACACGTACACTGCGGTTATCACATAAAATTAAAAGCTTTTTAGTGTTTAAAATAGCATTTACACATAAGCAGCTATATATTAACTATACAGACACTTGGGTTTTAATACAATATCTACAAAAAAGAATTCAATTATGCAATAGACATTTAACAGGAACAGTGCAGTCCATGCTAATAAGAGGTCACTCTTTGAGTAGAACCAATTCTAGGATAGGTGATAGTCTGGGTCTTTTCATTATTTAAAATCATGTAACTTTGTTCCTCTACTGTACATAAAATTCTTTACATGTATTTCTAATCACTGATTAGAATTAATAATTTTAAGTCAATCTTATTACAATCCAGTTAAATGCAAAACAAAACAAAACAAAAAAACCCCAAAACAATGACATCAACCCATGAGCTGTCGAGTCTCAGGAGGGGACTGCCCATTTGGAGAGAACAAAAATCATTGCAAAAGCCAACGTCTGTGCATCATTGCTTGCCATCCAATAAAACCTTTGGATAAAGTGTCCAGGGGACTGTTTCCTTGGAGAAGCAGATTCATTAACAGGAGGTAAAAGACACCAGCATGCTTTTAAGACTATCTGCCCAAGAATTTACTGCTCAGAGTTAAAAATCCTGGGTGGAGACGCTCCCCGTGCAGGGTGGGAGATCCCAAAGTGTTCCCTCCCTCTTTTCCACGATGCTGCAGACATCCCTGCTGCTGGAGCTGAGGCAGGGATGTGTGAGCACTGAGCTCTGCTGGAGAGGGTCTCACTTCCAGAATAAAAACATCCAATTCCTTCAGGCTCCTGTTGCGAGGCTGTTTCCACGCCCTGCACAGCAAATCCCTCCCTGGAGCCACAGCACTCCAGGGCCATTAATCCCAAACTACATTTCAGGCCCTGGTGGGAGACAAATGCTGGGTCTGCAGCACTCCAGCCCCCAAATTCTCTTCCAGCTGGCACAGTTCCCTCCGTGAGCAGCTCCACTGGCACCCGTGGCACGTGTTCCTGCAGGGAATGCTGTGCCCAGCAGGAGAAAGCTGCACGGGGAGTTCCCTGGCTGGAAAAACACAAGCACATGCACTGAAAGCCAAGGATGGGAGCTGGGAGATCTCCTGCCTTTGTTCCCTTGTGGAAATGGAGATCTGGCACAGGTTCAGGCCCAACCTGGCGCTGCCTCAAGCCCAGCCTCTCCACGGTGGGGAAATGCAGGTTTTTTTGTGTTGCTGTTCAATATTGCACTGTTCAAGAGGGGCACTGCTCCCTCCTACTCTCTCTGGAAACAGCAGGATCCAGCTGGAACCACACCCAGAGCATCCTTCACCTGCAGTGGGGGAAGCTCCTGCAGCCTGATTTCCTCAGCCAACGCTTTCCCACCTCTGTTAGGGGTTCCCAGCCTCGCTCCAGAGTGACCCACGAGCACACACGTTTAGAACACACTCATTTTTCAACATAGCAGCAAAGACCAGCGAGACACAGAACAGTTTCTGCCAACAGCAAAACCACGAGACAAAACAAAGCCCCCAGCAGGTGTGTAAACTGCGACTCTCGGAAAGACACGAGGCAATTAAACACGTGGGAAAGCTCAGCCCCCAGCTTTAATCCCTTTTGGAGATATTAAAAGGAGACTTTTTTTTAATCTCCAGCCCTCTGAGTTCTGCCTTTAGGCAAAGCGGGCCAGAGAAATTATAATTTGTAAGAGGGCAGAAAAGTTTCGGTTGATTTAAAAGTAGAACCACTAGTGATTGTCAGTAAAGCCACAGACTCCTCAGCAGTGTCTCCTGGAGACAGAGCAGAATTCCAGCACGATTTTACCCTGATTTGCTTCGTTGCTTGAAGCGTCAATCTTTCAGAATGATTTACCAAGGCAGGTTTGCATCTTGTGCAGCTGGGAGGAGGAGGAGGAGGAGGGAAGGAAAAGCAAGGTCCTGTTGGACAGGACTTCAGGCAGGGCCACTCTTTTGGAGGAGCCATCCGTGGATGGTGATGAAAGCTCTGCTTTCAGAAATCCTGAGTGGCTTTTTTGGGGGAGGTTTTTGTAAAGAAAACCAATTTAGAAGCCCAGAAATGGGCGGAGTGAGCTTCCCCAATGCCTGGCTCCCTGTGGAAGGAGAAATTGAGTCTCCCATTAACACAAACATCTGGAATCTCTGACAGAGGGAGGTGTTTACACACAGAGGTGGGAAAAAGGGAAGAAGTGAACAATCAGCCTGAAATGGACAGTGAGAAGAGCCAGTTTTCAGGGTGACAAATGAACTGTGTGTGGATAGAGAGGAAGATGCTCTCTTTTCACATCCACCTTGGATATTTACCCAAAAAGCATGGAACAGACCAAAAAAAAAGCTTCTTACCAGTTAAGAAAATGCTTATTTACAGTCAAGACTGACTTTAAAGCACCTGTCCTAAATCCTGCCAGCAGCAGGAATCTCAAAAAAGAGCATTTAACTGAGGGATGGCCCCATGGTCAAACACCACTGAGTGGCTGCAGCTCGTGTCCCATTAAATGAGCCACTGTGGCAGAGGGTGGCTGTGCTCACTACTCCTTAAAAAAGCTTCTTAAATATCACTGAAGGTTTCTGAATTTACTTTCCAGAGCCTCAGAGCAGAAAATATCCAGAAATTAAACCTAGGGGATGTTCAACAGCAGCTGCTCCAGTCAGAGCTCCTCGGCTGGGTGGGTCTCACCCCGTGCCAGGGTGAGGATTTATTTTTGTACCATTTGTGATCTGTTCTCAGACACCCTCACAGCTCCCTGCCCACAGCCAGCCCTGCCCGTGCTCAGAAATGTTCCCTGGGGGATCAGGCAGCTCCAGGTCTCTGCTTCAACAAACCAGAGAAAGGTTCTGCTCACAATGGAGGGAAGGAGCACAGTGAAGAGCCACGTCCCAGGGGGAGCCAGGATTTCCCAGTGTCTCTGCTGGAATGGGATAAACAGCCCCTTCCAAAGGGAACAGCTGACAGAACTGCAGCAATTGTCCTACTTCTGTGGGAATAACTCCTCCAACCTGCAAGCAAGTGCACATCCAGAAGGAACAGCCACACCTGTCAGCAGGGATGTGACTGAAATGCCCAGGAACCGACTGCAGCTGGAAAATCACTGTTGGGAAATAAGGAGATAACTGCAGGAAATAACTTTACAAGTTCTGCACAATGAACACATACAGTAGCAAGACTCCAGCACTCCCTTGATAGAATATCTTAAAAAAAAAAAACAACAAACCCTCCAAGAACCCGAGAAAGATTGATTGATACTCCCTACTCAGCAGAAGGTAGCCAGAACTTTGCTCTCCTCTAGGAACCGGCTGGATCCTGCTCCTTTCCAAGCACTTGTGGGTGCCATGTCTGCTTAGAGCTATGGATGCATCCAAGAAACAGCATTCCAAGGCAGTATCCCAGATACCAGCCAGCAGTCGTTTTGTCCTTGCAAGAGAAAAAGCAGGGAAAAATAAAAGTGCTCCTATGCATTGTCGGGAATTCCGAAGTCATGTGAAACAACAGTCCTCCAATCAGCCCAACACCAGCCACTGATTCCACTGAAGTAGGTGCCACAATGACCAAAGCTCATTAAGATGTGAATATACACNGTCCACGAAGAACTCGCAAGGGTTGCCCATGGCCTTCTGGAAGGACTGGCGGCTGCCGGTGAGCTCGGGCGGCACGGCGCTCAGCTCGCGCACCGGGGGCCCGCCGGGCGGCCCGCTGCTGCCGTACACCTTGGAGCCCAGCTTGGGCAGGCTGTACAAGGGGGGCACCCCCGGGGGCCCGTACGAGTGGTGGCTCTGGTGGCTCTGGTGGCTCCTGTCGCTGGCCGAGCCGTGGCTGCGCTGGCTGAGCTGGCTGAGGGGCCGCTCGCGCCGCGCCGCCGCCTCCGACTCGCTGCCGCTGCCCCCGGACTTGCGCTCCTTCTCCCTGCCCGCGGCTCTCCTGCTGGTCTCGCTGGTGCTCCGGTTCGAGCCGCTGCTTTTGCTCCCTGGCAATCCCAAGGAAAGGGGGGGAAACGGGAGAGAACAGCGGGGTTAGCGGGGAGCTGCTGGGGAGGCCCCGGTGACAGCCTGGGTGTGCTGGTGGTGGCTCGTGGGGTCAGCAGCGAGGGCTGTGCCATGCGTGGGGACACACAGAGACACCTCAGAGCTTGCGGGGTGGAAGCGGTGGCTGAACTCCAGCTCCTGGCTCAAATCCATCCCCTGGCTCAGTCCAGGAGAGGGGAGGAGCAGGAACGGGAGGACAAAGCAGGAATTTGGGGGTTGACTCAAGCAAATGAGGTTTAGTTGCAATTGTCTCTGCTTTGGTAGCTTGTGCCTTTTCCAAAAGAAATCCCTTTGCTTTCTCTGTCACCCTTGGGCACACTCAAATCCCTGAGGTTTTGTTGGCTTCAGTGGGGAGGTTGTTTTAAAATTCCTCACTAAAGCGTTGTGCTGTTGGAGAATTCCCTAGGAAACAGCTCCTGAACTGCTCTACCATCAGTCAGGAACACGCAGGATGTTGTTCCCAAGAGAGGCCACTAAATCACCTTGGAAAACCAAAGGATTGCCACTGAGGATCAGCTACAAACAAGCTACACTGAACTTCAAGAACTGATTTTTCATGGAAGGTCTTGCTCTCTACCCATGAGAGATTAGGAGACAGTTCCAAGCTGATTATCTTTTTTTAAATCCAACTAATCAACCCATGGAATATCCCATTAAATTCCACCTTAGTGCAAGACAGAGCTCCCAAAAAGGATCCCCAGCCAGCAGAACAGGGGAGCAGCTCGAGTCTGAAGGAGCCACTGAAATGGGAAAAACAAAATTATTTTGAGCTGCTCCTTCTTGAGCTACAGATGCCCCTCACTTCTGCTGCTCCAGCTGCCTGGGGAGATGGGAAACCAGGCTGGTTTGGGGGGGAAAAGGCTGCATTCCCTGCAGAGTGCCAGAGAGATGGAAAACAGACCATAAACCCACAGGATTTTAAGTCAATGTTCTGAGCCTGGGCCTCTGAAGTGCTATTTGCTGATTGTTATGACCTAATAGTGCAGATAAAAGAGAAAGGGCACAAAACCCCAATTCTAACACTGCTCTGAGAGTGACCAGGGCAGCCTCGTGTTGCAGCACTCCCAACACCTGCCTGAGCCTCCTGGCCATCCATAAATGGGCACTGGAAGGGCACTGGCAGAGAAATCCAACCCCGAGGGGTGACACCATAATAAATTTGGACTATTTATTTTCCAGAGAGCCTGGGGACAGGGTTTTCCCACCTGCTTCCCTCCCCTCTGAGCTGCTGCAGCACAGTCCCACAGGGGCCAGACAGGTTGACATGCCAATGTCACAGCACTGTGCACTGAGACAGGTTGAACGTCCAAGACAATTCAAAATCAAAATCAAATTAAAAATTAAAAAAAAAAGAAAAAAAATTAAAAATACAGCTAAACATTTGGGTCACAGGAGTCTAAAAATGATCATGCTGTGAATTCGTTATGGAGGCATTTGAAGCTTACCAATCCCCTAGAGTCAGCCATTCCTCTAGGAATCCTTCAGTCTAACGCTTGCTCAGGACAAAACAAGGGAATAACAGTTACAAAACAAGAAACAGCACAGAAGTTGTTTTCCACGAGGAAAAGCGTGGAAACCTTTCAGAGCTGAACACCCTGGCACCTTCTGGGAGGCTCTCCACAGCATGGATAAAACACCATTCCTTTCCTATTCCAGCAGCAGGGAGAGAATTCCCACTGCTCACGGAAGCAGCTGCCAAAAAAACACCCCCAAGTTCTGTCCAGGGCAATCAGTTTCCAGTTCTGAAACCTCCGGGAGCTTCCTCGTGGATATTTCTGATTTTGGGATAAGGTGAGAAGCAGCTGGGCTGAAATCCCGTGAGCAAGCTCCTGTTCTGAAACCCTTTTGTGCCATTTTGCAAAATCTGACTGGCTGTGGTAAACAGGGATAAGAGACATCCAGTTTACTGGATGTTCACTGTAAAAACACAAGGAATCCTCACCCCTTCTTTACTGGCAGCGTTTCCAAAAGCAAAACTCACTCTGGAAGTCATTTTTTTAAAAAAAAGAAATTAAAATAATAATATCTGCACAGCCAAAAATGACATCATTTTATTTACTAAGGTTAGAAATGAATCACAGCATCATGCTAGGGCAGAAAAGGAGGAGGGCAGGTCTTTAATCCATGCAGAACTCTCTTCCTGAGCCTGTCACACACACCAGCAGAGACTCTCCTCCCTGTGTGTGAGCAGCATTCCAGCCCTGGAAGCCCCACTGGCCACCACTGTCTCACACCAGCAAAAAAAGTGATTTTCCTTTTGTGCCCAGCACTGAAGCGAAAGCCAAGAGCTCCTTGGTTCCACCCCCTGTCCCAGCAGCACAGAAAGTGCCTCATTTCCAGCACTGCTGGCAATTCCTGACCTGGCAGTTTCCACAGAGAGCCAAAAGCCAAACCCACTCCTCCACAGGCACAAACACCTTCCACCAAGTGCTCACAATCCATGCGGGGAGCAAACAGAACCACGAGACAGGCACGGACTGCACGAAGGAACTCAAGCAGATGGTCGGGGATAATGAGAGCTGTGGGACTCACACCCCTTACCCCATCTTACCTTCACTTTGCTGGCTGCCTGCGCTGCCACTGCCGTAGCTGAAGCCTGGGTCTTGGTACGCTGGTGGGAAACAAGGAGGGGGCAGAGGATACTGGTAGGGATAGCCCTGGCCCAGGGGCCAGGGGGCAGCGGGGTGGGGGAGAGGAGCCAGGGTGTCCTGGTCCGAGGCGCCGCTGGAACCGTTGTTGAGGTTCAGTGCAGCCAGATCTGGGAAAGAGAGGAAAGGTGAAAATGTCAGCAGGTGAAATAACCCCTGGGAATTCATTTATGGAGGCATTCAAAGCATGGCAACCCCTTGGAATCGGCCTTCTCACCCAGCAGTGAGAGGTGAGAACAGGGTGAGAACATCCTCCTTTTCCAGGCTGGGAACTGAGTGGGACTGACAGGCAGGGAGTCTGTGGCAGCACCAGAATAAATCCTGCTGCCCTCAGTGCTCCACTGGATGGGTTCATCCTCCCCTGAGTGCTCTCCTTGCCTGGGCTGACAGGGAGCACCACACAGTTTCAGGGTAATGACCTGTTCTGGGACACCCCTGGTGAGTCACAGCATCATGCTAGGGCAGAAAAGGAGGAGGGCAGGTCTTTAATCCATGCAGAATTCTCTTCCTGAGCCTGTCACACACACCAGCAGAGACTCTCCTCCCTGTGAGCAGCGTTCCAGCCCTGGAAGCCCCACTGGCCACCACTGTCTCACACCAGCAAAAAAAGGTGATTTTCCTTTTGTGCCGAGCACTGACGTGAAAGCCAAGAGCTGAAATCCACAGAACCTCAGGAGATTCAGGCTTGGAAGGGACTTCTGGAGATCACCCTGTCCAATCCTGGACACAGGAATGTGTCCAGCTGGGTTTGGAATATCTCCAGAGAGACTCCACCTCCTCCCAGGACTCCAGAGCTCTGCCACCCTCATGGAAATCCCTCACTAAATTCTTCATCCTGAGGATGCACGAGGGGAATCTCTGCATCCTCGAGGCACAAAAGTGACCCAGGGACAGCTCTGCCCTTCCCAGGTGGGCACTTACTGCCACAGAGGTCTCCAAAGACGTAATAGCACTGCTCTGAGAAGGTGATTTTGTTCACAGTGTGCCTGAGGTAGCCGTGTTTCAACATGCTGCTGGCGTATTTCCTGGCCTCCCGGCGGTCCTTGAAGCCTTCCACGTGTGTGTAAAGCCAGTCCACCACATCTGCTCCTAAAATGGGGACAGCAAGAGGAGACACGGGGTCATCTGAGCCAAACTGTGCCAGCTGAACACCTACATGGACGCTGACACTCAACACACACACAAAAATCTTATTTACACAAACTCCCCAGTTCCTTTGAGCTGCAGGAGTGAAAATGAAGTTTTCTCTGGGTTTCCAGAGGAGAAGTGACTGGGAGTCACCCTCCTCAAGAGGAAGATTTTAGACTGCCAAAAATGTGTGTTCCAACCCTTCCCTTAGCAAAAAGCAACTCCAGCCTGAACTGACTGAATGCTAGCACAAGCAGACTGGCTGTGGTGATTTTAAATCTAATTAAGAGGCTTTATTAAGGCTGTGTGGCTGTCTGGAAGCGGAATTCCAGTTGCTCTGCTGAATTTGGGCAGATCTCTAGAGCCACCTGAGATATGAAACCAAAGGATTAAGGACCAGCTCTGTGTGGGCACAAGAAATGTGCAGCAATTTTGGCTGCCCAGGCTCAAACAGGAGTTATTTCCTGTCACACTCCAAGCTGTCCATAAATGGAATATAAGAGGTCATAAACACGAAAAAAAGCTCATTAAAAGGTCGTTTCTTGAGCCTATTTCCATTAAGTCACTGGTTTTTCCCCCCACCAGCACTCCTGGGATCTGCTTACCTATGACTGCGTTGGAGATGGTGATTTTTAACCACATCCTGTCCCGAATTTCAAGGCCTGAGTCTGGCAGCTGCATAACCTTGACAATAGTAGCCATGTCACTCTTCACAGTTAAGGGAG
The DNA here is from genome assembly GCA_013397175.1 of Platysteira castanea. Classification (NCBI taxonomy): domain Eukaryota; kingdom Metazoa; phylum Chordata; class Aves; order Passeriformes; genus Platysteira; species Platysteira castanea. The sequence continues at coordinate 126,225 of VYXC01005415.1, forward strand.
ATTCTTCTAATTCTAAAAGGAAGAGAGGTCACAGGCTGCTTTGAAATGAACTGAGTTGGAAAGAACTGCTCAGCTCCCGGTTTGGATGAAACAAAAACACAGTTTTCCCAACTGATGCAAAAAAAGAAAGGAAAAAAAAGACACAAAGGTTCCCAAATGCACCCTCATCCATGGAATAAATAACAGCATTTGTAGGAATTCATCCGATTTTGGGCTCAGAGCCACCAGTTTGGTGACAGAAATGCTGAGTGCCCATGTCTTGGCTCCCCAGGGCAGCTACAGGACCCATTCTGCATCAAGACTGGCAGAAAAGGAAATCCAGGGGGTCCTGCAATCCATCATTTCCCATTTCAGTTTCCCAGGAACAGCCCTCTCCATCCAAGGGATCAGTGCCCTGCACGGGGAGCTCTGTGGGACAAGCTTTTGGGGTTTGTTCTTTTGGGTTTGGGGTCACTGTCAGGAATAACACCCATCTGCATGGAGAAAGAGGATGACCACAGCTCAGCCCATGCCCAGCTGGTTTTTTAAAGATCTGGACATCCTTGAGGAGAATTGAAATGATAAATCCTCCCTCATCAGGAGAAAGGACAGGGATTTCCTCATAAAAACCCTTCCCAGGGTCCCAGAGGTGGCAGCCTCACAATCCACTCCTCCCAGGATTACTCTGCCCTGCATCTTCCTTGTGGAATATTTTAAAAAAAGCTCCCAAATGCCTCCACAGCCATTCCCAGCTCACACCATCACAGGCAGAGCTGGATCCCCAGAGGCTTCACCCTTTCCTGAGCAATTTTTACAATAAAATCAGAACAGGGTTGAGGTTGATCTTGTCAAATCCTCCTTCCTGTCCCATCTTCCCCCCCTAGAAAATTCATTTCTGTCTGTGTTTGTAGCCCAGACTCTCCTCCAGCAGGAATTGAGAAACTCTCCTCCCCTCCCTCCTCCCAGTTCCCCACATCACCCACCTTTCAAAAGCACTTTTGTCCTTTTCCAGCCACCCAAAATTTTTGATAAAAAAAGGTACAGCAAGTGTGAAACAATGAAAACTGAAAATGCTGCTTTGCATACATGCACTGCCAATATGCATGAAACCATCCCAGACCAGCTCTGCATGCAGCTTCAATACTTACAAACCTCAAATAAACACTAAAACTTTGCTTTTGCTTTAAGTTAGTTTGGTTAGTGCCAAAAAGCAACATGTCTGGGGAGAAAAGATAAACCAACAAACTAATATCCAAGTACATGGGGAGCAATAAATTGTATTTTCTTGGAGACCTGAGATCTGCAAATGAACAGAAAATCAGTATTTTCTAAGTTCTAGCTGCTGTACAAATATGGAAAATTCTAAGATGCATCTGAAATGCTCCCATTTTGGTCTGAATTCAGTCAGATGTGGGAATTTCACCCAAAAGGTGCTGCTGCCCAGGTGAGGGCAGGTAATAGAACTGAGGGCTCACAATAAAAATCAAGGGTACCCTTTATTCTCCTGCATTCCAGAAAGGAAATATTTTAAGTCACTGGCACAGAAATGAGAAGCTGTCTCCAGAAATGTGGTTCTGCTCCCAAATACCTTTATTTTCACAGAATGACTGAGAGGGTGCCTGTTCCCCACTTCCCAGCCCCAGCACTATAATCAAGGCACAGGATACATGAATTGTTCAAGAGGAATGCTGAGCACAGACTCGTTTGACAGCAATCAGCAGAGACATTGGATTCCAGCAGTACCTGTAAGGCTCAAAACACATCTCAGGACAAAGCAGCCAGCAGGAAAGGGGCTCGCTTGCCTCCTGCTGCAGATTATTTCCCCTCAGTGGTGCTGCCTGATAGCTAAAAACACCTACAAAAAACCAATCTGGCCTTTTCCTCCAAGGAGAGGTGGAACTCCAGCTTATAAAATCTGAGACATTTTACAACCAACACCACACTTCTAAAATCCTCAAAGTGTCATTTTGAGTAAAAGAAAAGAAGAGTTAATACTCCTTAAACAAATTTTCACAGGTAAAGAGTTGGTGTTAATAACACCAAGGCCGTGGTTTGATCCCTGTCTGGGCCATTCTCTTAAGATCTGGACTCAGTGATCCTTGTGGATCTCTTCCAATTCAGAAGATCCTGTGATTAGAGTGCTCTGAGAGGCTTTTGAATTAAAGAAACCTCTCTGAATCATGACAACCTTCTGGTTTCATGGACATGACTCTTTCAGACTGCCACAGACTGACAAACCAGGAAGAAGGTTGAGGTCTAACCATAATTTCACGTGGGATATTAAACTTGGCTTTAGCTTGCTCAGTAAATTCTAAAAATAAAAAAAAAGCATAAAAAAGGATAAAAAAAAATAAAAGAAAGCCATGTGAATATCGGGGAAGGATTTCCTGAATGAAACACTAACATTATTGCTGAAATTTATTAAGATCCAACTAAAGCAAGGAGGGAGCTCTCCCATCCACCTGAGGGGATAAACCTGAACCTAATCTTCAAAAGCCACCATCAACCACTTCTCCCCTAGGACAAAACCATGACCAAACACCTCTATATCAACCTCCAACCTTTGTCAAAACTTTTCCTGCTTTCCCCAAGCGTGAGAAACCCTTCAAGGCCTGGCTGGCGCCGCCGCTGTCACCGTGCCCGTGGCCGGGCCCTGCTGGCCCCGAGCAGCCCCCTGCCCTGGGCTGGCCAGGGGGTGACTTACTTTCCGACTCGGGAATTGAGCTTGTTAGTGAGGAGCTGGTAGATGTGGTGATGCTCATGGAGGGGCTCATACCGTAACGGGGGTACGCTCCCGTCATGGCCGTGGTATGAGAGATCCACGCCGCGGGGTCGATCGGCCGCACCGGCTCAGCTGCGAACAAAAGGTAAGGAAAATGGGGTCAGACGTACAGCAAATGTCAAGATTTCGAAAGGTCTGAGGGGTTTTGTCTTGTTCTCTTCTTGTTTCAATGGTTTTCCTAAGGGTTTCACAGGGGTAAGGTCCTGTAGTCTGCCCAACCACAAAGGGACAGAAAATGGGGTCAGAGCTGCAGCAAATGTCAAGATTTTGCAAGGTCTGAGGGGTTTTCTCTTGTTCTCTTCTTGTTTCAGTGGTTTTCCTAAGGGTGTCACAGGGGAGTGAGGTCCTGTAGTCTGCACCACCACAAAAGGCACAGAAAACGGGGTCAGATTTTCAGCAAATATCAAGATTTCGCAAGGTCTGAGGGGGTTTCTCTTGTTCTCTTCTTGTTTCTCTGGTTTTCCTAACAGGAGTAAGGTCCTGTAGTCTGCCTCACCACAAAGGGACAGCAAAATGGGGTCAGAGCTGCAGCAAACATCAAGATTTTGCAAGGTCTGAGGGGTTTTCTCTTGTTCTCTTCTTGTTTCTCTGGTTTTCCTAACAGGAGTAAGGTCCTGTAGTCTGCCTCACCACAAAGGGACAGCAAAATGGGGTCAGAGCTGCAGCAAACATCAAGATTTTGCAAGGTCTGAGGGGTTTTCTCTTGTTCTCTTCTTGTTTCAATGGTTTTTCTAGGGGTTTCAGGGGAGTGAGGTGCCATAGTCTGCCCCACCACAAAGTGACAGCAAAATGGGGTCAGAGCTGCAGCAAACATCAAGATTTTGCAAGGTCTGAGGGGTTTTCTCTTGTTCTCTTCTTGTTTCAATGGTGTTCCTAACAGGAGTAAGGTCCTGTAGTCTGCCCCACCACAAAGGGACAGGAAAACTGGGTCAGAGCTGCAGCAAACACCAGGATTTTGAGAAATCTGAGGGATTTTCTCCTGTTTTCTTCTTGTTTCTCTGGTTTTCCTAAGGGTTTCATGGGAGTGAGCTCCCATAATCTGCACCAACCCATTGTTTTTATTCCACCCTCATCTTCAATGCCCCTCTCATCTTCTGTGGACTGGGAACAAACTGGTTCCAGCCCCACCAGCACAGCCCTCACCAGCAGGAGGCAGCTGTGTTTGTCACATGAGCACAGATCTTTTACTGCTGCTGAAAATGAGGTAATTTTCAAGTGTTTTATCTGTATCACTGGTGCTCCCCTCACATTTTCAAAACATTTGATTTAAATTCTCTCTAAGAAGTTCACATGTGAGAAAATGAGGCTTTTTAACGTAATTATCTGGAAATCTTTTATCAATTGAAAGGTTAGTATCACCTCCCAAAAGGTTAGGAGCTTGATCCAAAGATCTGAATCAAGAGAAACACTCCCAGGAAATTCAGCGGGCAGTGGAATCTCAGTATCTTGAACTTCAGGCTCCCAAAAGAAAAGTAAACAAATAAAAGAACTGAACTGGCAGAATCTGTTAGATGCCAAAATAGGTGAAAATATTCCAGACCTTGAGGGCTCCCCAGGAACCCAGCAAAGAGCCCAAATGTGTACTCACCCCTGGGGATGGTGAAATAACTCCTGGGAGTAGGGTCCCAGCATTTGGCTACTGTTAGGCTGATAGGTCTGGAAGAAAGAAAACAGGTGGGAGGACCCTTAACTTTCCTTTCCAGAGTTAGAACTGCTACAAGAACTATTTGAAACAAATTTATTCCTATCCAGGAGTTGCCAAGTACATTCTGAGAATGGTTTTGAGAAGCTTTATACTATTTTCAGTATGAAGCACATCAGGATGTTCCTGGTTTTGCTCAGATGATGAGCACTGTTGGAGAAATCTGCTGGGTGATCAGCTCTTGAGATATTAAAATGCTCATCACATAAACAAACAGTGCTGCTGAAACCAGGCAACTCCTCATTCGTGTTGGTTTTGGCCAGAAACCACTTCACCTACTCATCATTTACACTGAGAAGTTCACAGCTGAGATCAGTCATGCTGATGGATAACAAAATGTGGATTTCTCTGAGGTTTTCCCAACTCCAACAACTGCACATGAAGGATAAAGAGGAGGAGGTTTTGTGATGTGCTCACCCTGGTTTGGAGACTATTTCCCGTAACACCCGAACGGCATCATCATTGCTCATGTTCTCAAAATTGACATCATTCACCTGAAAGGGTGCAGAAAGCAGAGGTCAGGCTTTGCAGCAGCAAGTTAAAGATGTTTTAATCACTTCATTAAATCCCCCAATTTATCTGCCTGCTCTCTGCTTCCACTCCTTTGAGCAGCTGCAGAGAAATCGTTTCTCGGAGCGTATCACAAAGAATCACCGATTTCAGTGATCTTTGTGCCACGTTTCTCTGAGCACCAACAAATTCTGTTCCCTGGTTACTAAAGCCCGTGGGGCTGGTGGGATGGCTGAGCACAGCAGCGGGATTTGGGGACAGGGACCCACCTGCAGCAGCATGTCCCCTGGCTCGATGCGCCCGTCCGCTGCCACCGCCCCTCCTTTCATGATGGAGCCGATGTAGATGCCACCATCGCCCCGGTCATTGCTCTGTCCCACGATGCTGATGCCCAGGAAGTTGTACTTCTCTATATGGACACAAAGTGGAGGGCGGGGAGAGGGAAAAAAAAAGCAGACAAAGTGGTTGGAATGATAGCAAAGAGCGAGGCTGCTTCAGCTTTGAAACATCTCTCAACACATCAGCGGGGCTGGGTTTGACTTGCAATGATCTCAGGCTGCTCTAGGGATGAGTATTTGCCTGGCACCTTCAGGGAAAGGCTGCTAAAGACAGGATTTTCTCATCCAAGACAGCGTTATATTCAATAAAAACAGCAAGAGGAAGAGCACTGAAAAGACGTGTCCACACCTGGAAATTAGCACTGATCACATGAAGCAATTCTGGTTCCACTTGTCAGAGAGGCAGGAAGGGTTTGCTGCCACTGAAAGGTGCTGGATTCACTGGCAACCCTGCACATTTCTGTCTGGCTGAGCAGTGAAACACACAAGCAGCAGAAATGCAAACCTCCAGTGCCCTTCTACCCTAACCCCTCCACATCCTGGAGTTGCAGCTCCTTCCCTGGAAGGAACACTGCTCTGGTGGTGAAAATGGCCCAGGACCAGCCAGCTCTGGATCAGGAATCCAGGCACGGCCAACACAGCAGCAACTCCCAGTTGCCATTCCCTTTATTCACCTGGCATCCTTTCAAACCAAGGAATTCTTTCCTGGCTCCAAAGGCTCCCACACCATCACAAAACACATCCCTACCACTTGAAATTCATCACAAAAAAACGTGGCTTGTCCTCTTACCCATGTTGAGCGTGACAGTGATGATGTTTAGGGACATGGTGGAGTCAGTGATGCTGCTGAACGAAGACGACTGCAAAACACAACAGAAAAGTCTCAAGGTTTTAAATGGCTCAGAGTAAGATTTATGGAGGATTAACTCCTCAGGAATTGATTAACAGGTTTCCAGTTGAAAGGCATCCAGGAATTATGGAGCCTTCCTCAAAATTATGCTTCATTTCGAAACTTTAAGGAGAGAAATCTGAACACAGTCTGCACTTTCTCCAAAGGTTTGGTGACAAAACACACAGAGCACGTTCCTAGATGGAGGTTTCTCAACTGAACTGCTCATGAATCATTTCTGCTTCCTGGCTGTGACTGACAGGCAAACATTTAAATCCTGAAGTGCCCAGTGGAATGTGAATTACTGCACCCACAGCTCCTCCCTAAAGGGAGGAGTGAACAGCACCTGATCCAGCAGGAACTGAGGACAGACACACCCCTGCCTCCAAAATGAAATACAAAGGTGCTTATCAAAGATCTTCTAGAACACTATCCTGTGATAAAGTGCGTGTCAGCTCACTCTTTAATGTGTGAAGACTGAGATTTATGGGAGAACAAAACAGTTACTTCAGGAGTTTTTCCTTGGGGTCACCCTCATCCTGCTGCCAAGGACTGGCACAGGAAAGGGCGAAGGAAAAGATGTGGGATTTCATATAAACTTGGATTTCTCCTTCCAGCAGAATGCAGTCTCAGGGTATCTCATACCCCTTCCCACATCAGAATGGAGCTTCTCCTCCAGAGACTGTCTTGGAGAAGACACAAAATGGGATCACTGAACAGTGAGAGGAGAAAGCGAGAGGGGAGAACTCAACTTTGGACCCGCAGAACTTCAAATGCAGAGATTCAGCTCAGACTGGAGCCACAGGGAGCCTTCCCAGTGAATTCAACAGGCACAGACCTGTCCTGGATCCCTTCCTGAGTCAACAGCTCCACTCCAAAACCACGGTTCACCTCCCTGGAGAAGGCTGGTGCCAGCCTTACCCTGTCAATCTGCCGCATCCTTTGTTTCCTCCTCCGGCGTTTGTGCTTCCGGATGAGCCGGGATGAGGTGCTCTGCTCCGTGGAGCTGCTCAACCTGAGGGGAAGCACAGCAAATGTCAGCCCTGCAAGGCTCACCCACCTGCATTTCCTGCCAGAAGGAGCTGATTCCTGCAGCAGCAGGAGAGGGGAGATCACACAGACACGGAGGAGGCTCCAGCTAAACGGCAGCAGGGATCAGATTAATAATTTAATGTTACAGGGTATAATTTAGCACTTGTTTTCTTCCGGGAGCAGTCTGAGTGCAACCCTTACTGCTCATTTTTGTGAGTTCTGTCATGGTGCTGCTGTATTTTCTTCCACTGTTACCAGGAATTTAAGAATGAGGCTTGAATTTAAAGAAATCAAATAGAATTTGATGACGGGGCACAGTGAATATGATTTACCTTCACACATTCTTTTAAGTTTTATTTTGCTGTGGGTTTTTTTCAGGCTCTTCAAACTTGTAGAACCTAAATGTGCCACATTTTACATACAAATCTTTAAGATCTTTAAGAGTTTGGAGCATTAATCATCCTCATTTTACAGAGAGTGGAATGAGACAGAAATGGATTTGCCCAAATTAATTTCAGGAGCCTGGCACAAAGCCTAGATTATCAAGATACCACCACAGAGACTTCTCTCCTCTATTTATGATGTTAAGAATGGAAAAAAAAAAAAAAAAGACAAAGCAATGCTCCATCATTAACCAAGATTAAAAAATCCAACCTTATGCAACAGAAAGCAAACAGTGCCAAGCTTTGTCCCCACTTTCCACATCCCTGTATTCCAAGTTCCAGCCACATGCAGGAATGTGAGAATACCTCAACAACTCGATCCCAGCAGTTCCAAAAAGGAGCTGGGTGTCCTGAGAGCCCAGGAACCCCCTCTGGCCTGAAATGAGGGTGTTTTCAGCAAGCATCACCCCTGCAGATGCTGGAGCAGCTCAGAGGGTGTGAATCTCCTGGCATTCCCCGAGTCCACACAACTATTTCAGGCATGTTAACCTCACACACTCCTTCTTCCCCTCCCAGCAAGGGGAATTGAGGAGCCAAGAGATGGAATTTGTCAAAAAGAGATCAAAAATGGGATAATTGCTGGCTGGTGGAACAGCTCACACAGCACCTGGGGTTGGGAGGTTTTACCTTCCAACAGGAAAAAGAAGGACTCAGCCACAGGGCTCCCAAATCTGGGTTTGTTCAGCATCCACCTCTTCTGGAAAGCACCAAAGATTGACAGAAAAACCTCCTCTTATATTTTGCTATCAATATTCTCCCCCTTCCTGCTTCCTCTGCCATTTCCTTCTCCTCCTCTTCCCTCCCAGAACATCTCAGCAGAGGATTCAGCTAAAACTTCCCAGTTTAGGAGAATCCAGGGAAAGCCAAGGCACGTTGCTCACTCCACAGTGAAGCTGCCTGCTCTTTGAAAGGGCATTTTTCTCTCAAATTAAACCAGCAAAACCAGAGTTTCTTGGCAAATCTCGGAGCTCCTGTCACCAGGTGATAACAGGTGAGAAGTGAAGTTGTTCTCTGCTGTATTTTTCCCATTCTGCTCAGTATCAGGATGGAAGGATGAGCAGCAGCTCCTCAGAAAAGCCCCAGTTCAGGTTTAGTTCAGGAGGACAAACAAAATTTCAGGGCAAAATTGGAGCTAAAACAGCCTCTCACATCAGCTGCACAAAACTGATGATCAGAGGGCTCTGCAAGGAACATTTTTACACCTAATTTCATGTAGCTGTGGCACATTTCATCATCTTTCCTTGTAATTTCTGCTCCATCCACAGCCTTAATGCATCCTCGCTGAATCCTCAATATTCTGGGAGCATCTGGATGCTAAAAAGCAGCTCAAAACTACTCAAATGAGGAGTATTTTGCTCTCTGAAGCATCCCCAGGAATACTGAGTAAAAGTTGTTGTTGTTACAATTTGATGAGCGAGGCAAGATGGTAAATTTGAGCTTTTGAGACAAATAAAGTGCAAGGATGAAAAACAAATCTGGAGTTGTCACTAGCAATTAATTTCCTGCACTAACTACTGCCCAAAATCCTGACTGCACTTCTAACACAAGGGTCAATAAATACCACAGATTTTTTAAAATACTGTAATAATAATAACAACAGTAGCAATAATAATAATTGTAATGATTTTTTGTCCATTCTAAATCCCCAAAGGAAGGGGGAAAAAGGCAATATTTGTTAAAGAAAGCTTGTCCATATGGCTGAGAAAGAAATTATGGTAATTTCTTAAATGAGAAATAAACATCATCAATTTTTGCAGTGAATTATTTTAGTTACACTGAACTGAGAGCAGCAATTGCTGACAATAATCCAGGATTATTGTCAGCAATTGCTGCTCTCAGTTCAGTGTAACTAAAATAATTCACTGCAAATGTCAGATATATACACTGCAAATGTCAGATATATAACTAAAATAATTCACTACAGATGTCAGATCTGTTAGACTTAAGAGAAGACAGAAAAAAAGACTTTTAAGTTCCCTACATCACCCTGTTTTCAAAATCCTACCTGCGAGCAACACAAACACTCAATTATATCCCACCCTGAACAGAAAGGAGATAAATTATTGTGCTCCCACTGTCACTCTGCACTGTCCTGGAATGTCTGAACAGCTCAGTTCACCAAAACAAGACATTATTCTTTAACTGAAGAATTCCCTGGGCTGGGAATTCCCCAGCCCTGCTCCGAGTTAAAATAAACCAGGGCCAAACACACAGAGCCAGAAAAGCATCCCGACCTCCCAGCCTCTTCCAGGACAGCAACATCCTCTGCACCTGCTGTCCTCCCTGAGTGCCTCCTCCCTGCTGAAGGGAATTCACAAAGCAGCTTCTGCCACCACAACCCTCCAGCTGTCATGCCCCAAACTCACCCCTCAGACCCCTCAGTCCCCAGGCTGGTGTCTCTGGAGCCTTCTCCATTTGCTCTTTGCCTGATTTGCCTCTAGAGAAAACCTCTCCCTGCCAGCACAATCCCTCCCGTGCCTGAGAACATCATCCCTGGAACACAACAGCATACCTCCGAGCATTCCTCCCAGTGGTTCTTCCTGCCTAGCTGGCCTGGCAGCTCTTCCCTGTGCCAAAAGCTCCTGCCCCAGCCTCCAGAGGGAAAGGCAGGCGCAGCAGCTTTGAAGAATCTCTTCCTTCCTGGGTCAGACTCAGGAAGTTTTATTTTATTTGTACGCGAAGATTTCGCTGGGTCTGCTCTAACGTGCCACCCTGCCTGTGCCAGTCCTGCCCTCCTGCCCAGCTGGCTGCCATGGAAATGGTTAATTTATTGACAAGAAACCCAAATCAGCTGCAGGGGTGGTGGTGGTGTTGTTTTTGTGGGCTCCAGTTTTTAGGGAGGGGAGGAGGGCTCGAAGCCCTAAAGGCCTTGGGAAGGCTCAGGGTGCATTCAGGGTAAGGAGTGACCTTGCCAACCCTCCATGCACGTGACTATCCAGCTGAAGGGGAATTTTTAAATATCTTTTTAGTATCTATTTATATCTGGTTTATATACAACGATTTTTTGTATCTCCAGGTGTTGGTAGTTCCATCAGGGAAAGATTTGGGTTGGAAGGGACCTTAAACTCATCCCAGTCCAACCCCTGCCATGTGCAAGGACACCTTGCACTTCACTGGGACTGCAAAGTAAGTTGTTGAAACTAAGTCAGTTCGAAATCTTCAAGGTGCCTTTAGTCACCCTTTCAACCCTTTGGAAACACAACAGCCTTTAATCAGAATTGTGGGGTCTTTAAGCCCTGACGAACTCCAAGACCCAACAGATCCACCAAGATCCATCAGCTGATCGTGTCTGTAAACACAGCAAGGGGTTCAGCAGCTCCAGGAGTAGCTGCTCTTTGCTGTTTTTATTAAAAATTCCATGCTCTGCCTGATTTGTTTGAGCTGCAGATCCCTGTGACCCACCAGAGATCTGTCACCCTGCTGTTCTCTGACAAATCCATGGTGAATTTTCACAGTTCATTGGGATGAACAACAGCTCTAGAGCCAGTGGCCAGGAAAAGGAAGAATATTCTAGAGAAGGTGGCCAGGAAAAGGAAGAAAAATAGTTTTGATTGATTTTACATCCATGAAAAGAATATAAGAAATGTATTGGCTTACAGACTTCTTAAGGAAAAACAAAATTATCTTTAGATAATAACAAAGATGTCTTGAAATGAGAGGTATTTTTCAAGTAGGGAATAATTCACACTCTCTCTGTCTGCACAAAAAGAAAGAAATAATGAAGGAGCCATAAATATATGGCAGCCCAGGCTGCCTTTGCAACAGCATTAACTTTGATGAATTCCTGAACTGCTCCTGGGTCTCAGACTATGCAATTACCCAGGAATTCCTTCATAATTGAGCTCCAGTGAAGTGCACACTTATTAGGAATCTCTGCTGACAGTATTTTGTTTTAATATTCACACCATTACTTTATAAACAGGTAGGCACAGTGCTTTGATCTGGAAATGTGACCATTCTTGCTATTAAAAGGGAGAGGAACAGAACTTTTCTTTCAACTGGAAGGGTGGCTGGGACAGTGACCCAATAATTGAGCAGTGACTGCACACAACGCTGGCACTGATGGATGGCCAGAGCTCCAACCACAACAGAAATAAAAGGAAAATTAAGAATAAAACAGGAGGAGAAGGAGAAAAAAGGAGAAGATGAAGCCAGAAGAGCCCGAGAAGATGCCAGGAGGCTTTTCCAGCTCTGTGCCCGTGGCAGGGCTGTACCTGCTGGTGTTGTCATCGTCCTCGGAGTCGATGAAGCTGCTGGACTCCAGCTCACTGCTCATCATGGTGGAGGAGCTGTCGTAGCCAGGGGGGTGCTCCCGGTGCCTGTCCAGCTTGGGGTGCCCGTTGATCCTGGGGGCTGGAAAAGCACAATAAAGGAGTGTTACAGGCAGAGGGCAGGAGCAGGGACCTTGTGGCACTGGGACCAGCGGGATAACCACACCAGCAGCTCTGCAGGAGGAGATTCCTGCCAAAACCAAGCTGTCTGCAGGACCTGATCCTTCTCAACAGCTGGAAAAGCTTCTGTCCTGCTGGCCTGGCCTTTCCCTAACTTTTCTACCTGCTTGTGGCTCAGTTTCTGGGCAGGCCATGAACACTATGGACAAGCACTATAAAGGTATCAGGCATCAGCGAGCAGCTGTGTCAGTGGGAAGGGACAAACAAAAGCAGCAGAGGTGACACAGTTTGAGTTCAGCATGGATGGTCCCAGCAGCACAGAAATCCTGCCAACAACATTTCTGGATGAGTTTTATTGATATCTCAGCCATAAAACCACCTCTCCCTGGACCTGTGCTACACTTTCCTGCCCCTCGCGTGGGCAGTGCAGGACATCAAACCCAGGCTGCCTCGACCACTCAGGAGTTTCAGAACAATTCCTTCCTAATCCCTGGCTGTGTGAACGCTGTCAGACACAAACATTCCCACAGATGATCCCCTCCCAAGAAAGCCTCGTACTTGAAGGCAGCAGTGACTCATCTTTTTCTAGAGATATTTGAGGGATTTTCCTCGGCAAAGCAAACTCCTCCTGCACCTTTCATTAGAAGATCCTTAATCTCCAAGAGCTCTATTTTACCAGGAATGTTCCTTGCCCTGAAATAAGAAAGGCTCAGCTTGATAAGGCACCTGGTAAAGAAATCAACATAGCAGGCTTCAAAGATAGGCTGAGATTTTAAAACATTCTCTCCAAACTCACAATTGCCAGGTCCAAGGGATTTGCTCTTCAATAAGAGAACAGAAAACCTGCTTACAGGAGAAATTCCTACTTCCCTGCAGTAGGAATTATACCTGATGCATATTCAGAGTTCATTATTAAAGTAACAGGTTTGGTTTTCAAGTAAAACATCAGAGAAAGTTTGACAAGTGATGCTCAGTGTTTATTAAAGATTTAAAGCACCAAGAGAACAATCAGGAACAGAGGAAGCCAAGGCACAAATAAATCTGGAATAAATCTGGTTTATACATCCCAAGCAGCACCAGGTAGCCTCGAGCTCACAAGAAAGGTTTCCTGTCTAATTAAGGTGCACATTTAAATCCATAAAGTTTTTTTGCCATTCCCCTGCCCAAGTAAAATTCCCTTTTCCAAGCTTTTCTTATTTTTATTTTTTAATTAACATTAAACAATGTTAGCCAGCATTGTTTGGGAGCAATAAACCATTATTATTACCGAGTACTTTCCCAAACCATGATTATAAGGGGTTTACTCATAAAATACTCCCATAACCAAGTTCAAGTCTGAAGAAGAATCATTCCCTGCTCAGTGCCTGCCCCACTAATGACCAGGGACTTCCTGTCCCGCTGACCCCTGCCCTGTCCCTTCATTAGAGGATGACAGAGTTCACCAGGACAGGGTGACAAAAGCCTTTCAGTGCCTCCAAGAGCTGAGAATAAAGCATAGCCTGCGAGGGTGAAACGTGTCCTCCTTGACTTCTATCAACAGCAGAGCAGGCCCTGCCTGAGGGACAAAAACACATCAAAGACCAAATCAAACAAGGCCTGGAAGCAGAAAGGGAAGAGCAGCATCTGCTCAGGGGAGATGTGCAGAGGGCTCTGTGCCTCTGCTGAGAACAAGGGGTGTTGCCCTGGTTTTTGCTAAAACCTTCTGTTTTAATCTTGGAGTCAGATTCTTTCTCACACAGTTTCATGTAAATAATGGCCAATGTTTACTGAACGGTATTTTCTGTTTTTCATTCCTTTTGTGATAAGAGAACTTTGATGAGCATCTTTCTTCTCCAGTGGGATTGAGAAGGAAGTGACATGTCCTCCAATCCCTTGTGGAGTTGGGAATTGTATAAGAATGTGAGATATGTCAATAATAAAGGTCATTCCCTCCTTCCTGCTGAACCTGGCAGGTGTGAGAGCCTCTTTATTGTGTTTTCCCAGACACAAAGGGTGAGGGTGGCTCAGAGGGAAGGCACAGGTTCCCAGTTAGGAGGGGAGACAGAACCCTCCCAGCCCCTTCCAAAGCTCTGTTAACAGGAAAGGTGTTCTTGCAAAAGGTGCTCTTGCAAAAGGTGTTACTGCTTCCTTGGTATAGACTTGAGGGGTGCAGGGCTCAGTCCCTGCTGCTCAAACAGGGAATTGTCCACTCCTGCTTTCCTGGCACATCCCTGGACCTTGACATGCCCCGGGACTGAAGTTCTTTGGAACCTCCAGCAGCCTCCAACCCCTCCACCCCACACAGGCTCCACGTTCCCATCCCAGCTGCTCTCCAGTTCCGGCCCTTCTGCAGATTCCTTGGTGCACACCGTGGTGAAAACCCCACAAACTGCAGCAGCCAGGGGAAATCTGCAACAGCTCCTCCTCCCCAGAATTTGGGATCTGTGAGCCAGCCCACGTGAGGAAGTGCTTGAGGCACGGCCATTTCTCAGCTGGCTGCACAAGAGTTGAGTTCACCCCACAGCAAACTGGTGTCGACACTTGACATCTGCAGGCTTGTCAGAAACCCAGCAGCAGCTATAAAACACTCCTCAGCACCCCCAAAAAAACCCTGTCCCTTAATTACCTCGCTAATTAGAGCTTCCACAGTCCCCTTTCCCACTCCTCCTCAGCAAACTGACACGGGAGCTTTGTTCCTCCCAGTGAGGGGTCCCCACAACAAGTGCCAGGCAGACCTCCCACTGCCCTAATTAAGATCCTCACTCCACTTTCATTTAATGGGACTTTGTCAACTTCCCAAAGCAACGAGGATTTTTGTTGCTTGAAGAGAGAAGAGGGGAGCTCTGATATCCCGATTTTTTTTTTCCCCAGATCAGTTTTCCTCGAGATTTTCGTGCTGCTTGTATCTGCAGTGTCACACAGCTCCAAAAATGAGCTTTCTCGTGTTCCTCAAGCCACCAAATTCTCTTTGTGGGGATTATTTTGAAATCAAAGAATATACAAGCTCAGATGAGGATTCATTTTGCCTCTGCGCTTAAAATAGGAATACAATTTAAGGGAAATGGGTGGAAAAACTTAGTGATACCCCAAATCCTTTGCATTTTCAGTGGGAAGAGGTGTGAAAACGCTGTCAGATCAGCAGGTGTGTCCCACACCTTCCAGCTGCAGCTGGCCATCAATACTCATCCCAGCCTGTGTGCGTGGAATTGCCCACAGCAGTTCAGCAGAAACAGCTTTTCTGGGGTGAGTAATCCTGCAACAATGCAGGAAAAAACATCCAGGCTGCTGTGGTCAACGACCCACCCATGGCACCACGCTTTTAATTAGCACCCACTGGAGAACTGACCATCACCCAGGCTCCAAATCAAACCCCTGGGAGGATCTCGTTCCAGTTCAAGCCCAGATTGAAAGCTGGCAATGCTTCCCACTAAAATTAGGAAAGGATTTTTGTGAATTAAAATGGAGAGTAGCACAGAAAAAATCTTTGTTTCGTGTCCCTTTTCTTCCCTGGGGTTTTCCCAACCTGAATTGTGTGGAACCTCTCAGTTCCAGAGCTCTGGGCTCAGCCTGCTTGGCCTGTACACGTTTCCCTCAGTGTTTCCCTCTTCCCAAATGGCTCCTTAGCCCCTTTTCCCACCCCAGCTGTTTGAAATGCAGGCTCTTACACCCTGCTCGTGTTTCCTCGTGGAAGGAGAACTCCCTTCCCTCTGAGGGAATCCAGGGAAACCCTCTCTGCCAGGCTGGGCGATTCCCTGCCCTGCACTTTGTGCCCAACAGTCACAACTCAGGGAATTGTCCAGCTGGGTGAGCTGTCCCCGTGCCTCTGGAACAAAACCTCTGGCACAAACCTGGCAGGAACGCAGAGCCCCGGGGAGATCCCTCACCCTGCCCTTCTGCCAACCACCAGGGCTGTAATTTGGGCACTGTTCAAACGAGTCTCTGCAGGAGCAGATCAAACACTCTCACTGTTTCCTGCTTCCTGCAGGGAAAGGAGGATTTCTCCTGTTTCCCAGCGAGGGGAGAGGACACAGCTGCTGGCCCTGGAATGGCTGGGACCCAGGTGTCACAGCCCTGCTGCCCTTTCCCCATCCTTGTCCCCCTTTTCCTGGGGCTGTTCCCTCATTTCACATCCAGCTGTGCTCCAGATAAGACAGGAAAGAAAGAATGACTGTCATTGTTATTAAAAGCCCTTAAAATCCTTCCCAGGATTAGGGTATTTCACTTCTTTTAGTATTTTCGAGTGGCATAGAGCTGAACTGTGCATTTTAGACTTGCTTTCCACTGAAAACAACTCATGTTTTCATGTATATTGTGTTCTTCATGTGTTAGTCATGTACATATTTCATGTCTCATTATGTGTACAGGATGTAGTTATTGTTAAATAAAATATTATTGTGACCACAGAAACACAATGGACATTAAATAAGGTATTTTACAGCAGTTCCCCTTGCTTTATGCACATTAACAAAACTCACCTGCTGCAGGCAGAAGGCCTGAATTCAGAACACAGGGAATGTTTGTGACATGTTCTTGCCTGGGCTTTGACAGGAGGAGGAAATTTTATCCCATTTCTTTCCCAAGGGAAATGCACGAATTGGTTTCAGCCCACTCCAAGCAGAAAAATAATTCCGTACCCCAACAGCAGCTCTGATGCCAATATCCACAGCAAAGCATGAACTGGCACTGATTTAATGCTTCAAACAACTCCTCTTTTCACATCCTTCCCGCAACAAGTTTTTAACACAACCCTGTGAGAGGATTCTGCCTCTTTCTGTCAGTTCCCAAAGGAATTTGCAGTCAGGATCATGCACAGACAGCTCCTCCCACTGAGGGATTTTCATTCACTCCCAGTCAGTGACACTTTGGAAGGGTTAAATCAACAGAAACCCTCAGTATAAATCTGATTTCCTGTGTTCTAACTGGAGGCAAATACTTTGGTGGGTGGAGCTGTGAGTAAAGGCAGTGACGGCATCTCTTGGGCCCAAGTATTCCAAATTCTGGCCCATTTTAAACACAATGGGTGGCACCTATTAATTGTTAATTAAGCCTAGAAATTCCTGTCTGGCAACGAATGAAAAACCCAAGCTTACTTTGATGTACAGACCAGAGGCAAGAGATGGAGTTCTGCATTTTAGAGGTGCACTCTGGCTGCATTTTGGTATAAAAAGAGATCTTCAGAGCCCCTGTTACACCAGCATAAAACACCACAGCTGAGCCAAGCCTTGAGAAATCAACAGCCAGTCCTCTCCAAGCTATTCATCTTCTCACACCACAGAAAGTTCTGCACGTTGTCCAAAATAATCTCCCTGCCACTCCACCGAGGGTTGCGCAGACCTCTCGGAAAAACGCTGAGCTTCAAAGAGTTTCAGAGCAATTATCAAATTATTCCATTAAAATAATAAGAGTCCCTGAAAGCGGGCAGGAACGCAGCCACAAATCTCTGCTGTTGGTGCGGGAGGAGCTGTTTCTCTGAAGGATGTGAGGGGAAGTTGTGGCAGCCCAGAGTGTCCCTCTGACTGCCCAGGGGGGTCTGGAGCCCCGCCAGGCAGTTTCAGAACTCGAGAGGAAAGCCCAGAACTCTATGTTTGATCCGTGTCCTTGGAAAAGATTACCCACATTGAGGGAAGAAATACAAAACAGAAAGAAAATGTGTAATTAGCTTAGCTTATCACTGGGTGAATGGAGGGTTTAGATTTATGGAGGTAGGAGAGAAAAAAGCAAACACGGAGGGCAAAGGGCGGTGCCCCTTCCCCTTCCTCTTTCTTCTCTCCCCTCCATCTCCTGCTGTGACGATGGGGATGGGCATTGGTGGAGGCAGCACTGTCATGGTAAGAAAAGGTAGAAATTAATTGGGAAAAATTGTTAAACAATAATACGTTGTGGAACTTGGTTGGTTTTCCTAAAAGAGATAAAAAGGAGAAATCGCCTTTCCGGTGGTGCCTGCTCCAGACACTGAGAGATAAGAAACAATAAACAACCTGAAAACGAACCCGCAGGCATCTCCAATCTTTCTTGGCTCTGGCGTGGGACTTTCTAAGATCAAGAAACAGCCATAAAACATCTTACAAACCAGCAGAGACCATAGAAGTGTGAGGAGAAGGGGGGAGGGGAAGCAGCACTCACCATCCTCGTGGCCCTCGCGGTTCCTGCGCCGGTGCCGCTCCCGCCGGTGGCTGAGCACGGACTCGGTTCCTGTCTCGTTGTCCAGGCCGTCCCTGCTGCTGGCGGCGTTGGGGCTGTCACAGAACACACGGCAACAATCACTGCAGCCCTCGCTTGTTCCTGTTTCCACCCAAAAGCTGGGAGCACGTTGGGGCAGGAGCCACAAAAGTGCTCTGAAGCTGGGCCTGCCAACTGCCCCAGGCTGCTGGGCCCACCCCAAAACCGCCTGAGGGGTGAAAAGAACAACCTCAAACCACCTGAGGGGTGAAAAGACAACCCAAAAACCACCTGGAGGGTGAAAAGACAACCTCAAACCACCTGAGGGGTGAAAAGAACAACCCCAAAACCACCTGAGGGGTGAAAAGACAACCTCAAACCACCTGAGGGGTGAAAAGAACAACCCAAAAACCACTTGAGGGGTGAAAAGACAACCCCAAAACCACCTGAGGGGTGAAAAGACAACCC
>VYXC01005415.1:145297-178610 GCA_013397175.1 Platysteira castanea
GAAAAGACAACCCAAAACCACCTGAGGGGTGAAAAGACAACCCAAAAACCACCTGAGGGGTGAAAAGACAACCCAAAACCAACACCCTGAGACCCCGAGCTGTTTGCACGAGTGCTTGCACATCCTCCTGAGCTGCCCCAGGGCCGTGTGTGACATTCCCACAGGGAAGGAAGGCTCCTGCTGGGCCAGGAGAAGGGATCAGTCTGGCACGTCCTGAGATCCCCACCAAGAGCAGAAGCTGCAGCTCACTGGCACTTTTAACTTCGAGCTCTGACCTTGAAGGGAGAAGCTTTACAAAGCTCACAGGAATTAAGTGCCAGAACCACAGAATGCCCGGTGTTGAAAGGGACTTTAGAGATCATCCTGTCCCACCCCTGCCATGGGCAGGGACATCTTCCTCTGTCCCAGGGTGCTCCAAACTGGCCTTGGACACTTCCAGGAATCCAGGGGCAGCCACAGCTTCTCTGGGAAATCCATTCCAATCCTCCCCACCCTCACAGGGAAGAATTTCTCCCCAATATCCAACCTAAACCCACTCCCTGTCAGTGCAAATCCATTCCCCCTTGTCCTGTCACTCCAGGCTCCTGTAAATCAAATTTCTCCATCCTTCCTCTCAGCTCCAGGGCTCCAAAGAGCCACAGCTCATTTTCCTGGATTAAACTGAGGAAGCTGCCCTTAACTCCTGAAAACATAACTGTTGCCTTGGTTTTTGCTAAGCCTTTTGTTTCAACCTTGGAGTCAGAAATTCTTTCTTACAGTTTTATGTAAATAATGGCCAAGGTTTACTTAACGGTATTTTTTGTTTTTTATTCTTTTTGTAATAAGAGAACTTTGATGAGCACCTTTTTTCTCCAGTGGGATTGAGAAGGAAGTGACATGCTCTCCAATCCCTTGTGCAGTTGAAAAATGTATAAAACGTGATAGATGTAAATAATAAAAGTCTTTCCCCTCCTTTCTGCTGAACCTGGCAGGTGTGAGAGCCTCTTTATTGTGTTTTCCCAGACACACATAACAGTGTAAGATCTGACATGGGCCGAAGTTCTGCTGTGGAAGATCTCCCTCAGAAAGTGACTGCTCGTACTCCTCCTTTCTGAGGCATAAATCCCACCTGGCTCAAGAGCCTCTGCCCTCCCCTGCCCTGTGGATGTGTAATTCCTGTCCTCACCAGGCACAACAGGGAGTGTAGTGGCCATCATTTACCTCCAGCAGAGCATTGCTGACGTGTGCTGCCCTGGTTTTTGCTAAAGCCTTCTGTTTTAATCTTGGAGTCAGAAATTCTTTCTCACAGTTTCATGTAAATAACGGCCGATGTTTACTTCTCGGTATTTTCTGGTTTTCATTCCTTTTGTGATAAGAGAACTTTGATGAGCACCTTTCTTCTCCAGTGGGATTGAGAAGGAAGTGACATGTCCTCCAGTTCCTTGTGGAGTTGGGAATTGAATAAGAATGTGAAGTCTGTAAATAAAGGGTCTTTCCCCTCCTTTCTGCTGAACCTGGCAGGTGTGAGAGCCTCTTTATTGTGTCTTCCCAGACACAGATGTGCTTCCCCTACAATTCCACGAGGCTGGACATGCACATTTCCCCCAGGGAATTAAACCAGCAGCACTGGAATCAACAATCCCCCACTCCTGGGGCAGCTGGAGCCAGAGGGGGCTGTGTGGAACCAGGTTTGAGTGTCCCATTCCCACATTTCAGAGGCTGCTGTGCCTCCCACACGCTCTCTGTGCCTCGATGAAACGAGCTGAGGTGCCCACCACAGAAATTAGGAAATCGGGGTTGTCGCTCAGGAAAACATCTGAGTGCACATTTCCAAAATGCCAGGGTGGATTTCAGCGCTGCCACGTGGGTTTTTTAGGCTTCTTGTTTAGCCCAGCACAGCTGGAAAGGGGGAGAGGGTGACACAAGGCTCAGGTCACTCCTGGACATCCCAGCAGCACCATCTACTGACTCCTGCTCAGAATTCCCACTCCTAAACCACCCCAGAACCCCAACCTGCCTCCAAAAGGGGATTTAAACCACAGCAAAGGGTGCAGAAATAACTCCTGGCTGCCTCCTTCTCTCTCCAAAGCTGAGCCCATAAAATGTAGCTCCATTTTCAGAGCACGCAAGAAAAGTAACTCAGAGCTCACTGCTCTGGCCTCACCCCTGCACCTCCACCTCCAAACCTGGCTCCAAGTGGATTTGGCAACCCCCAAACAGCAGCGGTGGAGCATGAAATGCAGGCTGAGCTTCAGAACCCGCAGCAGGGAGGGGAAAAAATACAAGTTTTGTTCGGCTTTCATCAGTGATGAAGCAAAATATCAGCGCTGTCAGGCAGGGAGTTATCACCTCAGCTCTGCTAAGATCTCATTCCCTCGGATGGCCTTGCCTGCTTCACCTCTTCCTTGGGTTCTTTGTTGTCCAGCAACTTTTCTGTTTGTGCAATTGCACAAGTGCCAGCTCGGCTGGCATTTATTTATATAAGGCCTCAGTCAACACTGAAGGAGATGACAGATCTTTGGTAGCTTGAAGAGCATTTAAAGAAAATCACAGGGATTTAGGAACCAAGAAGGTACAAGTCACTCTTATTGCACAAGCACCACGGTAAAATCCCCTGAAATGTAATTTTCCATAATTTCTGAAGATCAAAAGAGGATTCCAGTCACGATTCAGGCTCGTTTTACAATGAAAGACTTGTTAAGTTCAACTTAACAGAGAAACAAATCATTTCAAAGTCTGGTGGATTCTTTATCACTCTAAATCTAGAGTGGGTGTGCTTTAAAATGAAATTCTGACAGGGATAGAATTTAGGGCTTCATGCAGAATAACTGAGATGCTCTGCCCTGTGTTGGGAGGTCATCATTACATTCTCTTCTGGACTGAAAAAATGAAATACAACAGAAAAATCTGCTGTAAAATATTGAGATGTTGTGGGAAATAGTGAGGAGAAGACCCAAAAAAGGCATTAAGGGAAAACAAGCTTCAGTCTAGAAAAACTCCCCACAAGCCAGATTCTCTACTGGCTTCAAAAAAAGAAAGAAAAAGGGGTGGAGGAGAGAGAAAGCAGGAAGGTGGTTTGTCTGGGAATGGGAACAGAGGCAGAAAACACCACCTGAGCAAGGTCCTTCACCCCTCTGAGCATTCCCACATTCTCTCTGTGCTATTTAGAGACTTTGGGAACACTTTGGGAACATTCTGGAAGATGCAGGTGCTCCAGCAGGGCCCTGGATCCACAGCTCTGGCAGTGAGCAGCACCACAAACCTCATCCCTAATTCCAAGCTAATTATTTTTGGAAAAAAAACCTCGATCTTGCAGTTGTTCCAGGCAGGTTTAGGCCAGGAAAGACAAAGGCCTGGTTTTATTTTCCGGCCTCTCCCAGCCAGTTCAGAACACAGGAGGGCAGCACAGCCCTTGCAAGACGCTGCCAGGCAGGGTCAGGATTTCCCAGGATTTCTTGTCCTCTCTGGAAGGTTTTCACCTGTAAAAAACTCCCCCACAGCACTGGGGGCTCTTCCAGGCAACAGCCATCCCAAAAAGCAATGGAAAACAGGCAAATCCAGGCCACATTTCCTCCTCCAAACGCAGACTAAGAGCACAAGGCCCTGCTTTAAATCCTGCTGGTGGAAATTGTGAGTGCCCTCCTGGAAATGAAGGTATCCTAAGGATACCCCCTGAATCAGGAACAGGAAAAGCAGATATTCCCAGCCTGGCCACACACAGATGGAGCTGGCAGCCTCTGTGTGGACATGGAGCAGGAATTATTCCTCATGGAAATTCTCCCTCCTGACAGCAGCGTTCAGCTGGCTCTGCACCCTCCATAATTACACATAACACACTAATCACTTGTCAGCCACACACTACAAAAAGCATTCTGGGCTCCCTCCCTACTTAACTCGTCCACAGCAAGCTTGAAAATGAGATATTTTGGATAAATATTTCACTCTGACAACGACAGGGGGGTTTTCATTCCCATTCCCCTTTCAATTGCTCAATATTTGATTTTTATACCAATAACAACAAACAGCTGGCTTGCAGCAGCGAGAGAAAGGAGGGTGAGAAATAGATAGGAATTAGAATTTGATAAATCAACGGGAGAACTGGGTCTTACTGGAATGAAGGGGGCCGGGAGTCTCCGATGCCTCCCGTCCTCTCCAGGGGTGGTGGCAGGTCCGGGTGGCTCTCGGTGCACTGCGAGCCCGTGTCAGAGTGGGAGCTCTCAGCCAGGACCAGCTGCCAACAGAAAAAAACCCAGAATTACACACAGAATCACTCCCAGCAGTTTCTCCACTCCGGCCCGACGTGTTCAGCCAAAATCCCGGGATCTGGGGGGAACTGGAGGAGGGGAAGTGCAGGGATCCCTGCCAAACTCGCCCAAAATCAGTTTATATTCAGTCTCCACATGAAAACATTGCAGCCTGGATGTGCAGAGAATTCCTACAAGCACCAAGAATTCTTCTCCTCCTGGAAAATCAGGCAGGGAGGGGGTTTTGGGGACCTGGCACTGCAGCATTCCCCAAATTGCCCAAGCACAAAAGTTGTCAGCATCCCTTGCAAAATGCAGCCACATTTGAAGGCTGTGCTCCCAGCCTGGCTTTGCCAGCACGAAAATGAACAGCAAGAGGTGGAACATGACAGAAATACAGCCCAAACCTGGTGTGACTCCTCCTCCAAGACCTTCAAACCCCTGGAAATTCACAGTCCAGCCTGGCCAAATCTCTGAGCTGCCACCATCTCTGTTAAGAGCCTGAATGAAACCCCAAATCCACCCAACCTCAACAGGAAGATGCTTTAGGGGAGGCCCAGATTCCTGCTGTTCATCCTCCTTGTGTCTCCTGTGCCCATTTTGTCTCCAAATGTTCCCTTGAGGCAGAGCTGCAGATAGAAAAAGGCATTTTCCAACCATGCCATGGAAACCAGGATGTGCAGAGAGGACTCTTCTGTATTTCATGAGGACCTGAAAACTTTTCTACAGCTCCTCTGGTGTGATTATCACCTTCAGAACTCCTCTGACACTGCTGCTTGCATGCAGGGAAGCTGGAGGGGCCTGGCAGGTGTGCAAGGAAAGGCTGCAGAGCACCCAACACCCAGAATCCCCACGGAAATTGGGAATTAAAGGTGCTGCAAGGACCCATCTCCTCTCAATAAACACCAAGGGCCCGCTATCCTTGGGAATCACCACAAATTCCAGCCCTGGAGCAGGCAGGATGTCAGTTTTACTGGCAGCAGGATCCCCAGGGATGCTCCTGGATGATGGATCACAGGCACACAGGAGGATTTCTGTACTCCAATCTCATTTCCAGTAAATCCAGGCCAGCCCATCTCCCCCCAGCACAGCCACTGGGACACCTTTAATCAGCAGAGAAAGGAGGAGTCTCCTCCTCTGCCCACCCTCCTGCTTTGTAGCTCATTTTAATGATTGACAGAAGATCTTAGATTGAGCTGAGATCTGATTCCCACCAGGCCAGCACCTACTTTTCTGTATTCAGGAAAGAAATAATCAATTTTTTAAAAAGACAGAGATGCTTTGTGTGAAGAGCCCTTTTGTACACTTTGGGTTTAGACATTAATGTTTTTAAAAAATCTTAACCAGTGTTGGAAAAAAGCTCCTTGCTGAAATGTACACCCAGGAACCAACCAGAGCAGGTCCCTTCTCTATCAGTAAATGTTTTAGAATGAAGTCAGCATTTCTGCCTCCATTTTCCAACCCAGAAAGGCAGGGCACTGCCAATTTTGCACCAGAGAGATGAAAGCAATCAAAGATACTGAAATGCAACCGAAATCCCAGGGGAGGAGAACCAGGCTCAGGGTAAAGCACCACTACAGAAAAACAAACATGATCCAAGAGTCCTTCTAATTTATCTCTGCAAACAGAACAAGGTGATTCTCAATCTGAAATTCCAGTTCTCAGTCGACTTCACCTGTTGGATTAAGTGGTTGTTTTTTTATTAAATAGCCTGTCAGTGGAGAAAGAGGTCCCAGTCCTTTGTTTTACAAACAGAAAGGCAGAGGCCAAATTTTGTGCAAAATAAAATGAGAATTCTGTGAAGGACTCAATATTTTAAATGACTGCACAGAGATTATTCTCCCATTAAGCTGGGAGAATTTTGCATATCCTAATGCAAAAAATATATTTAAACAGCCCACTGACCACACACAGCATTTTCTGGCCATGATCCACAGAAATGAGACTTGACCCAGAGGTGACCAGGGTGACTTTATCACCAACCCCCTGAGCCACCTCATCACCTGGCTGAGTCTCTCCAAACACAGTGATTATAAGGTCTTTAATTAAATAAATCCTCAATTAATAATATAGATTAATACCTTTCACTAAGAGGCAACAAGATCTCAGCTTCCCTTTATTTTTAGCCGTGGAAGAAGCAGAGCAGGAGAGATTGCACCTCCAACTGGTTCATTTATCAAGGACTAATTCTAATATAATGATCAGAGAGATGCTGGCTGGTAAAGAAGGGGATGCAGAGGAGGGAACTGGCGTTCAGGATGCAGGGAATTACTCCTAGGAGCATAAACCATAAATATGAGGAGGAAAACACACACAGGCTGTCAAAAAGGAACTGCCTGGAGACAAAACAGCTCCTCAGCACCACACGGAGTCAGCTGCATTATTCAAACTCCTATCACCAAAGAGAGGAAGCACTGAAGGGAAAAATAACACCAGCTTTCCTAATAACTTGATAATTAAAGCTGCTTTCTTCCAGGTGGCGAAGTTAAAGGGAGATGTTTAGAAAAGTGTGTTGGTGTTATGGAGATGCAAGGATGTCTCTGAGCCTGAAGATTCCCTGAGGAATCTCTGGGTGAGTGCTTTCACTGACAAAAATCAAACCAAGGGGTGAAAAGAAGGAAAAATAAAGCAAAAAAACCCTCAAAAGTGGGTGTAGGCAAGATCTGCACGTGCCCTCAGCCCTCACACTCTGGGCTGGGAAAGCAAAGCAAGGCCTCGGCCTGAGGTATTTGGGAGCAGGAAAACACATCCCTCCTTTAAACCCTTCTGCTCAGGGCAACACCCGGCTCCAGGAGGAGCCAACAAGGCAAATCCTCTCCAGATTTGGGGATATTTGCTCTCTATCTCCCTGCTGCTGGAGGAAGAAGTCTTGGCAAGGCAGAACTGATTCTGCAGGAGGCTCTGGGTCACCTTGGCAGCCCAAAATCCACTGCAGCAAAGCCTCTCCTGGGGAATGCTGTCCCTGGAGTGGGATTTCCTCAAGGGTGAGGCACTGGGTACCCATTTCTTACTGATCTGAGTGGGATTAGAGCTACCAAAAGCCTCAAACATCACCATCAGAAAGGGGAGAGGGCTGCAGGAATGACCCACGCTGATCTTTCAGCTGCACAGAGAAAAATAAACCACTTCCAACTTGACACACTGAGCTCGAGCTACATTTGAACTCAAGATCCTGGCAGTATCTCCCCTGCTCCCACGGAGCTTGTTCATCCTAGATAAACATCTCCCACACTTTCAGGAGTAAATCATAAGCACAAGAGCCATGGTAAAGCAGTGGCCAGTGCAGAAATTCCCATGTTTACCTTCCCAAAATAAGTTCCAAGCTGTGCAGGCTGCAGGCATTTCCACACAAAGCACATTTAATTCAGACACATCCTCTGGAGTGAAATTTTGCCCCTGAGGAATAATAATAATAATAAATAAATAAAAACAGGAGTGTAAGAATTTAAATAAGTTGTCTAACACGATCTTGATAACCGGGATCTAGGAGCTCCTGCAAGAGCTCAGAGGTTTAAGCAGAACTTGAAGCAATTAAAGTTGTTTAAACAAGACACAGAGTGTCCAGATCTGAGTCTGGTTACAAGGGGAGCACTCTCACTCATCAAAGCTTTCCTCCTTCACTTTCAGCTCCCTGTGTCCACCAGCACTGATGGCTGCAGACCAAAAAAGACCCCAAAAGAGCATTGGAACAACATTTGTCGTGCTAAAAAAGGAAATCTGCAGCAGAAGGTGGCACAGGCAGCAAGAGCATTCCCACTGCACTGCCTGGCTGGTCCTCCCCACGGATCAAAGGGATCTGAAAGGTGGAATTACACCCAATCCCATGGAATACTGGGCTCAGCTGCAGCTTCTGGATGGGCAGCAGCCCTGCCCCTCTCCAGGCACCTTGGAAAACACCTTCAGTTTGGTGGGGGTTTGTCAGTGACTGCAGAAGAGGAAGAAATCTGGGCAGGAAAGGAGGAATTCTGGGCGAAATAGAAAAAAATTCAGAGTGCACTTGTTGAGAGAATTCCCACATCCCTGCCCTGGCTGCGTGGTGAACACATGGAATTCCTGCTCCCTGCTTTGCTGTGCCAGCCTGGAGTCCTTCCCTTCTCCCAGCAGTCTGTAAATCATCATCACGAGAAAGTTTTGTCCTTTTCTCTGACAAGCTAACAGGAATAAAACACTCCACTGTGCTGGTGAAAGCACAATAAAAGACACTCTGACACCTGCTAGGTTCAGCAGAAAGGAGGGGAAAGAGAGAGTTTATTTACATTTAACGTATTTTATATGATTCTCAACTCCACAAGAGATTGGAGGACATGTCACTTCCTCCTCAATCCCACTGGAGAAAAAGGATGCTCATCAAACTTTCTCTAATCACAAAAGGAATGAAAACCAGAAAAGACAGTTAAATAAACATTGGCCATTATTTACATGAAACTGTGTGAAAATTCTTTGACTCCAAGGTTGAAACAGAAGGCTTAGCAAAAAACAGGACAACACTCCACTATTCCATCCTTTTTAATGGGAAAGGACTGCCACAACAGAGTGTTTTTGTGGGAGAAGAGCAGAGTCACAAGCAGCTCCCTGATAATTGCATTTCCCCCACCAAGCCTCCCCTGCAGCTCGGAGTGGCAGCAGCATTTTCTCTGGTTCCTTGCTGCTGCTGTGCCTGTGGAACAGCTCCTGGGTTCCACCCCCAAGGACAGCATTTCCACGGCAATCCTGTGCTGCCCTGGTTTTTACTAAAGCCTTCTGTTTTAACTTTGGAGTCAGATTCTTTCTCACAGTTTCATGTAAATAATAGCCAATGTTGACTTAACGGTATTTTCTGTTTTTCATTCCTTTTGTGAGAAGAGAACTTTGATGAACATCTTTTTTCTCCAGTGGGATTGAGGAGGCAGTGACATGTCCTCCAATCCCTTGTGGGGTTGAGAATTGTGTAAGACGTGACATCTGTAAATAAAGTGGCCTTTTCCCTCCTTTCTGCTGAACCTGGCAGGTGTGAGAGCATCTTTATTGTGTTTTCCCAGACACAATCCTGGATGCCTCCCGTGCGCTGCACGTGGAGGAAGCTCATCATGAAGTTCATCCAGAAGCTCATCATGAAGTTCATCCAGAAGTTCATCAAGAAGCATGGAACTAATTGCAGCTGTTGGTTCAGTTCACTCCATCACACTGAACGCTGCTTGTTCTCACCACTGAGGTGCTGCCACCACACTCCCACCTCATCCTTCCCAGGATTGCAGAGAGGATATCAAGCCTGGCGTGTTAGAAAAGAATCTGGGGTGCTTTTGATATCCCAGTGACCCCACAGAGCCACCTCCGAGCTGTGACAGCACCAACACCAGTGAGCAAGTTCCACGGTGTGCTACCAAACCAGTGCCTGAAAGCTCCTCTTTCCTTCTCCTGTCTCCTTCCTCCTGAGCAGGAGAAGGATTCCAGCACTCCCAGCAAAAAATCTGGCTGAACAGACCAGTTCTGTTGGAAGTGATTTGCAGAAATCAGCCTTCAGTTCACTGCCTGTGTCACCGCCAGCCTTCCAACCCCATCTCCACTCTTTGGATCAGTTGTTTCGCCTCTCTGTAGCAAAATTTCCCCTTTTTTTTCCTTCTCCACATTTGCTGATGCTTTTTAATTAATTATGGTAAGGCCTGACTCTTCTAGAGCTCAGCAGAATCTGAACAAACTCCCACAGGCATTGAGCCAGCTCAAGGAATGGCCCGTGCAGAGCCCAGGGCTGAGGACACCAGACAAAAACCAGCCTGGGGAGGGGACAGAGCAAACACTGCTGCACTCTGCTCTCAGCATCTCATCTGGCTAAATATTTATTAATTTATCAGCGTGAAAAGTACAATATTTAAACTCTCACTGAGGACTAGCAGCAGCTCTTGGTGTTTCTCTGAGCTCGGGGAGAGCTGAGGGGCTGATCCCAGTGACTGAAGAAATACCCAAAAGAGCCATTTATATTTTTGACAGCACCTTCAGAACAGCCACGTTCATCCACGAGCTGCAAGTAATTATTTCCTATAAAGTCACGGGCACCACAAATCCCAAGTCAAAGCTTCAGAGCCGTGGCCCATTATCCACACGAAGGCTGCTCCCAAAGGAGCAATTGCAGAAAAAAAAAGGGCTGTGCTCCACCAGGAATTCTCTCAAAGGCACCAGGACTCCACACTGCTGGAAAAACCTTATCAGGAAAGGGATGTTTATTTTAGCAACGAGAAATTTGTCTACGCTGAGATTAGGCTTGGGATGAATGAGGGTTTATAGAATGTGTGAAGACACTGAAATCAGCTCGTTTGATACAGCAGAACTCAACAAGATTCTGCTCCTGGGGATTTTTATTCCCTGCCTCAGCTCCGGGCACTTCTTTCATTTCCCAGCCCTGAAGCTCCCGTGCTGCCCTTGTCAAATGGTTCTGCCCCACGACGTTAATTGTAATTGCAAATACAGGCTCCGAGGAGCTGATGTACAAACAGGACAAGAATTATCTGCTGGCACCCAGAGAATGGGGAGGAAAAACCGGGGAAAACCTCACCGAAGGCAATGACATCACTGCCAGCCAATGGAAACTGCACATTCCCGGCAGCCAGGCCAGGAATTGTTCCCAGATGTTGCAAATCCTTCCTAAAAACCAGAGATAACAGCCAACCCAAGTGCTGGCTCCGAGCTGGCACAAGCCAACTCCTGCCACACTCCCAGCTTCCACCAGGCAAAGAGAAGAGAAAAACATTTAAAGCCATTGCAAAAAGGATTTTCTTCCACACAATTTTTTTCCAGCAGATTTCCCAGTCAAGAGAAAAAAAATTTCCACACAAATTGCCCAGTTAAGGACCAAAAAAAACCCCCAAAAAGCAAAACTGCATTAATAATTTCATTGAGGTAAGCAGTCCCAGAAAATTCCAAATAAAGGATTCCCAGTGAAAAATGATATTCTGTGTTGTGTGCTAGCAGAACAGGACACACATCAGCTATTTGTGGGTGTGTAAATGCATTCACTGTAATTAATTAAGAATTCTGACATACAATTAATGATAGTCTCTATATTGTTGAAAAGCTAAAGCCCAGCCACTGAAAAGGCATCTAGGAAGGAGCAGCTCTCTGTCCCAAATTATTATCAGTGCTTAAAAAACAACAACAACAACAACAGCAAAAAGAAACAAAAACACGCAAGAGGGAAAACAAACCCACCCTGAAATCAAAAGAACAAGATCTGAGATGCAGAGCAGAAAAACAAGCAGGACACAGGAGGGCTGGGGAGGAAGTTTAAATAGCTAATTAGCAGCAGGGATTTTAATTCAATACTAATCCAGCTGTACATGGAGTTCTCAGGGCAGCCAACGTCAGCAACAACTAAAGACTCGCAGATCCTCCCTTGAACACTTCCCCTATGGAAATCAGCCCCGCAGATGACACCGAGATCAAAGTTCCCACCTCTGACAAATAGAAGGATTCAAATGTTATTAAAAAAGATGAAAATCTCGAATTTCCCAACGTCAGTCATGGGGTAAACTTCAAAGTAGCCACTGTACCAGTCAGGAGGGGAGATGTGGGGGGAAGAGGAGCCTCAGCTGTGGCGAGTGCATTGAATTTTCCCGTTTGAAATGATGCTTTAGGTTTTAACTTTTATATTTCTGTACTGCCTAGTGTGTAACTCTGACGTTTATTGCAGCTCGTGAGCTGCTCTCTTAGGCCAGACAGACACACCAAACCTCTCTGAGCTGTTCAAGGACACTCGGGCTGGCCTAGGCCTAAAGGTGTAAACCGGGACCATGAGAGAGGTGGAGAAATTGAAGAGAGCTGAAGTTTTAATTGGTGAATTTATGCAAATGGACCAAACCTATAAAAATGTGAAGAACTCATGACTTCTTGTCCATCTTGGGGTCCTTTTTGGAAGTAGCCACCCCAGGATGGTACCTTTGAAGGCCTTTCGAATAAATCCCCACCTTTATTCCCTGACTCCTGTCTGGTCTCTGTTTCTGGGGAGCTGGAGAAGGCACCAGAGATGTGTGCACAGAGACTCTGCAGGCATTTCCACTCCTCACAGATGGGTTTGTGCAAGAACCCCAAGCTGTCTCCCACCAGCTGACACCCATTTCACATTTTACAGCACTAGAGACAAAGAAAGCTCAGGCCCAGTTTAAAACAAAAAAAAAAAAAACAACAAAAAAAAAAAATAAGGAAATCACCCTGCCCAAACCACATTTTTTTTCCAAAAGGTAAAGACCCAACTTTGCTATCCCGGCAAGATTTGTGTGCAATTATCTGTTAAGTTCCAGTGAATGGGATATTAAAGAATTCGAATCCGAACAATTAACTTACAGTGAGATTTACATAAAACTCCCGCAGTAATTAGCAGCAAATAGAGGCAGATAAGCCCTGCAATTTTATGGGTGTTAGTGTGGAAAAAGTAATTTGCAATTCATAACGCGGGTCAGACACAGATGTTTCAGCTGATTGCTGAGCTGAGGGAACAGAAGCCCTTGTCAACATCATCTGCAAAAAGTGCATTGTGTCAGCTCAGAGCGAAGCCAAACCAGGAGATGCACAGAAATTTGGGAGCAGCCTGATGGTGGGAAGGGAGGAAAGAGCCGAAGTTTTGAAGGAATAAATCCAGCCCGACTTCCTCCAATCCGTGCTGTCTCTGCAGAACGGGATGGGTTTGTAACTCAACGTGAGCAGCACAGAAAATTCGGTACAGCACACAAAAAAGGCTCCACTAATACCCTCGAATAATTAATTTAAACCACACGTCTGAATTTTGCTTTTAGATCTTTGCTACAGCACCGTTCTCTATCAGAGGCCTGGCCACTGACTCCAGCAGAGCTGATTTTTGTGGGTTAAGCTCCTCTGCTGACATTAAGAAGAAAAAATATTTCACTATTTATCATCTAAATGCTGTTACAGCATTCACCATCCCTATCATACACCAGATAAATGTTATCTGACCAAAGGAAGAAAGGCCAATTGAACCCATTCTCCTCCTGAGGAAAAGACACGAGGAATGAAGGAGGCATTGGAAAGCCAGGTTTGTCTTTATGTTTTCTATTAAAGGTGGATGAGGAACTGCCTGAGCCTCATCATTAAAGAGGTTTACCACCTTCAGAGTTAAAAAAGAAAATTTTTTTTAAATGTTTGAAGAGAATTTCCTTTGTTTCCATTCATTCCTGTTGTCTCTTGTCACTGGTGCTGTTGAGAAGGGTCTGGCTCATCTCAACATCTCCTTGTTGGCAGATGCTCTTGTCCCCTTCACCACCAGACTTTCCACATGAACTCGATGGGAAATTTAACAAAAAATCCATGAAAAACGTGTGTGTCTCAGTTTCCACCCCTAATGTGGAGAAACCAACCGGTTGTGACAAAGAAAATGCAAAATTAAGGCCTCTGGAGCAGCAACTGTCTCCCACCGTGGTCAAGGAGAAAAAGGAGAGCAGACACTGATCTTGGCTGCAGCCTCCAAGCAAAAGTGTAAAGCAAAAAAATGGGAATGACTGAGAAGATCTGAAACGAGGAGCAAATCCTTGGAGCAAGGATTCTGCCTTCTTCTGCATCTGGAAAGCAGCCAGCAACTTCTACTGGTGCAGGAATAGCAAGAAATTGAATTAATTCTTGAAATGCCTCTCAGAGATTGGGATGTTCCTCTGAAATGAAAATAGCAACAGCCCCAGAATTAAAATATAACATTTTACTGGCGTGTGTGTGCATATATACAGTCTTGTTCTGATCTTATTTCTTCACATTCTCCTGGTTTCCAGCTGGAAAAGCCATTTATTTTCATGTTTCATATTATTTAAGGAGCTGGCAAAGAATTCAGCTCTTAACATGAGATAAAAATGCCCTTGGGGGGTTGGTTGGGAGAGGATAAGGATGTGAATTATTTCATTTCCCTTTACATCCCAATTCCTCAACCTCTTCTTTCTTCATGTGGAGTAGTTGGGGTTGGGGATGTGTTTTTTCCCTAAACTCCAAGAACACCTTGCTGGAACAACCTGAGCCATATTTTGCTGCACAGAAGAGCCTGAATGGTGTCTGGAACTCAGAATAAATCACCAATACCCCGAATTCCCAAAGTAAAAGATAAATTTAACTGGACTACAAAGATAAAAACAAACAGCCCCATCCTCCTGCACGCACTGGGAAGAAGAGACCCAGGTCAGGGATGAAGAGGACAACCTAAATATTGAATCAATCTGATATTTAATTAATATTTACCAGCTCAGCAGCATGGGAGAAAGGTGCAGAAGCAGGGAGGGATGACACTGAGTAGCAAACACAGGGCAGGTGATGCACAGAGGGAGGAGGAAAAGGGTTCTCAGGATGAATTTGCTCTCCTGACAGCTCTGCCATCAATTCCCACCCCTCTGCTGCTGAAACAGACGCTGCTCCCAGGCCATGGCAGCCCAAATCCCATCTCCAGTTCCTCCCCTAGTTTATCTGCAGCTTTTGGATGCTCTCTTCCGCTCGTTAATCACACATGAGATCCCTTTTTGTCCCATCCATTCCCACCCTGCCAGAGCCCCACGCTCCGGCCCCCCAGTAATCCTGGGACTGAAGGCAAAAACAGCAGCACCACCATCCAGAGCTCAGGGGCATCCTGAGAGCAGCAAATTCAGCAGCACTGAGCCCTGCAGCCAAATCCAGCCCCTCAGAGCACCCCGGGGGCTGATCCCACCCCGGGGACCACCAGGATGGATGTTCCTCCTGGAGGAGTTATCCCCATCCCACCACCAGTTCCTGCATAAAAATGGACACAACCTCATTAAGAAAGGACTTGGTGCTGTCTCCAGATGGACCCTCAGCTCTCAAACATTTCTGTGTTTGGTTGGTTGGTTAAACATCAGTTTGATTCTCTAAAGCCAATGATTTTATTCCTCTGACAACCAATTTGCCTCATCCAGGGAATCTTCCCTTTTTCCTGGAGGCCAGTGGTGCTCATTCCTTTCCCTGAGCACTGCCCGGCTTTAGATCAGAATTAGATCAGAACAGCAGCTTTAAATCGAGATAACTCTGCTTTAGAACACTCCTCCATTCCCAAACCAAGGCATTTTGGTGCCTGCTCAGTGGAAATGCATGGCTAAATTCTTGGAAAAGCTCTGGAAGTCAGGTTGGTTATTTGTCAGCTACTGCTGCTGAGGCAAAAGGTTGGAAGCACAAAGGTAAAGAAACAGGTATGGAGGTCCTAAAAAGAAAGGAAAAAAGCAGCTTTTCCTTCTGAACACAATTCCCAGGAACAACCAGCTGACTTTGGAGAGTACAGACTGAAAATCCCAATTTTCAAGACCTCGATTTAACACAAAATCCTGTAAGTGCTCCATACACATTTGGGTGTGTGGGAGGACTGAGCTTAAGCTCAGCTTCGCAAAGCCACGTGTTTCGCTTGCCTAACACTAAAAACCTGTTGGGACTAACACCTGCCAGAGCCTGAGTGCCCTAAAATGAAAAGCAATCAATAGAGCAGGAAGAAGTTGCTGATATTGTGAACCCAGCTGAGCTCGGTTCATCTGCCAGCCCCAACCCTCCCAGAGGGAGCCCAGCAGGGGCTGTGCCTGATGATCCACGAGGAATCACTGCCTAAAAACCATCTCCCAGTCAAAGTGAGGGTTAAAACACACACTGCACTCTTCCTCACACAACACGCAGCAAACAGCACGCAATCAATTTGGTATTTGATTTTTTAATGTCATTTTGATGTAATCCTGTCCACGAGAAGCCAGGCTTTGAAACTTCAAGCTACCCAGCAGGTAGCAATGTCCTTGTCCTGTATAATTTCAATGTCTGGGCTACTAAAATACTTTAAGGGATAAAATAGTTAAAATATTTGAAGTTGTAAAAAAATGGGAGGAAGATCTTCAACTCCTAAAATCAGCACAGGAATGGAGAAAGAGATGGAGACAGCTGCTCATTCCACCTGAGAATTCCAAGTAGCCCCAGCTGTTCCAACTGTGCAGTTGGAAAAAAACTCCTCTAAACCTACTTCACTTCTGCTTCCTTGTGCACCTCCATCCCAGCAAAACCAGGATCCAAACATGGATCCAAACTTTTCTTCCAGGCTGAAAAGCTGTTCCAAGTCTCTGTTCAGCACAGTTCTCACCCCAGAGCACTCGCGGTGCTTCCAACCCCACTTGACATCATTTGTTGAAGCCAAGCTCTTCACAAAAATACATTTTATACTCAAGGCAAACTTGAGATTTTGGAAAACACCGTTCTTGTCCTCTGCTGTGTTCCCAAGATTGTAGGCTCAGCTTGAAAGAGGATATTGAAATCACAGACCGTGCCTCAAAGGCTGTTTTGGTGTTCAAATCTAAAATACCACTGCTCTCTTCTGTGCCTAAAGGTGCTCAGCCACTTTAACCACCCTGGACAGGCACAAACCTCCAGTGCCCAGGCAGAGAAATGTGAGCATGGAACACCAAACCCATCCACGTGTTCATGTGGAACATCACCTGAGGGTGGGCATTCCTGGGTTTCACCCAGGAGCCCTGCTCAGGACACTTCTACTGCACCTCCACCAAGTGGGACAGAACGAGGCTGAAGAAGGGACAGCACCAGCTCAGCCTCAGCCCAGCACACACTGCCCGATAAATGGGAATAATTAGGAGCTGGTAATTAATGACTCCGGCGAGGTGACAAAGGGATCGTGGCATATTGGAGGAATTAGCACACTGAAGCCAGACAGGACTGAGGGAGATGGGATGTGCAGAGCAGCACAGCCACAGCTGCATCACTGACTCCTCTACAACTGAACCAATACCAGCCCAAATTCCTTTATTTTTATATCAAATATACTTTTCCAAGGCTATAAATGTTGATATCTTTTCACTGAATTGATACACAATGTTTAGCCCCGAGATTTAAACCTCATTTAAACCTTCCAGGCATTACCACACCACCAATACATTGAAATTTGAATACCATAACCAAAATCCACCTGAAGATCACGTTTATCTGGTTTTGAATAAATTGTTTTGGCTATCCAGTGACAGTACTAAAGCTGTTTTCATGTTAAAACCACCTTTTTTCAACTCTGCACACTTTGTGGACTTCATTCTGGTTTTTAAAATGTACTACTTAAGAACAGGATGCTGTAATTAAAATGTATACCTTTGTTTTAATGCAATTTGAGATTCAAGATACTTCTAAAATCAGGATCCAGTATCAAACCACACAGATTTACACACACAAAATCCAACATACCCAGGACACCACTCTTCCATTGAAGCAAGGGAGCTTTGCATTGTCATCTGAGATCTCCTCCTTTACCACCCTGGAAAACAAAACAAAAACAACAACAGGAAGAAAATCAGGAGTTTGAAATCACATCAGATCAGAAAGGGACAGTGGTTTTCTCAAATGGTGCAGGGAAAACACAAATTTTTAATTAAAATGTTGGTATCAGCAGCAGTTCTGTGTTTAAAGAATATGTGACTGTGAGAGGAGAGGAAACAAATCAAAACAAAGGGTAGAACAACATCCTCCCACACAACCACCCCAAAGTGGGAGGCACAAAAATGATTTCAAGCATTTTCCCACTTTGGAGCCCCCCCGAGCCTTTAAAGGTGTGATGGGGACCAAAATCCCCCCTGTGCTGTGCAGTCTCTGTCAGAGAGCACAGATCTGAAACAGAATCAGATTCCTGCCCTCAGATTCCTACACTGCAGAACAGGGACAAATTCGGTTTTGGCAATCTCAAGGCTGAAGTCTCCTCAAACTCCATCAAAGTGTGTGAATCCACAAGCACATTTTCCTTTATTTATGTTTTTGTCTTGTTGCTGTGTAAAGAAAAACCACAATAACCACAAAGCAACTCACTGGGCACAAACCAGTGTCACGGTGAGGGGGGACTGGTTAGGAGGGGGAAGAGAAGAGAGCAAATGGACAGTTTCTTTTGAGAAATTACAAATAAATAACTCCACCACTAATGCCTGCATTCCCACATATTTTAAGGAATGAGCACTCTCCTTTTTTTTCTCCATGCTTATTTGCATTGTTAATGGCTGGCAGGGCCAATATTAGGCAATCTTCACCCTTTTTTTGCTATTATTGGAAAGGAAAACATTGTAAAATATTCATTTGATTCCTAAAACATCTGTCCTCCCTTCATCTTCTGGCAGCAGGAATCAGATCATATGATGCCATTATTGGGTTTAGTCATTTATCCTCACACTCCAAGGAGACAATTAAGAGCCAACTCCACTGCAAGCAGATACTCAGGGCTTTAAAACCCTTTGACAATTCCGTGAAGCTCTCAGACCTGTAATTCTGGAGCTGCAAACCCAGGATTTCAACACTCTCCTGGAGCTCCAGCCCCAGTGGACAGACTGGAACCCAGGCATTATCTTTTGTGTTCCACGGAGTCCTGCAGGGAACACTCACTCAGCAGAGCTCCAGCTGCTGGATCAGCAGAGAAAGATGCTGCAATAACTTTATCTGCACGTTTGAAAGGGCAGGATCTTCAGGAAACGACACTTAGGGCATCCCAGAAATCCCACACCAAGAATTCCTGCGCTGAGCAAGAATCACACGCAGAATCTCTGCACCCAGCTTTAGGATTTGGGCAAAACCCAGGCGTTAAAAGCTGTCCTGAAGGTGAGGTTCTCAGAGGAAAGGCTGGGGGACTGCCTGAACCTGGCAGGGAGAGCAGCCAGGAGCTCCTGCAGGTTCGTGATGGAGCAGGAACTCCCCGGACCCACCAGGACAAACCCAGAGCCCCATCCCAGCTCCAGCCTTGGCTGCAGCTGAAGGGAACGACTTCCAGATCTGTTGCAACTTGAACTGCTAAATATAGCCGTGAGCTATGAGGCAAGAGAAGGACAGAGTGTAATTCCCAGCTCGCTTTGAGCAGCAATCAGCAGTGCCGAGAACATCAAAGGCGGCAGCAGCCACTCACTGCAAATATCGCTGTTTTACAAATCATTATTTGTAGTAAAGAGGCGGCTCCTTTCAATCCTCGGCGAGGAGAAGCAATGGAGAAGGCAAAAAGGAGGGATAGGAGTGGTTGCAGCCTTTTGGTTCAGTCTGAGGCCAGTTCATAACCGAGGAGATGCTGTTTGCTCGGGTTTGGAAGGGAGGGCAGGACAGGCATGAGCTGCTGCCTGCTTTGGCAACACATGGAATATCTGGAATTAATACACGGCAAATATCTGGAATTAATACATAGGGTGGAGATCTGAGTTCACAACCCAAAACAGCAAGGAAAAAAAAGGGGATTTCTCCCAGAGACCTCTTCTCAAGGTGAAGGATATTGGCACTGGATGTGGTCCACTCTGGAGATCAATCACAGAGTGATTGTTAATGGACTCCTTGTTTGAGAATAACACCAAAGACCATCTGATAGCAAGACGCAGAAAAGGGGATGTTTATCCTTACAGAAAAGGGGAATATTTATCGCCCAGGTCACGTCCTGCCTCTTGGCAGCCCCGTGCCTGTGTCAGGTGGGAAGCACAGAGCCCCTGCTCCAGCACCGAACTGAGCCTGGGACTCTGGCTCAGGGAGAAGAGAGCAAACAAACGCCTGGCCACGAAGGCAGCACTCAGGGAACAAAGC
Source organism: Platysteira castanea (assembly GCA_013397175.1). Lineage (NCBI taxonomy): Eukaryota > Metazoa > Chordata > Aves > Passeriformes > Platysteira > Platysteira castanea. Next base: position 165,052 of record VYXC01005415.1, read on the forward strand.
TGACACTCCCAGCTCACATCCACATCCCACATCCACACATTTTCTCCTTGGAAAGGGAAAGCACACGCTGCCGGCACACCAACAATTTGTAGAGATTTTTCTTCAGTATTCACAGACTTGTAGCATCTCCCTCTACCCTGCAGTCCAGGAAAGTCTCCATGCACTCAACATCCTTTAAATCATCCTTCAAATGCATCTACCAGGTGGAAGGGAGGTAAAAGAACACAGGGAGCAGCTCAGCCAAGGTCACATCAGAGCCAGATCATGAAAATTACCCCACTCTTCACCCCAAACACCTGCTCTACCCCATCAGCAATGCCCCCGTTATCCCCTCCACACCCGTGAGGGCAAAAAAGGGTTCGGAAGTGTGGGGAAGGGGAGGAGGGAACAGCTCCACAAGCTCACATCCTCTGCTTTATTTGACTTCGAGCAGATTTAAGCACTAATTACTAAATGAAACAATCACTGCTGGTAGCAGCCCCTCCTTCCTCTGGCTTCCTGCAATTGTGTCTGGATCCTCTGGCTTTCCCACCACTCTGCTCTGCACAAAGAGGTGCTTGTGCCTTTCCCAACCCCAGCCCTGCTCCCCCTCACACCTCACCTGTTTCTGGGACAGGTTTCCCTCCCAGCATCCCGACTTTTTGTTCTCTTCCAGAGAGGGTTTTAGCCAGAAAACCAAGGGCCGTCGAAGCTTAGCCTCCCCCTCATCCCCGTGCCAAGCTGCTCAGAATTCCACGTGAACTGGGATACACCTGATTCCAGGTGAACCCCACAAACCTCTGATTCATAAGCACTGAGATAATTTTCTATTAAAGAGTGCATTTGATAGTGTTGCATTCTGATTGCACCATGCATGCCTGGGAGAGACTGCACTCTCCACAATGAGCTGGGTGAAATTTCGTTCCACTCAGAAAAAATGAGGTTAAAGGCAATTCTCCTTTCCCTCCAAGACCACAGACATGGGAAATGCAGGGTTGAGACAGATTTATTCCAGGTTAATGTGCACCGTGACATAAACAGAGCATCTTAATATCCTTTAGCACCAGATTAATCCCTCCTTATCACTGGGGTCGTAATCAAGTCTTCTCTTAATTGTCCTTTGCTGATGGGAAAGGGGGAGAGAAGCTTCATTCATTATGAACTTGCCTGGAGATGCTTAGAGAGAAGCCAAAGGAATTAAGCTCTTTGTGGTACGTGTGTCTTTGTTTATTCCTGTCACCTCAAAGGTGATGATTCTGATTTTAGTTTTCATTCATAGGATCAGGTTGGTCGAAGATAAATCCAGAGGTCATCTAATCCAACCGTCACAGAGGGTTTAGGTTGCTCAGGGTCATGTCCAGTCAAGTTTTGAGCCTCTCCAAGGATGGATGTTTCACAACCTCTTTGGACAATTTGATTTTACTTCATGAAGCAGCAGTTTTCCAAAGAGCTGTTTCAATTAGCAAAGCCATAAGTACTCATAATTGCAATTACTCAACTGGCATCGAAGGCTGCAGCTCTAAAAATACTCTGGCTGAAGCTGATTAACACTTCAGTGCGAATCTTTAATGAAGAATTCAAACTTCAGGGTTTTTACAGCTGAGGCCAGAGCCCAGAGAGCCTTTAGCCACCATCCCAACGCAGGGAAAGGAATGAAAATAAAGCCACACGCTGAATTTACAGGGATGAACACTGGAATAGAACGTTTTTTTCTGGAAATAAGAAAGAGAGGAGGAGAGGAATGCCTTTGATGAGCAGAGAAACACCAGGATGCAGCGCGGGATCCGCACGAAAGCCTCAGATCTCGTCCGCACCCCGCAGAGCCGGCAGGCAGGAATTGTGGGCATCATTCCCTCTCCTCCTTCTCCAGGCTCATGCCAATCACTCCTCAAAACCCCGCAGAGCCACAACAGAACCAGCATTCTCCATTTTTGAGGTTGTTATTCCTGAGCATCACTGCCAGGGCTTTGCCTTTCCGCCCAGGCCCCGTCGTGTGCCAGCTCCCACACAAACCTGGCAAAAATGGGTATGAACACGCTGCCCACAATTCTGACAGAAATGACACACCCAGAAACGTGTGAGAGACACAACTGTGGGACAAAACCCTCCTTGAAACACTCCTCACAGGAAGATATGCAGCTTCAATGCAAACAAGCTCCTCCTTAGGACAGAAATTGTAGCAAGAAGCCGCGTGCGGTGCTGGGGAAGTCACCTCTTCCCACACAGGTGACAAACACAGCAAAATCCACTTTTTCTTCATTGATGGAATGGCTGCTGCTCTGTCTCATGTTATTCTTAACCCTTTAAAAAAATCTAAGCCCACACTCTCAGCGATTCTGCCTGCAATTAACAGTTAATGCAGCTTTATATTTGTACACCAGTTATCCTCGGCCACATCTGATCTGCAGCACCACACTAAAACACTTGTGCCCACACGACTGCCTCTTCCCTGTTTTTTCCACTCCACCTTTCTTCCTGCGGGCACATCCAGCAGTTTGTCATGCCAGGGATCATTTCTCACCTTCCAGGAGAACTGCAGGATGTCGGAGAGGTTTTGGCACTTTGGTCCTACACCAGATACTGCCCTAAGCTTGAGCATATGAATGATGCAAGAATTATTGTGTTCTCTAGGAGAGAATCAGCCCAAATCTGCTCTGATTTCAAACATAAAACTTCCCTTTTTATGGCAATGAGTCGGGATTCAAGGACAACTCAATTTGTTTGGGCTCTGCTCTGGCACCACAGCACTGTAGGCCCTCGAGGAGGGCAGCTGGCACATCCCTGCAAGAAAACTACGGAACCTCCGTGCTTATAAATTCCTTGGAATGTTTAAGACAGACATTTGGAGCAGCAGAAAGCCTCCTTACATGGTCAGGGAAGCCAGGAGTTCTGCTTGAGAACATGAATCCAAAAAGAACGATGGGAGGGAGGGAAGGAGGGAGGGAAGCAGAGATTCCTTGTGTGACTCTGCAAGGGGAATTCTGACGTGCAGCAATCCCATTTTGCCCTCTGCATCACACTCCAAGCACTCTGCGAGGCCCTGCCAGCCTTCAGCACTGCCACAGGGACTCCTTCCAAAGGGTTCCACGTGTTCTGAACCAACTGGTGCTCGGGCTGCCAGCCCAGCTCTGCCTCATCCTTCCATTTCAGTCCAGGGCAGCTCAGCCCCAAGCCAGAAATTCTGCCCCATTCCCTCCAAAGGGGCTCCAAACACGCTGCACTCAGCAGCATCTGCCAGGAATGGCTTCCAATTAAGTATTTTAAAATATTTATGACTGACTGTCCGACAGCAGTGGCGTGCAGGGAACATGATCTGCTTCTCTGCTCCTTAATGAAGAATATTTCAATAGCTGTGCCATGCTCGAGGTGTGAAAATCTCACTAAAATACAGGCATTTGTGGCATTTAAATTGAGATCTGCAGAAATGAGGCTGTACACTGATTGCAGCACTGCTAGACACAACTGGGCATGGTGTTATTTCCCACTCCATGCCCAGCTAACCTAGAGAAAATGTTACTCGTAATTATGTGCACAGAGAAGCCAAGGAAATGGGTGATTTTTAAAGTCCTAAGATCTTAAATTTTTCTTCCTCAATTCCATCTACTCCCACAGAAAGGGTTTGGAACAGAACTGGGCAAAACAAGCAAAGCATTTTAGCCACACTCGCAGTCTCCTGTCTTTTCTATTCATTCCCTTTTTCCTCTGCTCCCTGTATTATTTAATAAATTATTGATGTGCCTAGATTTCAATCTCACAGGTGTTAATGAATCTATTCTTGCAGCTGTCCCAAGGGACAGACCCATCTCTGCCAGAAAAACAAGGAAGTCCCAGTACAAAGGCATGGGTCAGCATAATCCTGACCTGAACCCAGATTTCCAACGCCTGACTTAGAAAACAATAAATCCTAACAAGCCCCCATAAAAATTAAGCAGTTCTTGAAAACAGCTCAGGGAAAAACACTGCAGAAGCAGCGAGCTGCTTGTGGAATGCCCGTTTCAAACAGCTGGCAGGGATTTGGCTTTCCCCAGGGTGCAATTAGCTCCCAAACTGCAGGGCAGGACACTCAGAATTGCACTCAGGGGTGGCATTCCCAGCGAGCCTGGGCAGGGATGCAGCAGGGGGGAACCCAAGGCCCTGCAGGTCGTGACCTCGCAGGCAAAGCTGCTCCTTGAGGTGCTCAGGGCTCCAAAAAAACCATCCAAGGGCACTTCCCCCAGCTGCTCTGGGAGCTGGGAGTTGAAAGGCAAAGTTCAGGATGGTTTTAGGGGCTCAGCAGCATCTTCCAGACGCAGGGATACCCAGCAGGAGATGCTGCACGACTTTGGAGTGTATTGGCCATTCCTCCTGCCAAATATTGCCAATAAAATCTCTGATTCTGTGAAAGGGAGCTCAGATTTGACAAAAGAGCCTCCCTCAGCACAGACATTAACAGGACATCCTTTTAGCCATGCTTCCAGTCCTTCTGAACTTATTTGGGAAGCAGGAAGAGCTCCATAATTCCCAAGATGTCAAGGGATAACTTTAATTCACCAACACTCAGGCATTGCTCTGGGACCTTCAGCCAGAAGAGTGTGGATACCTCAGCCTGAGCCTGGAATTCATCTGCTCAATATCCCAACATTTCCAGGTGCTAAACCCAAGTAGGTCTTATTTTTAAATAATTATGTTTTCATCTAAAAACATACTCTCTGAATATTAATGCCTAGGGTAACAAGAAGCCCTCAGAAACTCCAAGTTCTCATTTCAGAAAATGAGTGTTTGTATGAATTTTGCAAAAATTTAATGTCCACCTTCAGCATCATGTAGAGGAGACAGGTGCCCACCCTGCTGATGGAAAAGGAAGAAGAGATTTTCCTGTAAAATTGTGAGGGAAAGGTGCAATGTCAAACTAAAAATGATGACTCTGGCTGGAGCTGTCCTTCAGGAATCTGCTCCAGGGCAATAAACTCCAGGAATGAGTCCAAGGGCTGTGTGGAATATCACATATTCCATCAATTCACTGCTCCCAGTATGGAATGAAGCACCTTTGTGGAGAGGTGAGCATCACTGAGGGCCAGCAGAAGGAGACTCAGCTGCCTCACAAAAATATCCTTGCTTGTCACTTTTTGGTCAGATTGATTTTCAGTCCTTCACAGGGAAAGCAAGAAAGAATCAAGTTAGGCCTTAGAAAATTGACTGTTTTTTCCAATCAGCTAAAAATGAGTTTATTTCTAATATTCTAAGCAACCACTGAGCCTGGCAGCATCCCCAGACCTCTCCCTCCAACTGTTCAATTCCTTTTAGATCGAGGTGTCCCACAGCCAGGACAAATTCAGGGCCAAACAACACAAACCAAGAAATGTTAAACACACTCGAGAGTGGGCAAGATAAGAATCACTTCTTATTCCTCTTTTGTGCTCTCTTGAAAGCACCTCATTAGAATAATAAAGCTGGGTCAAAAACCAGCCACAAGTGTTAATCAATACCTGGCAGGAGTATTATTTCCAGCCAGGTTAAAGTAATTGCTAACAAAGAGATGAATCCCAGTCCAGCTACACCAGGAACAACCACATTACCCACCAGATCCTTGGGAGAGAAAAGAAATTGTTCATAAATTTCTTTCATATGGTCCTTATGCAGAAACCTCCAACACTTCTTACAGATAATCTCTCTCTCCCCCCTAGGTTATTTGTCTAGACATATTTTAATGAAATGGCATCATTCTGGTCACTGATGTGGTGAGGATTGTTTGGTTTGGTTTAACGAGGTCCTCTGGTCCTTCCAGGAGCCCAGGACAAGGCAGGTGAGTGGTGCAGGGGATGTGACAGCGCCCGCTGCCTCCAGCCCTGGAGAAACCACGGGCACAAAGCTGGAGCCAAACCCCTCTGGGACCTTCCAAGCACCCCCAGATCACACAGAACGCCCTAAAAGAGTCTTTATTTTGTGGGGAGCCAGCGGAACCCTTCCCTTTCCCTGGTCAGTTCTTTGTACAAAGTTCAGGAAGCGCAGAATCCCCGAATTTCCAGCGAGCCTCGAAGGCAGCCCAGGAGGGACAGAACAGGAACCCATTCCATATTCCAGCTGTTCCACACGTGGCCTGGGCAGTTTTGGGGGACAAAGCCCCCTCTGGAACGCAGATCACGAGGGAAGGTTGTGGTGTCTGCCCCTTGGAAGTTTGGTCTTGCACAAGGAGCAGCCCAGAGCCCTCCAACATTCCCTGGAGCAGCAGCACTGCAGGACAGACTCCTCACAGCACGAAAAGCTGGGTTCAGACCTCTCGCCTTCAGACCAGGTAATAAATTCCACCCACACTTCAAAGTATAACTGGACCTACGAGTTTGTTTAGGACTTAAAAGAGAGATTCCCAGCTTGTCACAAAATCCCAAGTCAGAGATAAATTAAGGAACAGGGAGGCTTTGGATACGTGTCCCTATGGGATTGTGGTCACTCCTTAAAGCTTTTCACCACACAGAGTGAAAAATCTCTGTTTTCACCATGGGAAAGGTTTTCCAGCAGAGAAATGAAACAAGTCCTTGGTAATAAATGCAATCCCCCAGCCCCACCTTCATGTTTAGGCATGGATTTGCTATTCTGAGCTACACTACAACACATTTTCAAACAATATCTATTCTTTCACTTAGAAAACCAGCAGTGATAGCACAGATTGCATGGGCTGATGGATTCTAGTGTCCATACAAGCATGGACAAGCCAACTTCCCTCATTCAGGAGTGGCCCCTTCAGCGTAGAACTGGACAGGGAAAAGCAGAGATGCTATTTCATTTATTATTGTGTCCTGAAGATGTTATTTCATTTATTATTGTGCTCCTGAAGATGCAATTTCATTTATTATTGTGCTCCTCAAGAACTATGAACAGGAACAAAACCGCAGTGCCCAGGGACTCACTTGAGTACCTGACACAGATCTTTGAGCCCTTTTTAATTTGTCCCAGCTATTCTTGTTCAGAGCATCCTCACAAGATCCAGCAGGACACGGGAATGCTGTAATCCAGCTGGATCACAAGCTTTTCCATCAGATCACCAACTCCTTGGTCCTCAGCCAACAAGCCACATTTGCCAACAGCTCTTAAAGTCATCCATTTAAGGGAAATAAAAATTACACAGGTCTAAAATCCGGAATAATTCAGCTAAGACAGGGAGCAAGAAGTGCCAGGAATGCACCAAGAAATGGTGCTCCTCCAAATATTCCTTGTGGAGCCACTACCCAGGAGCTGGGAAAACACCCAGGGAGCTCATTTTGGGAGGGGCCCCATGGAAATCTTCACCTGCCCAGCTCTGCCTGTTTGGTTCCCCACCTCCCACTCTTCCAAAGTCCTTTCAGCAACCTGAGAGAACCAGCTCAGACAAAAGGGGCTGGGATTTTGTGCATCACAGGGAGAGAGCTGAACCTTTTCCATATGCAAAGGGAGAGAAAATGCAAAGCTTTCCTTCCAAACCTGCACCAGCCCGACTGCATTTGCCTTCTAAATGAGTATTTCATGGAATCCCAGAAGGGTTTGGGGTGGAAGGGACTTGAAAACTCATCCAGTTCCCTGCTGTGGGACCTTCCCACTATCCCAGGGTGCTCCAACCTGGCCTTGGACACTGCCAGGGATCCAGGGGCAGCCACAGCTTTCCTGGGAAATCCATTCCAATCCTCCCCACCCTCACAGGGAGGAATTCCTTCCCAGTATCCCATCTAAACCTCCCCTCTGTCACTCTGATGCCATTCCCTTGTGCCACTACACGCTCTCATCAGTTTTTCTAAACCTATTTGTAGCTTTAAATACAGAATCCAACAGCACTTGGGCCTTAATTTTTGAGTCCATTAATGTGGAAGAAAGTGGGGAAATGCAGAGCCTGTTTATTACCTTTAATGAACACATTCACCCCAAGAAGGCTGAGCTTGAAATCTGGGAGAAATTTTAAGTTTTCCCTATTACTGGAGTTGTTAGAGTTGCAATACCAGGCTGGATTTCTGTGGAACAAGCTGCATTTCTGTGGAACAAGCTGCATTTCTGGCTATCAGGCTGCATTTCTGTGGAACAAGCTGCATTTCTGGCTATCAGGCTGCATTTCTGTGTCCCAGCCTAGATTTCTGTGTGTATTTCTGTGTCCTACTCAGCCTGGGACACACAGCAGAGCTGCAAAACATTTCTCCCAAATCCTGTTAGAGAAGCAAAACTCATTTGCCACACCAAGTTCAAAATAATGAGAAGATCCCAAACTCAAGCACCAAAATCCCAGAAGCTCCAATTCAGACTCGGAGCAGTTTTTCAGGAGTCAGAGCAGTTTCTCACAGCTCAGACTCTCAATTAACTCAAGCTGAGCTAACCCTGCACCAGGTAAACCCTAAAGTTTGATTTTTCTCACTGCTTTTTGCTCCAAACACAGCACAGAGCATCTGAACAGCTCCAATCCACCCCTTAATCCCCCACAGCTTCCTAAATCCTACTTTTTGCAGGGGGATACCAATAGCACCTCTCAAGAGTGAAACTCCACTTTGTCACTGCCTAATTCCGAGTTCCTTGAGACATTTATCCTTCTCCTTGGCACAGCCAGATAAGGAGAGACCAAGTCCCAGAGGGTTTGTAATCTGCCCCTTCTTTATTCCAGTGGTGTTCCTGTCTTTACTCATTTTCTGTCAGAGGCTGGGCGAGACCAGCAGCTCCAGCAGCACTTCCCAGTGGTTATCCAAGCAAGCACGGGCTGATTTCTTAATTACTGATCCCTGGAGCCTGAAGAGAGAAACGGAAGCTGTTAAAAAGAGACAGCAGGGATGAGAAGGAGGGCAGGGGGGTGGTGGGGATGGGAATGAAACACGGAGCAGTTGTTTCAATTAGCCCAAAGGCATCCTGAGTGCCTCATCTTCAGGTAAAGGTCTCGCTGTTCAAAGCCAGCATCCAGTAAGCCACCAAAAATCTCTTTAAAACGTCAGTCTGGTGGGGAAATCACAAATCACATTCAGCTATTCTGTCTCTCGCAGGATCTTGAAGAGGGCTGACAGTTTAAGGGAGTTTGGCAGCATCTCTGAACTTCCCAATGCAGGTATCACCTCCTGCTCGTGTCCTGAGCCACTGCTTTCCAAAGGAAATCTGGTCCTAAGAAAGCTCAGGTTTAATAAAAGCTCAGATTTTGTATCTTGCCTCACAGAACACCTCCTGCAATCTGACATCTGCACTTACAGCTGAACACTCGGGAGAGTAAATCACATTTTGAGAGGAATGATATATTTTCAAGAGCATTTTGTTTTGCATTTCAATTTCTGTACCTGCTGTCCTCAGAGAAGAGGATGCCTAAGGACTCCCCGAGCTCACCGATGTGCACATCTCCACTGCTTTCATTTATTTCACCTGGCCGCTGCACGTAAAATGAAAATATCTCAAAAACCAGGAACATCTGAGCATGAGAGATCTGCCAGGAAAAGCCAAAGTAATTCTAGGACTACTTTAAATGAATTTTTAAGCAAATACAATTTTTAAAAGCCAGGTTTTCAAGGAGTTGATACCATTTAGTGCTGTTCTACCACCACTTAACCTTACTGGGTCCCCAAAGCCATGAAAGTTGACAAGGATATCCCACTTGTGCCCAGTTATAAATCCATTTCCTGATTTGGGATGACATTAGTGCAAAGAAACCAAAACCCAGCGAGCTCTAATGATGATATTCAGGCTGCTCTGAGAGTTCTCAGCACCTCAGTTATGAACTGACATCTTGTAAAGCTTCTCCTCAGTTTGGGAGCCAGGGACAAATCACCACGGCAAGAAGCCCTGGGGACAAAGGGAGAAGGGAACAATAAGACCCAAGAGTTTCTAGGATGATAAAAAAAGAAGAAAAGTCTTATTTTTGCTTAATTTGAAGCAACACGTTTTATTGGAATGACAGTGACAGACTCAAGGTTGTCACAACCAATTCCACCCAGGAGCAATCACTGCAAGCAACCTTTAGTCAGTTTGCCAGGCTTGGCTAAATAATTATGTCATGAATTTGTTCTTGTATCCAGCAGATCCCAGGCCATGGGCACAGAGAGTGATTTTTAACTTCTACTCACTCGTTTTCTAGTACTTTCACTTTTATTTCAGGTAAAGAAAGATGTGTGCAGACCGAATGTGCAGAGGTGGGGATCAAACCTCTTTCTTTTCAGCAAGTTTTACTTTTATTTGCTGTTCCATCATCCTCTCATTCAACAAAAAAACCCCAAACCCCTCCAATTTTTCTGTCCTTATGTTGTTTTCTTTTTACCTAGCTGCAACGTGAGTCCTCCAGAGAAAGGACTGGTTTTTTACTAGGAGATTACAAAACATGACACCCACCTCCATGAGTCAACCTGTTCTATTTATTTCTGACATTCTTTTACCAACGTGAAGAGCAAGTGCCAAAGATGTCCCCACAAAATTCCCTGGCAAGGAGATGCCTCCTAAACCTCAGTCTCAGCCACTCAACATCCCAAATTCCCAGTTCTCTTCTCGAGTGAAGTCAGCTTGGCACGGGCACTGCAGAGCTGCCCTGCAGCACAGGATAATTCCCAGGAGCATTATCTGCAATTCACGGGCTTACTGCTAATTTGGGCTGAACACCAGGGAGGGCTGGGGGGAGCACGAGCAAAGACAAAAATAAGCAGATGACAAATTTGCTTATTAGCCACACTGAATAGGAGCTGCATTAAAAAAACGTTAAGGAGGGAGGAGGGATGGAAAGGAGGATGTGAAAGAAGCAGGAGCTGGAACAGCCTGGCTAATGTCAACCATGAAATGCAACCCCTGCTGTGCCAATTTGAAAGGCAGAAAGGCAGAGTTTTTAATATTAACTATTTGATTGCTTCACTTCAGATGCATCCACCTGATAGCACAGCACTCCCACATTCCCTCCAGGCGATTTTTTACCAGCCAGAGACCTCAAACAGCACTGAGAGCAACACATAAATTCAGCCTGCGTTGAAAACTTGACTCGAGAATTACCATTTCTCTTCACCTGGTGTTGTTCTGGTTTTTGTTAGCCTTCTNCTGAACCTAGCAGGTGTGAGAATGTCCTTTATTGTGCTTTCACCAGCACATTGGAAGACAAATAAAGTTGGTCCCTCTTTTTGCTCAGCTCAGTGTGGCAGAGTGCTTCTTCCTCTTGTCCTACAGCCACAACCTGGGACACACCTGAGCCTCTGAGCAAGCACCCAGCACCAAAAATCTCTTCCCAAGCTCTGGCTGTGCAGGTGGCAGGGCCAGGCCTGAGTTCCCCTGTTGCCCTGGTTTTTGTAAGCCTTCTGTTTTTAACCTTGGAGTCAAATTCTTTCACATAAATTTATGTAAATAATAGCCAGTGTTTACTTAACGGTATTTTCTGTTTTTCATTCCTTTTGTGATAAGAGAGCTTTGATGAGCACCTTTCTTCTCCAGTGGGATTGAGAAGGAAGTGCCATGTCCTCCAATCCCTTGTGCAGTTGGGACGTGTATAAGAATGAAATAATGTAAACAATAAAGTCCATAATTCCTTCCTTTCTGCTGAACCTAGCAGGTGCAAGAGCCTCTTTATTGTGTCTCCGCAGACACATTCCCCTTTCCCCCAAACCCTCCCAGCCCTGGCAAGGCACATCCCGTTCCCATGCAGGATTTGCTGCCCTCACCCCTGCAGCCAGGCGGGGTTTTTGCACAGGCTGAGCTCAGGAACTCGCCGAGCGTGCCCGCTTGCTCAACTCCCTGCAGTGACTAAGAACCCCCACTGGTTTCCCCGTGACATCAGGGATCCAACCTCTCCCTGGAATTCAGTGTTGGAGCAGCTCCTCTGGTTGCTGGGCCGGAGATTCCTGAATTTTCCTGTTTTCTGCACCACTCCTGCCCTGCCAGCACTTGCTGCTGTTCAGGTCAGGCATTTCTTTGCACGTTCTTCTGGCCTATTTTTATTCCTATTTTGTTCATTCTCCCTCCTCATCTCTGTACCAGGCAAATTCGACTGATTTTATTCCATTTATTTTTGTTTTATTCCATTTACTTTCATTTTGTTCCACTTACTGTACCCTTTTCTAATTTGGGCCTGTAACTAAAACAGGCCACAAATGACAACTGGAAATAAACATATTTTAAAAGCAGCCCCAAGAAGTCTTGTAAATACACTTTTTCTTATTAATTCTTTCTGTGCTGGCAAATTATTTTATTTATAAAATTTTAAATATTCAACCACAATAGCAAAATCAATGGGAAATGGGTAGAAATACATCATGAAGTTGATCAGTAAAGAGAATTTCTGCCAAAAAGCAATGGCAGCAGATATTTAATTTTAACACATTCACAGCCTCCTCCAAAGGCACAACTCCTGCACATGAATTAGGATAATCACAAATTTAACTGCTTGTAATCTCAGGGATTAAATCACTTACTCAAGGTCAAATCCAGAGTAGCTGGAAGAGGGAAAATTGAAGCCAGACCTCAAATCCCAAACTACTGCCTCAGCCCAGAGTCCTTCTTCACACTCCAGAGGGAAAGCAGAGAGAAATCATTTCAACAGTGCTGCTTTCAGATAAGATTTAATTTTAAAACCTCTTATTTTGAGATGATTTTCAAGTCTATCTGTTCCTCTCCAACTTTGTGTGATGAATTCTTGGTTTGAACAGCAGAGAGTTCCAAACCACAAGTTCTTGTCCCAGTTCCCCAAGGTAAGACAGGTGTTAACAAACACGATTTGCACACCTACAAACGATTTCCCAAATGTTTCCACACCTCAGAGCTCAGCAATGCAAAGGTAGGTTTAAAATATATAAATAAATAAAAATCTGGAGGGTCTTTTTAGGTCTGCTCCTCCCAAATTGCTGAAGAGCCTTTCCAGGACACTCCATCCAAAATCAGAGATATTTTGAATATCCTCCCACATGATTTTCATACTTGATCTTACCAAGGCCACTGAAATAACCAAAAAATGATGGTTATTCCCTCATTTCACATGGAAATAAGCCACAGCAGCAGCACAGGGCAAGTATTTAGGTCGTTCCTTGGCCGAGCCCTGAGAATTGCTGTGTCTTTGCTCAGCAGCCTGTCTGAACTGATTAAACTCTGCAGCAGGAACTGCAGGACGAGCCTCCAGCAGCCTCCTCTGAGAACTGGGACCCCAAACCAGCAAAATTCACCTCCACGCACTCATTAAACCAGAGCTGATGCTTAATTAATCACTTGATGGCATTCCAGGGGCAGGGCAAAGCGAGTTTGCTTTTGCTAAAATCGAGGAGTGAAAAGATGGGGAAAAGCAGAGCCTGGATATCAAAGCTTTCCGTGCAGAAATGTGATGGAGATGGAAATCTTTTCTCGTGATGCTGGAAGAGCTGAAGGCTAAAGGAGCTCCAACCACCCTTCCCTTAAACACAGAATTTCTCCACATTCCACCCCCTCTCCCCAAGCATTTTCTTACTGCAAAAAGCCTCCAAATCTGGTGTAATTTATATATTACACACCCAAATTGGGTATTATTTATATTATAATATTAATACTATTTATAATAACATTATATTATTATATTATTTATTAATACAATTTAATTATATCTTATGTTTATTATATTTTATATTTATTATATTTTATATTTATTATATTTTATATATTGTATTATAATTAATTATATTTTA